>QNGE01000544.1:196837-264504 GCA_008508345.1 Paragonimus westermani | reverse complement strand
TAAATGTCGTTTTCCACGTAATCCACAAATCCGGCGTTGGAAATAATGTTGGATCCACCCAAAATGTTGCAGGTGCATCCATCAAGGTGAACATTGCCGGCGACGCCATTTGTTATATCGTAAATCAGAAGCAAGGCAGAGGTCATGAACGTACACTGGTATGTATGCAATCTGCCCAGTAGGCGTACATTATATGAGTGAACGAGTTAGAATTGAACCTATCAGAGTCGCGATGTATCACGCGAACGTCAGTAGCCAATCANGCCATTTCTAAATGTGTGTTGTGCTTTGGAGAAGTCACGACGGGTGAGGTACTTCAGATTGAGTCGTATACAGGCTCCCCTGAAACGTTCGAGACGCTCGATAGCAGAGCAGGTGGTCTGTAATCATCAGGGCACTCACGCCCACCACCCTTGAAGACGGGTGTGATGCTCGTGAGTGTCCAGCTGCTGGGTGCTGTATTCTAAGAGACATGCTGAGTAAGTTTAGTGGGTCAGCAGGTTGTTCGGCCGCTTTACGCAAGGCCTCGGCAGGTATACCGTCAGAGTCAGGAGAGCTGTCCCCAAGACACCTGAGTTAAGACAACAGCGCTGTGGAGGAAGTATCCACTTTGCGCACGCTGTAAAACCCAGCGAGGATATAAGCGACTTTCGTATCAAAGCTAGTGAGGCCTGATGGGCACAGCTTACATTTTGCGAGCTGACGCAAAGATTCGGTTATGTAGACTGGCGTAAAAGCGACCCGTAAGACGTTAATGGCGGAGACAGTCATGTCGATTTGGCAACGCACACCGATTCCTTAGGACAGACAGCATTTTTTGGTCAACTTCAGACTCTGATAACCGACAGCACGTCCAAGCATACCGATTCTTCAGGATAATTTTGAGTGTGCGAGAGCACAGTTGACTTGGAGATTTGTTCTTCTTGGTACCTGCCAATAGTGTAGATTCACCAACGTCTACGGAATGAATGGTAGCAAACTTCCCACGGTGAACATCTACAGAGTGAAAGGATGTGAAGCTCACCCAGGTCTGCGCGGTCAGGTAGCCACCCAGTTTCTCCACATCTACTTTCCGGAAGTGTCTGCGATTACTGGCCGCCGAGCTGACCGGGTTCATGCTGCACTGTCGTGGCCTCGGTTCCATTTGGGATTACTCTGATATTCGGTGTGAAATGCAGTGCGAACGCAGTGAGATCGGGAATTACCACTTCATTTATATCTCCCGAATCAGGCGAGTGTTCTTTCCTGTTGAATAAAAGTATGTACTCCAGGACGAACACTCCACTGAAAGCATTTCGGAGTGCAGAAACGATCACCACAACCAACATGGTGTACTTACAAAAATAACGCAGACCGCCAATTATCGCCTTCGCAGGAATCCGACTTGAAGGCCGTTCCAAATAGTAAAAGGCCATTCGGGCGCAAATCCTCACTCTTTAAAATACTTTCCGAAGTGTTAGAGGCGGAATTTCGGGCGAAGTAGCTTAGCTTGCAGCGTCAGAAACGCAGGCCTTTAACATAGATAAGGTGTACTGACTATGCCGTCTCTTTCCTGTAGACTTCAACGAACTGAACCACTTTCTCTTCTCCATATGACAGCATCGAGAGAACTTCCTTGACCGTTATTACCTGACCCTCCGGTGAATTTAACCGTTCATAGCAGTGTTCATGCCGGAATCCTCATTGGCGATGCAAAAACTGTCACCGACTTGGCGTTCGTAAAAAGTGAACTGCTCAGTGACTGCATCCAGTCAGTTAACGGATAGTTCATCCACGAGAACATCGGCTAGTAGGGGAACCAGAAGCCATCCCATTGCCACTCCACCTGTCGGTAGATTGGTTTGTTGAACGGGAACTGAACGCTACTAATGCGAAGCACCGACAGTTATATCAGTTCACCCTTTGGGATGCCCACATTTTAATTGCTGCGACCGACATAATTGCACAGGCAATCAACAAACTCTCTCAAAGACAAGTTCGTGGACTGCCGAATGAGATCATTCTGATTAGGTTTGAGGACTGAAACGTGCTCTGCTAGGTCCGGCCCGTAAGTCCGAGCAAACCGATCAGCCGTTTGCTCAGACGAGTTGTACATACCGAAAATGGGCCTCAAAACCAGACCTTCCTCGTGCACTCTGGGCAGACCGTATGACCCAGGGATTACTGTTCCGATGGGACATACGTTCTCGAGTGGCCATGCGAGTGGAACACAACTCAAACAAAAACCAACCCGAATAGACCAGCTGACGAATCAACGAGCGAGTGACCGTCATTGCCCTTAATCCACATCCAAGCAACCGGACTCACTGAGGAGAAAGTGGAGAATTCGTCACCTCATCAGCAGCCACCAACAACGGACCACCACGATCACAGGTCGTCCTAAGTGGTAAATAACCATTCGGGCGCGAATCTTCACTCTTTGAAATACTTTCCTATGTGTTAAAGGCGAAATTTAAAGCTACGTGCCTATAGTCGCTCTCTTGTTTGCGTGATCTCGCTGTCAATTTTTCTGGTTGACTTAATCTGTAGACAGCGTCTGGGAATGCAGTGTGCCTTCTCACTAGAAGCTGCCCCTTTCGAATGACTCTTACCATGATCAACATAGCAAAGGAACACATGCAGAAAATGACGGAAATCATGTGTTTATAGGGTTTGTGTACGTACCTATTTTCAACTTTTTTGATGAGATTATTTCCTCGTGAAGCGATAGATAATTGGCTGCTCGAAAAACATATCTCGAGCTGACCGGCGTGTAGTTTGAGTTAGTCTATTTCCGTATACTGTTCTGTATGAATGCCGTACCCTCAATCTATTTGAAGACAATGCAACAGAGTGAACAGAGTTGAGTTTCGAAGGTTCTCAGTGATGAGATGGGACACAATACCCTTCTTTGCGCCATCCCATATATATATATCGGAGGCGGAACACAAACATTTGATGATGCCATTCTAATCACCTCCAAGAACAATGTTTAGTTGACCGGTAGCTGCCATAAATCCGCAAAAATGGGAAATAATATGAACATATCCTATAGACGAGGAGACTGGAAACGTTGTCATACCTATTTATTTATCGAATATGCTGGTATTCCTGTTGAACTACGGTGCCAACTTTGTACGATCGTATGTTACCATATCGACGATATCCTCAGAACCTCACAAGAGTAGGCACCCTCCGGTAATGGAATGATGTGTTTCACCTCGAAGTTTGCACTGAACGCATTTATGAGATTTGATAAAACCGGCTAAGGCCAATAATCGTGTTTACACGGAAATAACAGAAAAGTATTTCTGATGAGTAATTTGGCGGATTTGTGGCATTCGATGGGACTCAATTGTGAAAAGTCAGGGATCTGGTTGGATTCGACCCAGCAACAAACACAGCATACCTCAAAGCGGCAAACACTCTAACAGCTGAGCTACTAAACCACACCAGGAGCTTGGAAATTTCGTATTTGGACTATGTAACCCACCGTCTAACTGTCTCATATGGAGTCCACCAAATGATTCACAGAAAAATTTACTTAACTAATGAGGATTTGCGCCGAACTGGCCGTTTCACCTTTGGAACGGCCTTCAAGCCGAATCCCTGCGAAAGCCACTGTTGTGGGGATGTCTGTTCTCCTACGCAGTTGGCCGTTCCAACTTGATTCCGACCGCGAAACGCAATACCGGCGAACTACGTGATCACTGTAAAAACGGCTGATGTTATGTTCTTCACAGACTTGTGTCCTGTCGTCAGAATCGTTCTTTCATCCAACTCAACTTCCATGGTCGTTATTTTCGACCTGGGTGACCTTCTCTTCTGTGCGGACCACAATGAGTTTTACTCTGGAGGTCATTTCTGTTTACGACGTCTCTCATGCTCCGAATACTAACAAACCTCACGTAGATTAGTCCGTTGTACTCGGAGAACACGACACGTTTGAGGCTATTCGTAATGAAAGTGAAACGCGGGAATCAACGGTTTTCAGAAGATCTGAACGAATGGAATCCAAACCACTGCATAACTGCAGATATCTGTCAACTCCTTCAGGAAATGTTAGATGTGATGGGCAATGCCGATGTGTATTGTTGTTTCCCTCCGCGCATTTGCGAAACAAAATTCTACTTGATTCACCGCTTATCAAATTTCCGACACAATAGAAAATCTTACGGGAGGGCAATCCAAATATCGTGTTAAATGTACCGCATCAGGGTTGGACAAACAATCTCGATGTTAGGCCTCCCGTTATTTGCCAACTTCTTTGTTCAATATAACGTCAATCGATTTATAATTTGTGACTTCCTATGTACCAATGTGATCAGCTAGTGACACACTGTGACGTCCTGAATGCTATCGTGCATCCATACACTCGTCACATAGATGGTGATGTCTTACCGCAATCAGTGCGGTTTCTCCTCATTACTTGCATGGGCGGTTTCAATTCAAATGCAACTTCTAGGGCCACTAGAATTTCCCGGCTTAGAGTAATACAATTTGTTTCGTTGTTCCAACTTATTGTAAAATTAGTAAATGCAACCCATATTGAATCCAGCCCCTATTCTGTTCAGTTCAGACACAGTCGTCACATTATCTTTCTGAAAAATATTCTTTCTGTTTTTTCATTCATGGGCTCCAACAGGGGGGCAGGCAACCGCAGACTAGATGAGGTAAAGTAACGCCAGCAGCGGTCACAACCCTGCAAACCAGTTTGACAAGCCTGCACATTGGTCAGCGATCCTCCTCAATATAGCTGCAAGCTCTCCTGGAATGCTCTTCGTATGAATTGCAGTGAGGCATTGTCTTTTCCAGTTTTGCAACTCATTGAAACCCGTCGAGCACATGGGTGCAGCTGGACGCTTCCTGGAAATCATCGCGAGAACTGACCTAAATTGACTGGACCTGATAATTGTGTCACAGGGTTCACGGTAAACAATTACAGGGACAAATTTGGGTTGGGTATAATGCAAGTATAACGTGTCCGACAAGACGGAGTGTGTTTGGAGTAAACTAAACTGTTGGCCAATGTACTGAGGCAATTCCTGGATGCTCGCCGCTGACGATGAGACAGAGCTGGCTCCCTAATACTCTGTCTTAACCGATCCAAGCACATTCGGCAGCAAACTTAAAAAGACGGGTCACTGATCTGCCGACCATAGTGCCCGTTTTGGCAACCGTGAGTGTCTTTCACATGGCATTGAATCGTGGCGTGTGCTAGTGGAAATTTCCACGAAGGGACTTAAGGACCAGAAAACGTCAGAGCTTCTATCGACGAATGGATGGTGGAACGTCGAGAAGAAGACTGAGTTCACGACCACCCTTCAGGTAAACAGAAATATATCAGATCTTTCTGTGCCAGGTGCTCGGTAAATCAACATGCAGCGAGGGAAGAACCCACACTCTTCGACCAGCAAAAGGAGGGAGTGAGGGGCATCAGCCAGGATTCGAACCCTGAACCACTCGTACCTCAAACGAGTACCATACCCCTAGTCGTCTCTGTGAAGGCTGTCCTTCGGTTTATCGCAGCACAGCATCATTGGTGTGCCTGTTGACCTCACGTAAGTCATCTACTGTCCGTGATCAAGTACTCAGCCGCTATGCACCACCCGGGCCATCCAGGTCCATCAAGCATCGTGATTTAGGGTGCGGGTAACGCAAAAGCTGGTTCAAATCTTCTCGCCATCACTGGCCGCTCATGTTTGCTCTACCGGTACCCAGTACATTAAGGAATTGCGTAAGACTACTGCCGTTCGCTATCAGGTGACATACTAATTTGATACGCATTGAGATTCTTGGGTCCAGAAGTATCCGTTTTTCTACTTTGTCGAGTCTGCTTTTTAGAGCTGCTGCAAACTACCTGCTTTATATTGTATATTGCTTGGTGCCATCGACAGTGTTAGGACTAGCAATGCTGGTACTCAGCAGACACTCACTGATGTAGTGAGCACTCGCGGTCAGGACGGGTGCAGAATGTCTGTACAATACGGTATGCAGTGTTATCGGTGCCAGACGTGGTGACACTTAAAATACACTGGCCTCAACGAACACCAATACAACCGGGTGGTCTCTTCGCCTCTCAGCTTCCTCTGCATGAAGTGTAGGTTTGGCGGCAGTCAAGTCCTCGCTTTACTACTGACTGTTCACTTGCGTACCACGAAAACTGTAGCGATGCAGAAAACCTGCGATTGCAAATGCGGGGCTCTCATCAGATCTATATCTCCTTTTACTTCTCATCGGGGAGTAGGATGTAGGAGTGCCAACGGACTCACTCCCAAATGCAGTTAGAACTGCATTCCGTGAGTGAGTATGTTCCACTTGCCCCTCTCGGTGTTGCAATCACCAAAAGGTAGTTGCCCTGTCATCTAAACAAATGCAAAAGGCAAGAATGAAAATGAAGGAGAAAGCTCTTAGTGGAAGGAGAGTTGTGTTGTGAGTCCGCTTCCCACAACGTCACCGACCGAATCAGTCGAATCGTTCTTAACATCTTCACTCTGCTGGAACGTCGTAACCCTCGTACACGCGAGTAGGTTGCGCGCCAAGAAAACTGAAAACTACTTGTTCTTCAGTAGCCTTAACAGACATGTTCAATCTCGTGATGTGAAAAAACTTGAAGTCTGCCAACGCCCATTTGGAAGACGTCTTGCAATCGCTGTCAACAAGAGAGGGTAATGCGCGGGCAGCAGACTATGGCCAAATCACGAATCATGGCAGACCGGAAGCTACAATTGGAAACTAAGGTCGTGGTTTCTGCTTCCGAATTACCCACCCAGATTCTGCGCTTGTGGGAGAAAGCGAAGACGCTGTTTCTGAAATCGCCATTCATAAGCCCAATGCCCTCAGTGAGGGCACCAGTGGTGAATGTCCTGAAATCGCGTAAGAATTGCCTTCCGACCTACCAGTCACACTACCCTAAAAAGGCCCCCGGAGATTCTTTCTCCCAAGGGCTAGCATGTTTGGGGCCGTCCCCCGTGCTTTCGAAGAAAATAATTTAGAGCTCTTCAATAGGTATTTATATCAGCGTCTTCATGAAGCCATACACATTGCCTCCTTTCAAATCCTGCACCATTAGTGAAAATTTCGAAACACCCTCACAGCAAGCGAAATTCGGTGGGGGCGCAGTGACCGCTATTTAAGATACCAAGAACACTGGTCGAGCGTCATGTAGTGTCGTTAGCATATGCGCATACGGTGGTGTTGTGCCCGCAGCCTCAAAAACGGGTCGGCAGAAGAGCCCAGACAAACAGACCCTATCTCATCCCACCACCCTCCGTGATTCTGGGCCTTATTTCTTCCCCGCGCTTTCCTTTCTGTTTTCTCGCAGGATCAAATGACGAAGTAGCGTTTGAGTGCACGTAGACGGGCCGTCCGAATCTGTTCAGTAAAGTACCGGGAGTCAAAGAGTTTATCCATGACGCCCAACCCCACATGTTCGCCTCTACGGAGACCTGACTTACAGGTGACATCAGTGACAGTAAGCTAGGCGCCCCCGGGTATTCATTTCATCGGTCTGACTCCGCCGAGGGGAAAGGGAGGGTTATGCCACCGTCCTTCAGCGGCACCTCGAAACACCCACGGTTATCGGTGATTTTCAGTCCTCTGATAAATGTGACGCTGTGGCTTTGATTGGTGCTGCGTGGCCACATCTCACTTCTAGTGGGGTCATTTGTCGTTCTCCCTTATTAAATTTCTCCGACGACGACACTGATCTGGTAAGCCTAGACAACTTTTCAGGACTGCAACGCCTTACTCGTCTGACTGTTATGGGTGACATCAACACACCCAGGATATAGTAGGCCTCAATTTTCCACCAGGACTGTAGGAGAGGACTCCCTTCTTCCTTATCGACGTTGATACGACGGAGAGCATGTACTCAGCAGGATGACGCCCTGACGCGACATCGTTCTGGTGAGTTTTCTTTACTGCTCGACCTAACCATCTCCAGTGAGAGCCGCCTGATAAAGAGAGTGGTCATCAAGCCGCCAACAGGACAGAATGAACATTCTTTGCTCACATTTGATCTTTCCTGTTACGGGTTGCAACAACCAACAAAACGTCCGAGGCTCGAATTTCCGGTCAGGCCAATTTCAGTGGCCTGCGGAACTACCCAGGTTTACTTATTAATTATGGGCCAATTGACCAGAGCCACCGTGCGTTTCAAAGCGCAAATCAGGATGGGAGCGACTTATTTGTACCGCGCAGATCATGCACTTTCGCATTTTGACCAGCGCTTCCACGCAGAATACGTCGTCTCGTCGGTGACCGTTCCCATTTATTCTCGTAGCGTAAGCTCGCGGTAAACGCTCAGGATCTAAACGCGTCCGGCATTGCTGGAAGCTGATGCAGGTGGGAGATCCGTGAATACACCAAGCTCATATGAGAAACGATACTCCTGGGAGCCCACAGGAAAAAGGCCACTTATTTAAGCAAATGCGACGACTGAGAAGAACTTAACCACCAGCTTATCCTTTGCGACTGCCAACAGAGATTTCTCAGATGAATCTGTAGTTGTAGCCGAGTGAATCCTGAGGTACCAGCGGGTAGTATACAACGTCGCATCGTCCAATCGGGATTTTATTCGACCGCTAACGAAATTCCTGCAACCACCTGTTACCACTGGACATTTTATCATAAATGACGAACACCTGGCAAGGTTCATGCCAGACCGTTCAGGGAGTCACCTTCTAGTCTGGCAGATGTTGGAACTGATCCAACAAAATAAAACCCTGTCAGTTATCACTATCGACAATCGATCGACAATGAAAAGCCAAACTTCAGCGCGTTGACTTCGTGAGTTATTACCGACCCTGGAAAATAGAGAGTACAGAGAGACACTTCAAGTTAACGAAGCACGGAGCGAGTTGTCATTTTAGCCCCGGGCCGGATGTTACAAAATGGGTAGCTTGGCTAAAACAAAAGTAGGTATAAAACGAAAATTATAAAAAAATGTACAGATGAATGCGACTATCAAAATATCATTTATTATAGTCGCTACATAGCAATCCCCCAGAAGGCTAGTAAGTATTACACAGGCCTTCGCTATTGCAGCGAGGGAGGGAAAATCACATATCACGTCTTTTAGAATGATCACGGTTACGGGGTGATACACGCAAATGATGATTGCACGTGATAGGGAATGTCAAAGTTCGGGGTTGGAGGGGGGTCGGTCCAAAATAGCTGCTGCGCTGGGATGATTCATTTATTTATGTTATTTAGTCTTCGGTGCGTTTCTTGTCTATCGCAGCGGGCTGCCCAACCCTAAAAACTCTTGAGAGAAAAGGGGGGTAGGTTTGTCCAGTGCTGTACGATAGGTCTATGGGAGTTGTCTCTCCACGCACCATATCCGAATCGTCTGGAAGAGAGAAAACAAGGTGAAGTACCCGCAGGACAGGCGGAAAAGGATAACTCACCGTGTAAACGTATCCGGTGGACTAAATAATTTCACAGTCGGAGTTTCGTGGACACTACAACTTCGAGTGTCACTGCCTTTGGTTCCCTTCTTCTTTGTTATCCTGTCTACAGTTGATAGACTCAAAAAAGAAAAAGATTAGTAGGCGAATAGACCTGGTCCAGAACCATGCTAAGGAATAGTACGTGGTGTTTAAACTGACAGGTATCCTTAGGCAGGTCGTGCGAGTGGATGCCAGGTGGACTGAAATGAAACAGATAGCGTAGGTTTGGCGCTGTTAGTGTTATCCGCGCAACCGCTCAGCGTGAAATGCTGTTGGCCTAGAGATATCCATGGTCTGCACAGACAAGGTGGATTATTCCTTGCAAAAGTGCGCAAACAATCTCATATGGCTTAACAAAGCTTTTGACACGGTGTTGCGAAAACAAATTAGCGCTGGACGAACAATCAGGAGTGACCGTGCAGTGAGGACATTAATGCTAGTCGTGTTCCCCTTGCAGTACCTGCGTTAGGTAGTGCTTACGACGTTGCAGGGTCCGATGCCGGCTGAAATGTGCCATGGCCGAAACTGCACTCGCGTGAATGAGCGACAGAGGTGTTCTCTGGGTCGGTCCTGAATGTTGAGAATTCCTGATCTCGTGCGGGAATAACCTACCGAGAAATGGTGTTGTGGCAAGCGTTAGTGGTTCGAGCCGTGAGGACGTTTAATCCGAGGTGTTTACCGTGCTGCTTACGACTGTAAGAGCTACACCGTTGGAAGGATGTCCGATAGATGGCTAATGAAACCAGAGCTGCCAGATTGGTTGACCCGTGAATATTAAACTAGGTCAAATGCTGAGTGTGCATCGCCTTGATGAGGCGTAGATGCAGGGTTTGTGCACCGTTTGGCTGCAGTCAGCTTTTGACTGCGGTATATGGTGCCTGGATGATACACTAGGTCAAGGACATGAAGAACGGCTTGAAGAAAGTTAGTTCAAGCCGCTTCGCGAAGCAGTGATTCCTGCTCCTAGACCCTCAATGTCTGATAGACCACGTTCAAGGTAACCACCTTGTCGGGACCCGCACGTGCCTACTTTAGGACGTGGAATAGATTGTGGTACACTCAAGCAATCAAGTAGTTGCTGAAAAAGCCCCATTACTTGATCAGCCTTTTTTGCTGTCTCGGCAAGAGTTCGTGAACGTGCAACGTAAACTATTGCTCGCGTGGCTTCTAGCAATCTTGGAAGCCAGAGTTCCCGGAGGGCTACGACCATATGAGAGTTACCGATGAGTTGCTGCGTTTGCGCTAGCGGCGTGGTAAGGCGTTTATCATCTAGCTTGAGTTCTTGAAAAATTGCTGTACTCGGGTCTTTTCGGGTAACATCTGCTCCTTTTTTATAAAAGGTGTCGTACTTGAGGTATACCGATTGGCTTACCATAACATCGCGAAGCTGTGAGGTGCCTTCGCTTGGAAACCTAACAACTGACAGAACCTTGTTTGATCAGACAACATTCCTTTGTTGAAAATTTCTGCTAATGAGTAACCAAACCAGAGAGGGTCATTTTAAAGGAACTGAGGGACCGCTAGAACATTAGTGTCAACGCGGAGGCTGCTTAGGTAGGACTTCGGATAGGGGGTAGTGGTTACGCGGTTCAGACACCAATAATAACTAAATACGCCAAATTGAGGAAATTTACATATGCTTATATGCCGGACGTATACACGAACGGAGAAAAACAACGGATTACGTGTACGTCAATAGAGGTAGTATAAATGCAAGTATGCAAAGGAACGAACTCACGAAAGCCCAAGAGACGAATGTAGAGGAAAGTTCGAAATTTTCGGGCTCACCAATTGTTGGAACTGATCCAACAAAATAAAACCCTGTCAGTTATCACTATCGACATTCGATCGACAATGAAAAGCCAAATATCAGCGCGTTGAATTCGTGTATTATTACCGACCATGGAAAATAGAGGGTACAGAGAGACACTTCAAGTTAGCGAAGCACGGAGCGAATTGCCAGGATGTTACAAAATGGGAAGCTTGACTAAAACAAAAGTAGGTACAAAACCAAAATCATAGAAAATGTACAGATGAATGCGACTATCAAAATATTATTTAGTAAAGTGGCTACATNGCGGGCGACCGACACTGTCTGGATGGCTACTGGCCAATCAGTCCTACTAGCGTTCGGTGAAAGACAGTGGAGCGCCTATTAGGGTGTGCAATCCCCAACCACTTATCGGACCATATTTTTTCTTCTACCCAGCACAGTTTCTTTCCTATCCTTTCATGCATGAAAAATGCGCTTACTTTCGTTGACAACTTGACGGAGGCCGACGACAGTGACCTCAGCTCAGGTGATGCCTTCTTTGATTCCGCCAAGGCTTTTGGCCATGCCTCATATGGCCCCGTCAAAAGCAAACTGGAAGCCTGAGGTATTCGAGGATTGCCCCCTTTTATCGATAATAGAGCCTTTAGAGTTAAAACCAGGTCGCACCTTGCGCCTCCCCCTTTTATTCCTGCTGGTGTCCCTCAAGGGTCGTTGCTAGGTCTTCTGTTATATCTAATTTACAACGATGACCTTTTGGACGATATTTCCATCAACGCCCTGCTATACGCCGATGACAAAAACCTGGAATGCCACTGACCCCAGTCCACTGCGGACGGATCCTGACGCAATTAAGATTGGGGTTTCCCACTGAATGACAGTAAGTGGGCTCACGTGTAACCCAGGAGGATTCAGGAAATGCCTCCGTGACTCATAGTGCGGTTAGCCCGATAGATGTCGTTAAGATCGATCTCAACACGGATCTGGGCATAGGACTCTCGTCTTATCTGTCCTTCACGTATCATCCTGAGATGGAAGCAAAATGGCATTTGCTGCTCTTGGGATGACTGAGTACACTTTCGCCCGCACAAGCAAGAAGGCGTTTTAAATACCACTTGGTTTGTGTAAGAACGCTCTTCGAATATGCTAGTCAGACCATGCATACAAGCATGAAGGAAGACATGTCAGCTGTTCAGCGTCACAACCGCGCGGCCACTAAGCTACTCGAGGGCCTAAGAAATGTCGCGTACGAGTCTCGACATGAAATAATTGATTTCCACCCACTCAAATTTCCACGGCTGCGCGGTGATTTATTTCTCACCCCATCCTCAAAGTAGGTTTCGTAAAACAGTCCTTCAATGTGGAGAATGAATACGGCCGGCAGGGACATGAAAAAAGATCCTGAAGCTTCGTCCTCGTAACTTTCTTAGGCATCGGTTCTCTTCTTATGGGGTTAGTAACCATTAGAAGAGCCTTCCTTCTGAGACAGATATCAACGCTTTCAAAGGTCGCCTTGAAGAATCCCTTGGTTCTCATTTACTCGAAATCCACTACGTCAGCAACCTTATTCTGTTCTTGGTATTTACCGTTATTCAAAAAGCGGTGATTCACCCTGTTTTTGATGGGTGCCTTTCAGATCAACGGACGCCCCACTGACACTGAGCGAGAAAACTTGTTGAAACTGGCCCAAAAAAATTAAGACCCAGTCAGTATTCACTATCGATAACCGATCTACAAGAATAACAAAGAATCAGCACGTTGACACCGTTTATCAGCATCGACCCTGGAAAACAGGGCGTACAGAGAAACACGTCAAGCTAGTGAGGCACGGGGCGAGTTGTGATTTTAGCCCGGGACGGATGTTACAAGATGGACAGCTCGGCTAAAACAAAAGTAGGTGAAAAACCAAAACCATCCTGAAGGTACAGATGAATACGACGATCGAAATATTATTCATCATAGTTGCCACTTATTTCTCCCCAAGAAGACTTATAAGTATTACACAGACCTTTGTTATTGTGGAGAGGTAGAAAAAACCACATGTCGTCCTTTGGACTGATTGGAGTTACAGGGTGATACACACGAAGTATGACTGCACGTGATAGGGAATGTCAAAGTTTGGGGGCGGGGGTTTCGGTCAAAATTAGTTGTCGCGCTGGTATGATTCGTTCATTTATGGTATTTAGTCTTCGGTGCGTTTTTCTCTTCTATCGCAGTGGGCTGCCCAGCCATGAAAACTCCTGAGAGAATATAAGGTAGGTTTGCCCACTGCTGTCCGATAGGCAGAGGGGACTTGTCTCCGCACGCACCATGTTTGGATCGTCTGGAAGAGATAATGAACACAGTGGAGTACCTGGCAGGAGAGGCGGAAAAGATAACTCAGCATGCCAACTTTTCCGGCGGACTGAATAAGTACGTGGACGCTACAATTCTGACTGCCACCGCCTATGGTTCCCTTTTCTTTTTGGTCATCCTGTCTGAAGTTGATAGACTCAAAAAGGAAACGATTAGCAGGCAAATAAACTTGATCCAGAACAATGCCATTCTGTCAGTGGACCAGGTAAGACATCAGATAACCACGAAGGCGTAAGAGTCAAAACAGATTGTCGGTTTTTCTTGCATGCAAAATTAGCCAAAATATCGTAAATGGCTAGATAGACAGTTAACCTTCAAATGAGACATTTTCGGTACACTTTTTGTATCAAAAATAATATCGCTAAGCTCAGATATACCATAGCTCAGGAGAGCAGGTGGATCAAAACGAAAAGTACGAATTTTGGCAGGTTATGTTGGAAAATCATCATTTCTGAAAATAAGAAACGCTAAAATACTCTGCTAAACGTGCGGGCTTGCACAGCTTCCCACAGAGGCGATTATGCCTAGAGGTAGAGGGAGCAGTGTTTAGGGTCGCGGGGTGGAACGACTTCTGCTGCCACCGGGGGTTTAAGACGAGCAACGCCACTTGTCGACGCAGGCGTGAGTGATGGTTCTTTCACAAATGCTAGTATCAGCCTGTCGACGGAGACTACACCGCGTATGTTGTTTCGGTTAACGGTGGAGGTCTTCGTGTCTCTTGTGAGAATACGATAGAGGCCGGTGTATGGGGGTTGCAGTGGTCGCCGCAGTTCCTCCGTACGCAGGAAAACATGAGTACGGGGGGTAAGCTTAGCGTGCCCGTGCACGTCTGATGACTGATCTCCAGGCTGCCCGAGTGTGGCTTTCGCAGGTGGTGCGTCGAACGAGATGCATAGCTGCCGTAATCCTAAAGTGCTAAAGGTGAAATTGAAACGAACATACCCGGTTACCTGAGCATGTAACCAAAAACTAGCTCGGTAAGAGTGGCGTTTAGGTATTCTTTCTCCGTGGTTCGCAGCCCTAAAAGAAATAACGGGAGTGCTCCTTTTCACACAGAATTTGCCTTCGCACTAAGAGCGGTTTTCAGATGACAATGAAGACGCTCAACCACTCCATTTGTTGCCAGATGGTAAGCCATAGTGTGAATTTGCTTGCATTTTAACTTATTTGAAAGGGCCGCAAAAGGTCTCTCAAAGTGCAATCCACGACCTGTGGTCACCACTGCTAGATAAAACGATCGTAGAACCCAACGTTCCAGGAAAGCGCTATCCACCAATTCTGAGGGGCAGTTGGGCAGTGGTATGGCTGCAGGTCATCTTACGAAGTGGTAAGCATAAGTCAGCAGAAAAATAAAGCCACTTGAGGATGGTAAGGAGCCCACCAGATCGACGAACACTTGGTGAAAACGTTCATCTGGCAAGGGGAAGGTACCTAGGAGGCTCTACGTATGACGGTTGGCTTTGTAATGCTGGCGTTGAAGACAAGAACGGCTCTGAATGCGGACATTGTGGTTTGCTTTGAGCCATACGAAACGTTTAGTGACAAGTTTAACTGAAGCGCGTATGCCTGGATGAGACAAATTGTGCAGTGTCTCGAGCACTGTACGACGAGAGGTGCAAGCACTACAGGGCGAGGTATGCCCTGGGAAGTGTTGCGGAGGAATGCTTCTTTTGAAAAGTTCAAGGGTACTGATTGGACTGCGAGAGAGCTCTTTTGGCGAAAATGACTGATCTTTGGGTTGGTGGCTTACGCGGCAGCTATGGCTGCCAAGTCAGTGATGTTATCCGCAGGTGCGCCGAGGTTTTGGAAGCATGGTAGAGCGTCCGCGACTGTGTTTTCGCCACCTGAGATATGTCGTGTATTGGTCGTGAACTGAGAGATATGGTCCAGGTGTCTAATCTCCCTTGGGGAACGGCTGTCGGATGAAATGTTGAAGCAATTGATTGACGGTTCATGGTCGGTGTAAACCGCGAAGTTCCCGCCTTCCATTGGGTGGCTGAAGTGACTGATGCTTAAATAGATAACTAGCAGTTCTCTACCGAACATGCTATGGAGGTGTGCCATGGGTTGCAAGCGTTTGGAAAGAAAAGCTAGCTGTTGCCACTGTGTTTCGACGAACTATTGTAAGACAGTACCAGAAGCTCTGTCCGAAGCGTCGGTCGCAATGAACGGTGGTGCGTTCGGACTAGGATGGGTAAGGACAGCTAGTTCCGCTACCCCATCTTTGGATTTAACGAACGCAGTGCGTGCAACCTCAATGGACTGAAATTTGCGTTCACCTCCACAGATAAGACTGGTCATCGGCTGCATTACATGCGCACACTGAGGTATGAAACGTCTGTAGCAGTTGAACAGACCACAAATACGACGAAGTTGCCCGAGGGAATTAGGCTCGGGGTATTCGCAAATAGCTCTAACCCTATTCGCGAGTGAGGCGATTTTATTTTCTGAGATCTTACGACACAGAAATTCTATTATGGTCTTATCTAGTTCACATCTGGTGAGGTTGATTGTGGCACCATTTTAGGTCAAACGTTCTAGTGAGGTGCGAAAATGAGTAAAGTGTCCTTACTGTGAAGATCTGGCTACTAAACTACCATCCAGGTTAGGGTAGACTAAGTTTAAATTGCGTGTCAATTCAGTGATGAAGCGTTGAAAACTATCAGCTGCGTTGCCCAAACCGAGTGGCACGCGAAGAAATTCGAAAGGACCAGAAGGGGTTATAACAGCGGTTTTGGGTATGTCTTCTTTGGCTACCGGGATCTGGTGGTAAGCTTTTACTAGGTCCATCTTGCTAAATATGGTTCTCCCATTCAAGCAAGTAGTTAACTCCTGCATGTGCGGGTTGGGTACTTGTCAGGGACAGTTGCTTTGTTTAACATGCGGTAACCATCGCATGGGCGCCAATCACCTGACCTCCTAAGGATCATATGCAATAGTGAGGCCCATGGACTGTCTCAAGTACGTGCTGGAACTCTGTCCTGGCGAGTTTGAGTTTGTCGGGAACCAACCGACAAGGTCGTGCAGAGACGGGGTTCCCTTATTACGGATGTGGTGTGTGACACTTGAGATCGCACGTGGGATACCGATCGATGTAAGAACGAGCTGTGGGAACTCAGCGAAGAGGTCCACAAGTTGTCTAGTAGCGGCAGGTTGGGCATACTTGGGTGTTATGGCCGCAACAGTTGCGTCCATGCCGGGTATGCTCACCTTAGTGCTACAATCGAACAAAAGATGAAATCTCGTGTCGACCAGAAAGTCGAAATGCTGGAGAAAATCGATGTCGATTATGGCGAAAGGTACCGCGGTAATTGTGAACACCCAGCAGAATGTCTGCTTGAGGCCCAGATTAAGGGTTAAGGAATGCTGCCCATGAATAGGTGGAGAAGTGCTGTTTGATGCACGGAGCTGTGGGCTGCAAGTGTGTGACACTGTGGTGGAAATTTACTCGATTCGTCGCCTATTCAAACTCCGACACAACAACAGGTCTGATAAACGGTTAATCCGAATATTGCGTTGAAGATACAACATCAGGATCAGACAAACGGTCTCAGCGTTGTGCCTTCTGCTGTTCGCCAATTTGTTTGTTCCGTGTTCCACCAATCAACACAGTTTATGACTTTGCATGTGTTAAATCGATCAGCCAATGACAGACTGTTATTTCTTTAATACTGCTGTAATCCATAAATTCGACGCCTCAACTCATGAATAATAACTGCTTACTACTACAAGTATTAGGTCTTCTCTTTTTTACTTGCGTGGGAGGTTTCAATTTAAGTATGGTTTTTCGAACTATTCGAAGTCTCTAATTCACAGTATTACAGACACCCCGTATTTTGTAGACGGAAATATATTAGCCTGCGTCCCGGCATTAAACAGAAGCGTGTTCCCAGTATCTATGTCCTTCACGAATATGAGGGAACGAGGTGCAACGTCGACGCTGTTAGTCGCCATTACGGGCCGGCGTGGGAGTTTCCATGTTTTGTCGTCACATGAGTGCACGCTTCACCGCACCTGTTGGATCGCGTGCCGGAACGTTGGTGATATCAAATGTGGTCATCTTTTGGCTGCGACGTTGTGCACCTGAACTATCTGCTAGGTTGGCTGCGTGCTGGACGACCTAGTATCATTCTAATAAAATCGCGGCGCAAACCTGAGACTTCGGCCCACATTACTTCAATATTCTGGGCTGCTGTAGAACAGCCTCCATCTTAATGTAACGGCACATTTCTCGTCGGACCTGGCTCCTGGGTTAGGGTGTTAACCTGGTTGAGAAACGGTTGTTAACTTTCTACTACCTGGTCGGCTATCTCCGCCGCCTTGCGATAAACGCAATCATCTGCGCCATCTCCAGTAGTCTCTGTATCCACAGTTCGCGCAGGAGAGACTCGTCCATGTGCGGCGTGCCTAGCAGTTGTTGTATTTCCCGAAGTAGTGAAGTGGGGCGCTTGCCGCCCAACTTTAGCTTACTAAATAGCTGCTGCAAACAAGTCTTCTCTCATGGGGTGACTCGCATTAATACCGCTTCTTTAAGAATTTCGTAACTGTTCTCTGTAGACCGGCTCACTAACACATCTCGGAGCTGTGTCGTGACCAATTTCGGCAAACGAGCTACCAGCTGGCTGAAGTTAGCCCGGTCAGAAGAGACTCGGTTATTGTAGAATTCCGTCTCCAGGTGTACGAACTATAGGATAGAGTCCAATTCTTAGAACGGCGGGACTACCAGTGACATGGCCACCGTGGAGTACTCGAGCGGCTTGAAGTCGTTAGCTGACATGTGTATAACAAATAATTCATAGAGCGGTAAATAATCAAACTGGTGATATAAAAATACTATAACCGAAAAACATATTCGAACGGAAGAGAACTTTCGACAGTGCATGGCGAATTATCGAGACGGAACGAACGCACGTAACCACTCGTTCAAATTATTTTCGGGCTCACCAATTGCCGAAACTGATCCAACAAATTAACACCCAGTCAGTATTCACTATCGATAACCGATCTACAAGAATAACAAAGAATCAGCACGTTGACACCGTTTATCAGCATCGACCCTGGAAAACAGGGCGTACAGAGAAACACGTCAAGCTAGTGAGGCACGGGGCGAGTTGTGATTTTAGCCCGGGACGGATGTTACAAGATGGACAGCTCGGCTAAAACAAAAGTAGGTGAAAAACCAAAACCATCATGAAGGTACAGATGAATGCGACGATCGAGATATTTTTTATTATAGTCGCTACAGATATGGCCAGATCCGAAAGCCTTGTACCTCTGCCTGGAGAGCGTCCATCAGTCACTGAATCGTGAAATTGTATTGCATGTCTTACTTGGCCACTGACTCATCCTGGTCGGTTTCATTTTCATTCTAGAGTCACCTTGAATCACGTGCTCCAGGGGGACGGTGGCTCACAGCGTCCATATTCCACTTCGAGCCACGATACTTTTCGAAAGTTTAAATCGCCGCGCAACCGAATGTGTAAGTCGCCGTGCGCGGGTGATTCGAACTTTGGTTTAAAGTTTCTCTCTGTTGATGGATATTCATATGTCTGTCCTACTGGTGCCTTGCGCATCAAAACCTGCATAAGACTACTGTTGTTCGTTACCGAATAAAATAACAATTAGTTAGTTATTGAATTATTTGCACTACGTACTGTCCGATTTTTTCCACGCTTGATCGTATCTGTTTCGTATTTTGTGACTCAGTGAAAACTGTCCTTTATTGCATATCACTCATCCCTGTCGACAGTGATCCGTGTCAGATCTAGCAGTGCTGGGACTCAACAGACACTGTCTGTGGCAGCAAGCGTCTGCGGCCGGTATGCGTGTAAATTGTCCGTAAAAGACGGCATGCAGTGTCACCAGTGTCAGAAGTGGTACCACTTCACTGGTCATAACGAACAGCAGTACAAACGGCCAGCTTCTTCATCTCTCATTTACATCTGTGTGAGTTTCAGGTTTGACGAAAGCCAAGGCATCGCTCCGCCACTGACTGGCCGTACACTCCCCACGTCAAGTGGTGACGCAGCAAACCTGCGACTGTAAATGCGGGACTCTCCTTATCTCTGTATCTCTTTCCATTTCTTTCATGGGGGGTAAGACAGAAGAGTACCGGTGGACTCTGCCCGAGATGAAACTGGAACTACACTCTGTGAATAAGTATGTAGCGCTCGCTCTACCTGATGTTGCAATCACCAAGATAGCAGTTGCTCCGTCAACTGCACACATGGTGGAGGCGGTAATAAGAATGAAGAAGAAAGCTCTCAGGGGAAGAAAGTTGTTTTATGGGGCCGCTTCCTCACAACCTCTTCCCCAACTGAGCTAGAACCGTCCTAGCGACTTCATTCTCCCCGGATTCCAAGCACCTGGTACTCGCGAGTAGGCTGCGGACCAAGACGAAAAGAGGTCACTTGGCCTTTTGGTAACTTTGCCGGCCGTGCTCAGCTCCAAGATAGTGGTGGGAAAAACGGAGGTTTTGAATTCTGTCAACGTCCATCCAAAAGGCGCATCTTTCGACCGCACACGGCAAGAGAGAGCGAAACGCGAGCAGCGGACCAAGGCTAAGCCACGAATCGTGGCAGACCTGAAGCTACAACCGGAGACAAAAGTCGTAGTTTCTGCCTTCGAAGTATCCCTCGGACCCCTGTGCTTGTTATAAAAAGCGGAGGCGCCGTCTGCATGGCCGTTCCAACGGCCGACGCCTCAGGCACAGCCACGAGCATCGAGGGTACCGACACCGAGCAAAACCCGTCTTCAGAAATGCCCACCCTAAAACTCACCAAACCGCCCATCAGAAGTCTCTTCCTCCCAAGACATCGAAACGGAAGCGGCCTGCAAAGGCCGCCTCCTGCAACTCATAAAGCATTAATTTGGCCCACCCCGAAAGAGGTTTACTTCAGTAGCCTCACATTGCCGTCTTCCAAACCCCGCACCAAGCACACGAAGAAGTCAAATTTTCCGTGGGTGAAAACTTCCAAACACCATTCCAAGAAGCGGAATTTGACAGGAACGCGGAGGTCGCAATTTGTGAAGCCAGGAATGCTGGTCAAACGTCTTGTAGGGTCGCTGACCTACGCACTAGCGGTACTGTCGCGCCAACAGCCTCGAAGGATGGCCGTCAGAAAAACTCGGAAGAACAAACAGAGTTCAGCCCCACCACCCTCCTCAATTCTAGGTCTTCTTTCCTAGGCTCTTCCTCACACCATCCTTTCTATTTTCTCGCGAAATCTGGCGAGGAAGTAGCTTCCAGATGCATGTATACGAACTGTCTGAGTCCGTTCAATCAATTACCGGAAATCAGACAGCTAACTCATGACACCCAACCCCACATAATCGCCTCCACGGAGACCTGATATCAATGACAGCGAACTGAGTGTCCCGGGGTATTCAGTTTATCGGGCTGACTCCACCCGAGGTAAAATGGGGGTTTCTGCGAATTTTCCTCGGCAGTGTCTCCCTACACCCACAGTTATCTGTGGCTTACAGTCCTCTGATAAATGTGACGCTCTGTGACTTCGAATACCACTGCGTGGCCAAGACTCACTCCTAGTGGGGGTCACTTATCGTTCTCCTTCGTCCGACTTCTCCCACGACGACACCTTCCTGGTAAGCCTGGAGAAATTCTTAGGCCTGCAACGCTTTACTCACCTGTTTATCATGGGTGACTTTAATGCACCCAAGATAAACTAGATATCAGTTTCTCACTAGGACTGTAAAAGAGGATTCTCGACTTCATTATCGACGCTGATACGTCGGGAGACGTGGTCACAGCACGTCACCACCCCGACGCGGCATCGTTTTGGTCATATTCTCTCTCTGCTCGACTTAGTCATCACTACTGAGAGCCACTTGATAGAGAGAGTTGCTGCGAATCGCTACCTTCCGGAACGAAAGCAAAAGTCAGCATTCGTGGCACAAAGCAAATATCGGTTTATTGAGTTTTTATTGGTTATTTTATAGACTAGACCCATCGGTTAAGTGAAGAATTACAATTAGTGTTGACGCTCTTGCTTTCTCATTGGTCGGCTCGACTCCGCTTGAAGCTAGTTTTATTTCAACGCGTGACGCACTTGAACAACATGTTTTACTCCGGTGCTCGTTATAACAAAATCCGATGCTGGAGCAGCGTGCCATGCTGATTGGTCCTCGCGCTGACACACGAGTCTGTTCGTGTTTCCGACACTGATTGTACGTAGACTTCTGCGAATAAATGTTTGCCTTAATATCGATGCTTTCGTCCAATCCCTTTACAAGAGTGATCATCATGCAGCCACCTGGGCACAGTGACCACTCTCTAAACATTTGCTCTTATCTGTTACTGATTAAAACAACCGGTAAAAAGGTCCACAGTTCGAAACTTTAATCAGGCAGATTTTGACGGCCTGAGAACCTACCTATGTTTTCTTCTTCTTGACCTGGACTCCGCGAACTCCGTTTCAAAGCGCAATTCAGAAAGCCGAATACTTGATTATACCACGCAAACTATGCACTTTCCCTTTTCGGCCACTCTCTTCACGCAAGATGCTTCGTCTTCTCGATAACCGTTCCCATTTATTCGCGAAGCATAAGCTTACAGGAAACTCAGAGGACCCAGGCGCGTTCCACATTGTCCGGAACAAGTGAAGGCGGAAGGCCCGCGAACACACCAAGCTCATACGAGGTAAGATCCTCCTCAGAGCCCGCGGGAACAAAACTTCTCATTTAAGCATGCGTTTCTTGACGACAGCCCAACGGGGAGACTTCAACTGACTCCGTAGTTGTGACCGAGTTATTCAGGGAGTATTGCCTGGCCGTCTACAACATCGCATCCCCGAGCAGGTATCCTGTACTACCGCTGCAAAAGTTCATGCAACCACTCGTGACTGCTGAGTTTTCTGTGCCAGATGTTGAAGACCGTTTACTCTAGGTTAATTCGTACAGTGCAATGGGTCCTGACATGATCCATCCCAGAATACTCAAGGAAGCAGCTGTTAGTCTGGCTGAACTCCTTTATAAGCTGTTTAACCGAACATTCCAGACTAGCATCCTCCCTATCGCATGGAGAGAGGCGACGGTCACACACATATTCGAAGTGGATGATCGGCACTCTCCGGCTATCTGTCGGCCAACCAGCCTTACAAGCATTCTGTGCAAAATAATGGTGCGCCTACTAAAGCGCGCCATACTCAATCACTTCTTATCAAATAATCTTTTCTCATCCACCCAGCATGGCTTTCTTCCTAATCGGTCACGCACAACAAACATGTTTATTTTAATGGATAGTCTGACGGAGGCCAAAGACGTGGGCCTTATCTCAGATGCTATCCTCTTTGATTTCTCCAAGGCATTCAACCGTGTCCCACATGTCCTTTGAGACACGGTATTCAGGGTGAGGTTCTGCGTCGGATTGTCTCTTTTCTTGATAATAGAACTTTCAGAGTTGAGACCGGATCAGACTTTTCGTATTCCTCTTTCATTTCGGCGGGAGTTCCCCAAGGGTCAGTGCTTGGTCCTTTGTTATTCCTCATTTGCATCACAGACCTTCCAAACAATATTTCCAGCAATATCGTCTTATACACAGACGACCTAAAAATCTAGAATGCCACTCCTCTCAGTGCATACAGATTGATCTTGACGGGATCAAGCGTTGATCAGACCGCTGCAGTCTCCCACTAAATGACAATAAATTTGTACACATGTCACTCGGTGGAGATTCTGGCAATCCGTTCATGATTCACAGTGCGTCTAGCACAGTAGATATCATGAAAATCGATCTGAAGAGGGATCCGGTCATCTGGCTGCCGTGTAACTTATCCTTCACATGTCAACATGAGATGGAGGCAGAAAGGGGATTTACCGATCTTGTGATGATTGGGCACACTTCACCCTAAATAGACAAGAAAGCTTGTCAAAAGCATTGCAGGGTTTATATAAGACCGCTGCTCGAGTATACGAATCAGGTCGTGTATACAGGCGTGGAGGAAGACAATAGCCGTTGAGTGTGTCCAGCGCGCGGCTACCAAAGTGGTCGCGGGCCCGAGCCATTCTACTTACGAGCCTCGACTTGAAATTCTTGACCTGTACCCACTTGAATTTCGAAAACTCCGCGGTGATTTAACACTCACACACTTCTTTTTTAGAGTGGGTTTTGTAGAACAATTCTTCATTGTAGTGAATGGTGAGGGCCGGCGAGGACATAACAGAAAGATTTCCAAGCTTCGTCCTCGGACCTGTTTTAAGCAGCAGTTCTTTTCTTACGGGGTTATTAACTCTTGAATATGTAGCGTTCTGTACAGCATTTTGTACTTTATAATATTTCTTGTTCACTCTTCTCGCCTTTATCTAACTAAATTGTACAGTAATCGATTGATTTGATTATCAATAATTCAAAAAATCTACTTTCGAGGTCGTGAGCTGTGCGTCTCCTCTGCGTTCTGTGTCGCTCGCGTACAGGTTTCTGGAAGGTTAAATACCAACGGAACCAGCCATCTGTTTTCGGCGGAAATATCTTAAGAGTAACATCGCGGTTCTTTTCCGTCGAATATTTCATTCCGTGTAGTATTTTTAAACAAACACACCTTCACGAACTACTGGAAGTCATTTCACTTTGGTTTTTACCACATTTTGGCTCCGCGCTCATGCTCGAGTAATTTGACAGTGTTTAGGTCCACTACAAAACTGCCTTCCTCCTGAGGTCGTCAGCAGCGCTTCTAGGGATCATTCTGTAGCTTTTTTGGTCCTCAATTATTCAAAATTGCATTATGCAAGTAATATTACTTCGTTCCTGGTATTCACTGTAATCCCCAAAAGCGGTGCTACACCATGTTTTCAATGATTGTATTTCAGATCAACGGACGACCGCTGACACTAAGCAAGGAAAAGCAAATGTATCCAGGAAGTTTGGACCGACACTTCGAGCCCATGTATCAATGGTTGAATCGGCAATTACAATTCGGAATGGTATGGCCGGTTGTTTTTACGGACCACGTAATTGTACTCGTCTCAAGGTTGCTACTACTGCAAATTTAATCAGGGTACAGTGACGGCGAAAGTTTGTGGCTAAACGAGACGGTAACGATGACAGCAGTTCAAAATTGTGAGAGATATACAGAAGCCGAACTGCATTTTTTACTTGAGGAGGTCCGTCGCTATCCAAATATCGTCGAATCCCCCAGCAACCATTCAGAATCCAAACGTCGGAAAGCTTTGATTTGGCAGCATATTGCAATAAAAATGAAACAAAAAATGAACGGCTCAAGTTCAAAATCCTCAGTTCAACTTAGAAACTGGTGGAAGCGCACAAAGAGTCGAGCAAAACAACGCTTAAGTAACGAACACACATCAATTGCGAAGGCAAATTTTTTTTAGGAAATAGTAACAATAGTGACGTCAGAAACAGAGGTTACTTGGGAAAAATTTTCATGGACATATGCAGTTTCCGGCAACAAGTTAGCCAAAATTATTCTCCAAAGGAAGAAGATGCGGAATACGAAAGATTTCTTGCTGACAAGAGAAAATGGGTGCTTAATGCAAAAGAAAGCGATTCATTCGATATCAATATTTTTCCAGAAGGCAAAGAGCAAGTAGCCTGTGAAGAAAATAACCTGAACACTTGTAGCGACCTTGGAGCTTCTGTAAGTCAAAACAATTACTGTTCAACAAGTGACAATCACGACGAGGTTTCACTTACGTCTCCGAATCATTCGTCTGATAATAATCAAGGACAAGATTATAATGTTTCGCGATTATCTTCATCTTATGCACAACACAAACACAACACGCCTCCTCCATCAATAAAACATATAAGTGAAATTCATGATTCTCATCCATTCAACCTACTCACTGCTATTGAATTCCGCCAGAGGTACTCAGAAATTATGTGCTCAAAACCGGCAGAATTACACTTACCATCAACTAACGTTGCAGATACTACCATCAAAAGGACAGACGTAGGAACACAATCACTAAATGGAATCGGTTTTGGGAGTGACAGGTGTCGCAGTCCTCCCCACTATTTTGCTGACATCGCGGCCGGGATACCAAAACTTTCAGATTCGTCAGAAATAGGCAGATTGGAACAAGAACTGCTCAGAATCGAGTATGCACTTTTAACATTGAAGTGCCAAAAATTCGCTGTGGAGCTCAAATTGGCCAGGCAACTTATTGAAACGATGAATAGTCAGAACGAGCAAACACTACAAGACACCCAATCAAAAGTTATTCCAACTTGCTGAAGGAAGTAAACAGTTTGAAAGTTGTGTCGATACACGTCTCGATGCGTTTTAATACAATAGGGGTTACTTCACGTGGAATTTAGATGAGTAATCCTGGGTACGAATAGTCCGGCTTAGAATATGCTTGAACTCTGCTGAAACCTGTTATGAATTTTTCTAGAACCACTTGAGGAAAATGTGATTTAAGACACACCCCTGTCTGGAGATTTCAGTTCATTTGTAGTATAAAGTTAGCAGGTGCTTAAGATTATAGTTAAGAAATGAACAGCAGAATAATTCAGATGCATCATGAGTATTTTCAAGTACTTTTACTCATGTACCCGCTAACCTCGCCAGTAATCTGTGATCTGAATAAGTGAGATGTGTTAAACGAATAGCGGCTTGTAACTGACATATACTTGATAAAAACTATTTGAATATCTTGCTACTTTCTGTTCTTTCCTACAGAGCTGTATTTATTCATCACACAGCTACCTCTTGGACAATTTTCAGGACCAACAGCAGCCCCAGCCACATTGGTATGACATTAAGCAAAGCAAAACGACCGGTTAAGACTACCGCGGAGTAATGGGAAAATACCGTACCGGTACATAAGACTATTACGCAGGCAATCAAGTGGTAGGATGAAGCGATAATGCAAAGAAACAGAAAGCGAGTGAGCGAGTGGCAGCATCCGCTCAAAAATTGTTTAAACGCACTCAAAGATTCACAACAAAATGAATAAAACTGACAGTCGACATTCAGATGCTGCAAATTATAGACTTATAACATTACTACAGCACGCCCAGACGCAGTCCAGAACTGATGAATATGATAACGGTAACAAATCATCGCAAAACGTTGTGAACAAAACTGGCACAAATGTAAGTTACGGAAGTTGGAGACCGGTTGTACACTGGTAACCTACGCAAGCAGCAACGAGACAAGTGTCATTCAATCGGACGCAAAATATTACTAGAAAATCACGCAGATATTTCAGATAAAGAGTGTGGTTGTACATGTTGGAGTTGATCACCATCACGCAGCTGCAAAAATGCATAGTGCCAACCAAACAACATCACATTATACGGTAGTAAGGGAGAAATATGACATTACAATCAAGATAAAAACTGCAAAAATAAGCGAATTGTAAGCAGCATACAGCTTGTTGCAAAAGTCAGTTGAACTGCTAAGTCAGTCGAACAACTGGGAACAAAGCGCACGACACCACTGTAATAAACGATCGATACAGGTAACATGAAACGAAAGATAATACAGATAATTCGTAACATCCAATTGAGAAATTAATTTGCCTTCACAGTATTTAACAATTAAGTTATAACAGGTTCTCGACCTCAGGTTTAGCATTTCTGTACGGGCAATGTAAGAATAGTAGTTAAAAATCCACAAAAGAGGCAGTCAAAATGTCGATACAACTCACAACAGGACAGCAGTTTTTGGGAGAAGTATTTATGATTATTGCCTCAGTTTATTTGGTACTTACGTCGTTCGAAGGTTTCTTACCTCAGTTATCAAACTGAGTCTGTGTGCTGTTTCTAACTGACACAAGCGTACCCGCTGTTATTCCCGGAATAAAATAAATGGTGCCTGTAATGACATACACAGTTAGAAGTGCAAGTTTGTTTCTGCATTGTGATTTTACGTCTACGGTATCTAAAGTTCGACAAGTTGGATAATGACTTGGCTTGTCGTGGACCGAACGCACTAATCTTCACAAAGTCAACTGACATGAATCTGTTCGCTTTAATGCACTAGAGTTTCCATGTAGTTGTCCAATATTATATAATTTACTTGACCTCAATGAATCGTATTCAAGACGTGAAGGTCATAAAAGCGCAATGAGGTTCGAATGATCTAGTACACCAACTGGCCGTATACACATTCGAATAATACCGCCTGTTGGAACCAGTCCAACAGAAAACTACCCAGTCACTACCTACTACCAAAAACCGCCCGACAATGAAAAACGAAGACTCAGCGCGTTGGTCCCCGTGTATTGGTATCAACCCTGGAAAATAAAGTGCAAAGGAAAACACGTGGAGTTAGCAAGACGCGGAGCGACTTGTGATTTTAGCCCCAGAACGGATACTATAAAATCAACAGCTTGACTAAAACAAAGGTAGGTAAAAATTAAAATGATCGAAAATGTACAGTTGAATGTGACCATCAATAATATTGCTTATAACGGTCGCTACACACCTCTCCTTCAGAAGACTAGTAAGCACCGTACAGGCCTTTGTTACACTAGAGAGAAAAAAATGTGCATCACGTCTTTTTCGCTTATTACAATTACAGGGTGATATACACGGAGGATAATAACAAGGGAGAGGGAATGCCAAAGTTCATGGAAGGGACGTTCGAGAATGGCTGCTGCGCTGATAGAATTCTTTCATTTATTGCTTAGTCTTCGGTGCGTTTTTCTTTTCTATCGCAGTGGGCTGCCTAACCATAAAATCTCTTGAGAGAAGAGAGGGTAGGTTTTTCTAGTGCTGTACAATAGGTAGCTTAGAGCTGTCTCCTCACGCGCCACGTTCGGATTGTCTGGAAGAGAGAAGATACCGTGAAGTATCTGCACGACCAGCGGAAAGGAGTAATTCACTGTGTCAACGTATCCTGTCGACAAATAATAAGTTCACAGCCGACAACTTCATAGACACTGTGACTTTGCGTGTCGTTGCCTTTGGTATCCTCTTCTTCTTGTGCTCCTGTCCAAGGTTAATAGACTCAAGAAAGAAAAGGGGTAGCATAGGAACAAACCTGGTCTTGAACGCCCCCTTAGTTTGCGGACTGATAGCGCATTAGATAACTGCAAAGGCATGCGGGCGACCGACACTGTCTGGATGGCTACTGGCCAATCAGTCCTACTAGCGTTCGGTGAAAGACAGTGGAGCGCCTATTAGGGTGTGCAATCCCCAACCACTTATCGGACCATATTTTTTCTTCTACCCAGCACAGTTTCTTTCCTATCCTTTCATGCATGAAAAATGCGCTTACTTTCGTTGACAACTTGACGGAGGCCGACGACAGTGACCTCAGCTCAGGTGATGCCTTCTTTGATTCCGCCAAGGCTTTTGGCCATGCCTCATATGGCCCCGTCAAAAGCAAACTGGAAGCCTGAGGTATTCGAGGATTGCCCCCTTTTATCGATAATAGAGCCTTTAGAGTTAAAACCAGGTCGCACCTTGCGCCTCCCCCTTTTATTCCTGCTGGTGTCCCTCAAGGGTCGTTGCTAGGTCTTCTGTTATATCTAATTTACAACGATGACCTTTTGGACGATATTTCCATCAACGCCCTGCTATACGCCGATGACAAAAACCTGGAATGCCACTGACCCCAGTCCACTGCGGACGGATCCTGACGCAATTAAGATTGGGGTTTCCCACTGAATGACAGTAAGTGGGCTCACGTGTAACCCAGGAGGATTCAGGAAATGCCTCCGTGACTCATAGTGCGGTTAGCCCGATAGATGTCGTTAAGATCGATCTCAACACGGATCTGGGCATAGGACTCTCGTCTTATCTGTCCTTCACGTATCATCCTGAGATGGAAGCAAAATGGCATTTGCTGCTCTTGGGATGACTGAGTACACTTTCGCCCGCACAAGCAAGAAGGCGTTTTAAATACCACTTGGTTTGTGTAAGAACGCTCTTCGAATATGCTAGTCAGACCATGCATACAAGCATGAAGGAAGACATGTCAGCTGTTCAGCGTCACAACCGCGCGGCCACTAAGCTACTCGAGGGCCTAAGAAATGTCGCGTACGAGTCTCGACATGAAATAATTGATTTCCACCCACTCAAATTTCCACGGCTGCGCGGTGATTTATTTCTCACCCCATCCTCAAAGTAGGTTTCGTAAAACAGTCCTTCAATGTGGAGAATGAATACGGCCGGCAGGGACATGAAAAAAGATCCTGAAGCTTCGTCCTCGTAACTTTCTTAGGCATCGGTTCTCTTCTTATGGGGTTAGTAACCATTAGAAGAGCCTTCCTTCTGAGACAGATATCAACGCTTTCAAAGGTCGCCTTGAAGAATCCCTTGGTTCTCATTTACTCGAAATCCACTACGTCAGCAACCTTATTCTGTTCTTGGTATTTACCGTTATTCAAAAAGCGGTGATTCACCCTGTTTTTGATGGGTGCCTTTCAGATCAACGGACGCCCCACTGACACTGAGCGAGAAAACTTGTTGAAACTGGCCCAAAAAAATTAAGACCCAGCCAGTATTCACTATCGATAACCGATCTACAAGAATAACAAAGAATCAGCACGTTGACACCGTTTATCAGCATCGACCCTGGAAAACAGGGCGTACAGAGAAACACGTCAAGCTAGTGAGGCACGGGGCGAGTTGTGATTTTAGCCCGGGACGGATGTTACAAGATGGACAGCTCGGCTAAAACAAAAGTAGGTGAAAAACCAAAACCATCCTGAAGGTACAGATGAATACGACGATCGAAATATTATTCATCATAGTTGCCACTTATTTCTCCCCAAGAAGACTTATAAGTATTACACAGACCTTTGTTATTGTGGAGAGGTAGAAAAAACCACATGTCGTCCTTTGGACTGATTGGAGTTACAGGGTGATACACACGAAGTATGACTGCACGTGATAGGGAATGTCAAAGTTTGGGGGCGGGGGTTTCGGTCAAAATTAGTTGTCGCGCTGGTATGATTCGTTCATTTATGGTATTTAGTCTTCGGTGCGTTTTTCTCTTCTATCGCAGTGGGCTGCCCAGCCATGAAAACTCCTGAGAGAATATAAGGTAGGTTTGCCCACTGCTGTCCGATAGGCAGAGGGGACTTGTCTCCGCACGCACCATGTTTGGATCGTCTGGAAGAGATAATGAACACAGTGGAGTACCTGGCAGGAGAGGCGGAAAAGATAACTCAGCATGCCAACTTTTCCGGCGGACTGAATAAGTACGTGGACGCTACAATTCTGACTGCCACCGCCTATGGTTCCCTTTTCTTTTTGGTCATCCTGTCTGAAGTTGATAGACTCAAAAAGGAAACGATTAGCAGGCAAATAAACTTGATCCAGAACAATGCCATTCTGTCAGTGGACCAGGTAAGACATCAGATAACCACGAAGGCGTAAGAGTCAAAACAGATTGTCGGTTTTTCTTGCATGCAAAATTAGCCAAAATATCGTAAATGGCTAGATAGACAGTTAACCTTCAAATGAGACATTTTCGGTACACTTTTTGTATCAAAAATAATATCGCTAAGCTCAGATATACCATAGCTCAGGAGAGCAGGTGGATCAAAACGAAAAGTACGAATTTTGGCAGGTTATGTTGGAAAATCATCATTTCTGAAAATAAGAAACGCTAAAATACTCTGCTAAACGTGCGGGCTTGCACAGCTTCCCACAGAGGCGATTATGCCTAGAGGTAGAGGGAGCAGTGTTTAGGGTCGCGGGGTGGAACGACTTCTGCTGCCACCGGGGGTTTAAGACGAGCAACGCCACTTGTCGACGCAGGCGTGAGTGATGGTTCTTTCACAAATGCTAGTATCAGCCTGTCGACGGAGACTACACCGCGTATGTTGTTTCGGTTAACGGTGGAGGTCTTCGTGTCTCTTGTGAGAATACGATAGAGGCCGGTGTATGGGGGTTGCAGTGGTCGCCGCAGTTCCTCCGTACGCAGGAAAACATGAGTACGGGGGGTAAGCTTAGCGTGCCCGTGCACGTCTGATGACTGATCTCCAGGCTGCCCGAGTGTGGCTTTCGCAGGTGGTGCGTCGAACGAGATGCATAGCTGCCGTAATCCTAAAGTGCTAAAGGTGAAATTGAAACGAACATACCCGGTTACCTGAGCATGTAACCAAAAACTAGCTCGGTAAGAGTGGCGTTTAGGTATTCTTTCTCCGTGGTTCGCAGCCCTAAAAGAAATAACGGGAGTGCTCCTTTTCACACAGAATTTGCCTTCGCACTAAGAGCGGTTTTCAGATGACAATGAAGACGCTCAACCACTCCATTTGTTGCCAGATGGTAAGCCATAGTGTGAATTTGCTTGCATTTTAACTTATTTGAAAGGGCCGCAAAAGGTCTCTCAAAGTGCAATCCACGACCTGTGGTCACCACTGCTAGATAAAACGATCGTAGAACCCAACGTTCCAGGAAAGCGCTATCCACCAATTCTGAGGGGCAGTTGGGCAGTGGTATGGCTGCAGGTCATCTTACGAAGTGGTAAGCATAAGTCAGCAGAAAAATAAAGCCACTTGAGGATGGTAAGGAGCCCACCAGATCGACGAACACTTGGTGAAAACGTTCATCTGGCAAGGGGAAGGTACCTAGGAGGCTCTACGTATGACGGTTGGCTTTGTAATGCTGGCGTTGAAGACAAGAACGGCTCTGAATGCGGACATTGTGGTTTGCTTTGAGCCATACGAAACGTTTAGTGACAAGTTTAACTGAAGCGCGTATGCCTGGATGAGACAAATTGTGCAGTGTCTCGAGCACTGTACGACGAGAGGTGCAAGCACTACAGGGCGAGGTATGCCCTGGGAAGTGTTGCGGAGGAATGCTTCTTTTGAAAAGTTCAAGGGTACTGATTGGACTGCGAGAGAGCTCTTTTGGCGAAAATGACTGATCTTTGGGTTGGTGGCTTACGCGGCAGCTATGGCTGCCAAGTCAGTGATGTTATCAGCAGGTGTCTCAGTCACCTGTCTTCTTGGGGTCCATATGCAAACATGAGACCTACGAAATCTCAGATAGGAGTATTATCCCAACTTCTGCCTCGACGTGCTTGGGTTTGTCGAGATCCAGCCGACAAGGTCATGCTGAAACGTTACAACGAGACTGGACCTTGGCGCGGTGTGACGGCTTGCGTATCTAGATGATCTACTGGGCTAAACTGGACAGTATGATGACCACACCAACAGAGATACTCGTACCAGGCAGACCAACAGATGGGAGTTTGATAAACCACAGTCTTCTGGTCCTCCAAGTTGGGGGTGGAGGAAGGTTGGCATCTTTTCATAGAAAAATTGCCAGCTCTGGTACACCACCACCCACCCACTGCTCTGCGGTACAGGCTTTCAAGTAAGAGGCTTCTGTTGAGAGTGCTAGTCGTTCTCTTATCTAGGTCTGAGCGTCCTGGCAGTATCTCAGCCCACATACAACCATGAATACTCACAACACTGTTAATTCCATACTGCATCGGCAGTCTCACAGTAGAAACCGTGTCGCCCCATCTAATGCATACAGCAGGGTGGATGAACGAATACATACTACCACTGACCCCTCCTCCACTATATTATCAAAATTAGCTGTCAGAACCATGCCGGCCTTCACTTCAGATAATTACTCCACAGGTCCAACAACAGATGTGGTTAATCATAGTAGCAATGAACCGGTAAGCTCTATTTCTTGTCATTCAGCCTCATGCCTCCCTCGTCCCTTGTTTAGACCTAGAATGCGAATTAATATAGGTGCCTTTAACGTTCGCAAGCTAAAGCGGATAGGTTAGCAGGCCGCTCTTGCACGGATATTACACGCGTTGACACTCGTCGGTGCCTGCTGTATCTTGGAGACCAGAATCCAGGACAGTAGTCAACGTATGGAACTTCGGCCGCCGTTACGGGCCAGGATGGAGCAGGTATATTCCTCTGTATGACGGCCACAGCCGCATTAGTAGAGTGGATTCTTGTTAACAACAGAGTTGGCGTCGTCCGTCTGGCAGGTTCTGTTAAGGCTAGCTCTAGATGCAAGACTTTCAGAAATTCATTCATCGTGTCCGCTTACGCTCCTACAGACTGTACTGACGTCGACATCGAGGACGCGTTTTATTCGAATTTGGCTGCTCTCCTTCGACAGACATATGGTTCTGATATCGTTGTTCTGGCTGGAGGTATGAATGCCCAAGTTGCAGTCAAGGTGAGGCCAGGTGTCGCTTAGATGGTGGGTTCAGGATAGCATCACATCGCTTAGATAGGGGAGGGTAATCGTCGCAGGTGTGCTTTGAACGCAAGCTATTTTGAGCCATCACTAGTTTCAGGCATTGTGCACTTCGTTGCTGTACTTGGCGCCCGCCTTCTTTGAGTCAGGCGTGATCTCAGATAGCCCACATAGCCGTTAGTTACAGGTGACAGTTCCATTCAAGACTGTCCCTCTTATTGGAACGCATAGTTGGATTCAGATCATGCGTTGACACTTTGTCGTTTCACTCTTACTTCCGCTAGACAACGACTCCACCGACAGCAATGACTTTCTGTTGAGAAACTGGCTTCACCATCGTAAAGCATAAGTACCAAACCAGCTAAGAAACTAGGCTTCGTAGTTCGTACTCCAAATCAAATCCCACAGGCCATTTAGGAAGCATTTACTATAGCATGTGGCATGGGGGTACATGGACTAAACAGAAATGGGACCTCGGAGGAATCCCTGGAGTTGTTAGAAGCCAGAAGGAACATTCATCCTGGTAGTCCGCATAACAAGTTTAGAATAGGTATCCGTAGGAAACCGAATGTAGTCCAAAGGCTGATCGTGAGGTTTGAGTAATTGGGAAGTTTGAAGAAATAAGGACCGCTTTTGCTTCAAGGAACATCGGCAGACTCTTCACGCTCATCCGTGCCACTGGTCGCGGGCGGCTGTCTGTCACTGAAACTATCAGCGAGACATATGGCATACTTATCTACGACAAGTCTAGAGAGTGAGAACGGTGGGCGGAACACTATGACGGTCAGTTTAGCTGGCCTTCTGTTTCTACTGTGTTACCGCCATAAACTTGTAATGTAACACATAGGTAGGTAGAGTTGTAACAACCCACTGAGACTGAGGTCTGCAATTGCATCTCGGCCCTCGAACGAAATAAAGCTGGTGGTCCGGATGATCTTGTGCCTGAAATTTTTAAAGAAGGTGCGGAGGTGTTAGTAGAAGCCTTGACTTAGTTGTTTCAACGTGTGTGGACGATGGAGACCATTCCTCTGTGCTGGGGTCACACGATAATAGTTCCTATACTCGTGAAAGTTACCGGAGGTTATTGAGAAAACCATAGAAGAGTTAGTTTAAACCCGGTCATTTCTAGGGTTCTGGCATCCATTGTACTTCGTGCACTCACTGTAGTTCAAAAGGTATAAGTTAGGGAGGAGCTAGCAGGGTTTCGCTCTGGTCGGGGATGTATAGGTCATATTTTTATCTCCGTCAAATTCTGGAGCAGCGTCAAATGTACTGCCGACCAACAATCGTCGTATTTCTTGATCACAAAGGTGTGATCGACCTACAATTTTAGTCGCTTAAAAACGGTGTACTAACCAAGTATACGAACATACTGTCGGCGCTTTATTCCAAAAGTTTTGGCTCAGATAAGGGCTTACGGTGAACTGTATGACAGTTTCAGTAGCAGGAGTGGCGTACGTCAAGGATGTTCTCTTTCACCATTTTTGTTTGGTTTTTCATAGACGAAATAATGGAAAATTGTTTGCAGCACGCACAAGACGCTGGAGTGGACCTCCCACCTGGGTAAAGACTGAATGATCTTAATTATGTTAAGGACAAGGTGTTTATGCTCGACAAATCTCAAGCGACATAAACAACACTAAACGTTATTTCGCGTTCTGCTAAATACTTCGGAATGAGCTTTGCAGCCTCAAAATGTATGGTGCTTCTGGAAGATTGCTGGGATTTCATAGATTTAGTGTCAGATGGTGAAAGCATAGAATTTGCTGACCGGTTTGTGTACCTGGGAGGCTGCATCAGCGGCGGCGGGGGAGGTGTAGGAATGAAGCAGAAATGTGTATCTTCAAGGCCAGAACGGTGTTCAATAATCTGAGGCAAATATGGCGACAAAGAGGTATTTCTCTGAAACTTAGGGGTTACGCGTATCAGAAAACAGTGAGGATTTAATCATTTTACGGTAGAGAAACTTGACCACTCAGGGTGGAGGACGTGAACCGTCTTCAGGTAGTTAACCACCGATGTCTGCGTTCAACCGCTTGGATCGGGTGACACCAGCGAGTAAACAACGACGAGGTTAGGAAGTGGGTGTTTAGCACTGATTGTCAAACGAGTTCTTTTGTTCAGTCCTTACATCCGCAGGGACTTGGATGGCTAGGTCATGTATTAAGGATGCCATCTAGTCGTTTGTCACATCGTACATTCTTTGCCGACGCTGCAGTCGACTCACTTAAGGTTCCAGATAGACAGATGATGACCTGGCGTAGACAAATGAAATCGCTCACGAAGGTGTTGTTCACTGTAGACCGGGTTCGTCTCCCGGGCTTGGACCTTCGCGACTCCCAGAGTCGGCGGCAGGAGACTTCAGATATGATGGTGGTGTGAAAGTTGTCGTTGTTGGTCCGAGTTTTCTGTTAAGTGAGTGCACTGAATGACGCGAGACAGTAAAAGCCGTAAGGAAGGTGTCTTGCTGATGACGCCTTTCTTTCGCCTACGGCTCATTTGTTTGTTTGCTTGCAAGGTGTAGGCACCTTAATGTTGTATATTTGAATATAGACGTAGCTATTTTTAGTGGTTAGTTCCCTTCCCATCCCACTCTTTTTATTAAATCTCCCTATGTAGATTTTTCTTTTCTTCTCTCCATGATTGCGCGGCAGTTAGTCATCAGTGTGAACCACTGATGTATTGCTGTCTATGACAGTGAGCATGGTGGTGACACGGGGGTTCTCTCAGTGAAGATTTGTTGTGTAACACTAGGGGGCACTGGTGGGATATTTGTTGAGGTACAAACGAGCTTTGGGAACTCATTGAAGAAACCCATAAACTGCCTAGGGGCGGTAAGTTGGGCAAATATAGATGTTATGGCCACAACAGCTGCGTCAATGCCGGGTATGCTTAGCTTGATGCTGCAATCAAATAACAGATGGCGTCTCGTATCGACCAGAAGGTCGAAATGACGGAGAAAATCGATGTCGATTATGGCGAAAGGTAACGCGGCAAATGTAAACACCCAGAGATATGTTTGCCGGAGGCTCAAATTAAAAGTTAAAGATCAATGCCCATAAATGGCTCTAGGCGTGCTATCTGCAACCCGAAGCTTTGAACTGTAGGGGTCTGGTACTTCTCCTTTTGTAGACGGAAACACGCCAACATGCGCCCCGGTGTCTGAATCCCGTACGAAAATAAGACGACAAGGAGTCAGTGCCGATGACATCGTTTGCCGTTAAAGGTCAGCCGCTGAGTTTCATCGCCTTGATGATACGTAGGTGCAGGGTTTGTTGTACCGTTTGGTCCAATTACCAAAACGTTTTTGGTATCAAAAACGGCCAATTTCTGACCGCGGTATGTATTGCCTTGGTGACATACCAGGTCGACAACCTAAGGAACGGCTTGCGGAAGCTTCGTTCAAACCACGCTCCAAAACTACAATGTCAGTTCTTAGAGCCTCAGTGTCTGCTGGACCACGTTTTGAGGTAACCACATTTTCCGGATTGTGCGTGGCTACTGTAGGACATAGAATAGGATGTGGTGCACTTAAGTAACCAAGTAGTGGCTGAAGACGCTTGACTAATTGGTCAGTGATTTTCGCTGTCCCGGTAAGAGTTGGTGAACGATCAACGGAAACCATTGCTTGCGTTGTTCACAGCAGACTTTAAAGCCAGAGTTCCCGAAGGAGGGCTCCATCTTCGTAAGAAGTACTGATGAGCTGTTGTATTTCTTCTAGCAGCGTTGTAGGGTTTTGTCGCCTAGCTTCAGGTCTTGTAAAAATTGCTGCATTCGGGTCTTTCCAGAGAGTGTCACTCACTTAATAAATGTATGTTTTAAGGTCTCGTACTTATGTTCTACCGGTTGGTTTACTACAGCATCGCAAAGCTGTACAGTGAATTCACTTGGAAGCCTGGATAACAACTGATAGAATCTTGTTTGATCAAACGAAACTCCGTGTTTTTGAAAACCCTGCTTCTAAGTGAACAAACCAAAGAAGAGGATCGGTCCCCAAAAACAGAGGAACCACTGATGCAGTAATACGGATGGAGAGGCTGTTGACATGCTTAGATGACACTTGTAGTGTTTACAGTTCACAATTATATTTTGCAACTCTTGTATACTTTTGTACATACCGTTTCGTTAACGTCACCTGTACACTTGTTTGCAAGCATCATAATCATTTTTTGGATTTAGTTGTCTTGATCAATAAAACGGGAGTTACCGCGCTTCGTCTCCGTCTTCTTTGTTTGCGTGGGTATTTGGGCTGGTGAAGTAATCGCACGACGAAATATTTTTAGCTCCGGGTTTTTGTTGACCTATCGAAGTCAAACGTTCGTCATTCCACATCGTGTGGCAAATTATCCATCAGTCGTCGTCCGGACCTACCTCTTGGCACTGTCTTTCTCTCGGATGGTGGCCTATCCAATTTAACGGATTCTGACCTGTCAGTGAGTCATTCCCATTTCTTGGACACGTCCTTATTTCGCTTATACGTATACCTCTTTTATACACCCGTTAACATTACAGAGTTTTTCAGTGTTACCTTAATTTGGTTATTATGTATCAATTGATTGATTAAGCCACTACATACTTCAGATATTGGGTAGTGGCTACACGGTTATGAGCTATTAAGAACTACTAATTAAACCGAATACACGTAAGTCAATGAAAACAATGGATATGCACGTATGCAGAGGAACGAACTCATCAGGACGCAAGTGACAATGATGGCGAAACATTCGAAAATTACGGACTCACCGACTGCTGAAACCAGTCCAACAGAATACTACCCAATCACTACCTACTACCAAAAACCGCCCAACAATGAAAAACGAAGACTTAGCGCGTTGGTCCCCGTGTATTGTATTGGTATCAACCCTGGAAAATAAAGTGCAAAGGAAAACACGTGGAGTTAGCAAGACGCGGAGCGACTTGTGATTTTAGCCCCAGAACGGATACTATAAAATCAACAGCTTGACTAAAACAAAGGTAGGTAAAAATTAAAATGATCGAAAATGTACAGTTGAATGAGACTACGGAAAATATTTCTTATTATACTCGTCACAAACCTTGGACATTATGTCCTCCTGTCTAACAAACCTAAAAGCATTGAGAAAAATGGATCGTGAATTCTTCTCAGAATTCAGCTTTCAGGACAAGAGAGCAGGAAAGTGGTCAACTCAGACAACCGTTCGAATTGTAACGAACAGGGCAACTACTATGCGATAACTGACACCTACAAAACACTTCTGTCACAACTGCGCCCAATGTTATGGTCAAGTTTGAAAGGGGTTGGTCCCAGCCTCCAGCCGCTTCGTGATTTGCTCAACATTACCCCACAGAACAACGGTAGCAGTTGACTCAGACCTAGTCACGCTTGCGCGGATACATTATCCACTTCTGTTCACAGAACGTGTAAAAGAATGCGAGTGTACTTACAGTTTCAGTGTAATCAGGTTGACCTATCATGCGACATGGAGCAGGCTCGTCTGATGTTATCTGTTCAGTCAAAGCAATTATAGTTTAGTGGCGACACAGACGGTTTTCAAAATACTATCGCACACAGCGAACAAAGGAGACCCATGAGGTGCTTTGTGGGTGCCGTCTGATTTCAATAACCATTTTGCGACATGCACACGGATTTCCTGCAAGAATTTGTTCCACGAATATATGGTTGACCATATACCATTTCAGTGCCCGGAAAATATCAAGGGCTAAAAACGAGTGCGCAGAGCTGCCAAACTGTAGAAATCGATCAGACAGAGATAAAAGTAGGGGAATGCCCACAGTGTAGAGGCCTGGAGATTTCACTGGCCTGCCTGTGGTATGATGTGCAAAATAGTTCCAAAACTCATAGTTGCATATTGTACCTAGGCTATTCAGAAAGCTCGCATGATGTATGCTGTCCGATTGTTTGTCTGAATGTCATATGACTGTTGCGCGAACCTAAAAGACACACGTGTCACATTCTTCTGGTTTACTCGCTCTTCGACGACCGGTCTCTAGCCCCTCTGGCTAATTCGCGTGTCGGTGTCGTTTATATCGCTCTCAGGGACCAATTGTACATTTCGTCGAATAAAGATTTGGTCTCTCTCCGCAACGGCCTTTGTTTTTCGCGTCTGATAATTGCGTACCTGTGGAAAAAGTGACTTACTGCGACGAGCACTAAAACAGCAAGCATGCAGCAGTCAGTGCAGTAAACTGAGAAATTTTAAAGAGCTCACTAATCACATGTGGTATTATTAGAACGTGCAGTATTCAGAAATACTCATAGGCACTATAGCACGGGCTGTCACTGCGATTAACAGTGATAAAGCACGAATAAAAGTTACAAACATTACGGACACAAGTTCCACACCAACCTAGACACACTACCACGTCAGCGTTTCTAACCTGCGCTGCAGGCAGTTTACTACTCCTCAGCTGGACTGACGACGAATATAGACCTTGCTCAGTGAAGCGGACAAGGGTTTCATGCTCAGTGGTCAAGTCATAGCCTTCCCGCTCTCCAATATCTACCAAACGTTAGCAGCCACGGTGAACAGTGCATCGTGTGACAGACGCTCCACCTGTATACGGATCCCAACCAACGGAGACTGTGCAATTCAACTATTTCGGGCATTGAAACCAATTTCGACAGTTCTCGAGTAATTACAATCGAACAATCGTATCCCTCGTACAAGGAGCTCGGTTTATGGATGCTAACTGACAGAGGAAACGGTGTAGCATGTATGCATCTTTTACATGAATGGGCCAGGTCTTTGTTTTGTAGAGCAAAACGAAGCGCGTATGCTCACTGCAATCCCTGCAATAAATCGATAAACTGTTATCTCCCGGCAGCATGCACATCGAAGATTAGCAAACGCAGTACGTATTCGCCAGCAATACTATATGCTGGTGAGATAACGTTACCTAGGTAGGAGAAAGGAACGATGGTCTTTAACGGCCTGTGTGCACTGACAAAAGTGGGTCCATGTCAACACATTTCACGTCGAAGATGTAAAAGTACATACAATACAGAACGATTACTTCAGTTGCTCGGTTCAGCACGTTGTACGCAGAAGAACTAACTAAAACGATGTCATCACCTTACCAACTAGCAGAAACTCCATTTTCACACCAAAGGAAACTCCAAACGCTCTTTGTTGAATATCAGTGCTCATATGTAAAGATGAAGTGAGAGATCAGACGCCTCTTTGTAAAACCACTCGAAGTGAGAAATGCTTACGACAACTGCCCGCTCCACACTCGGAGTGGGCTCACAGCAATTGACATGATGGTTCGATGGAGACAGGGGCAGAGAGTAGGTAAGGCGAAGAAATCCGAGGCATCCTTCAGGTCACAAAATACAATCGTTATCTGAAATACTGAGCGGTAGTATTCCAGTGTCAACTGCAAAGTGAAGATATGGTCGATACAAAGGCGAGTAGGTTTGTTCCTCTTTAATCTGGTTCTCTGTTTTAGAAGCCGCCGCAGTATGATACCCATGGATATGTTTGATGTAACAGACAATACTAATTCCGCCGTAATTGTCGTATGATGTTTCGTATCCATTTTGCAAATGAAGTGGTTGTTGATAAATACTGATCACGATCTTTCTCTTCAATCTCCTATATAGAACGAAAGGGTGTGATCAATTTGAACAACAATCCATGATCACCGCGTTTCGAATCAAGAAGGGGAATGTCAGAACCCACAGATTTATTGAGTTACCATGAGTTAAGCTGGAATACGTCTCAGGTTCCTCAAAGGGGATCGTCGTACATAATCTCATAATCACCTGACTTACATTTCTAATACGTCCGGTCTATTTTTTCCAACTGGTGTGCCGACCTAATTCGGCCGGGAATCCCGCGTAATCTGGATTAAGTTAGAACTATTAAATAAAGGAAAGCCAAATGGTGATATATTAAATGGACAGTGAATTAAGACAGAGCGATATTGAGACAAACGGAAGTGTTAATAGGGCACATCAAAATGAGGAAATCATGATAGTATTCATTTCGAAAGATAGAAGATCCAATTAACGAATGAACAGGTGGACAATGCTGTGAAAGTGTAAATCTATATTCCACGTCACTCTCATCACACTTTTATATGTCCCTGAACATACCTCATAGTACTGGTTTCACTTGTGTTGACTGTATCAGTTTACATATGATAAGTAAATTGTACGAATCGACTTATATACGTGAGTGCTTCAAAACACTTAATCAAGAAAAGTTGTTTTGAACAAACCACTGAGAAATAGAAAAAAGCTTATAATCACAAATATATCGTCATGAAAAAATAACTGCAAAAGAGAGTGGAGTGACCGTCGATCAACACAATAAGTGTACCCGAGATTCCCAGGGTCTGGACTCCAATTAAAAAGTCCCTTTCAAAGTCGTCTGGTTTCCTGATCAACGCCATAACTTATAAAACTACCAACAGTTGGTCGGGGACCGGCTTAAAAAACCTAGCACCCGTTGCGCTATAAGATGAAGTATATCTAAGTTCCTTCAAATGAAACTAAAGGTAACTCAAGCTCGGATACAAAATTAGTTATTACGATTAAACATTTTTCGGCTCCATAGACATAAACTACCGTTATTGCACTGCTCTACTAATTGTAGTGGACAAGTCGGTATGCGCTCGATCCTCGATCATTAACAATTTAAAACGCATTTCTTGAAAAGCAGTCGAAATGTAGTCCCAATAGGCATCGAACTAAAAGAACGCGTTAGGGTTTGGAAACAAACCGTATATTGTAGCAATGTTAGGAAGTATGGTAAAGAGTTAGTTCTAGCCTAGTCTGGCATCAACGGCAGCAACTAAGAAGAGAAAGAAAGGAGGCGCGAGGTGGGCTAGAGCCTACTCGGTGGCATTTAAAAGCTGTTTCATAGACATAAACCGTCGTTATTGCACTGCTTTACTAATCGCGATCCTTGATGACAGAAGCCAGTAAGTCGAATAAAAACCAAGTTTCGGAGGACATGCTTGATAGATTTTCGGCCTGGAAGGCGCGCACGAGCTTGGCTAAAGACCAACCTGTGACCATCTGGTTCGGATCTCGCGGAAGACCAGCGTTGTACTATGAAGAGGTATATAAACGAGATATGTTAAATGGCAACATGAACGTTAAATCGTGGAATGTATTATAATCATCTCAGATACAGATGAAACCAGTTTAGTAAGAACTACTGCAAGCGTTTCAGCAACCACCTGAACTTCGATCGTGCTTCCACTAGGACTTGTTTTGTAACATCATTTGTTGAACAACCAGATATCTGTGAACGTAACGCTCTGAATTCCGGTCCGACAGAGTGCGTTAAACAGATTATTAGCAGAAGGTGACTTTTTGGACATTGAAAATCACCGTGATCTCTTTGGATGCGGAAATACACGCACGATTCGACTGCACATATAGGTCGGGCTAAGACAAGCATTGTGCGTTGTGTTCGGTTTCTTGTTCATTCAGTTGACTGAAGTGCTGATGAAGTCTGAACGTGAACCTAGGTAGCGAATAGATAGTGTTGTTATGTGGACTAACGTTATTAGGAGAGTGGTCATTGTTGTATAACAGGCAGTTTCGTTGAGTAGTATACTGCTCACAAGTAGTATATTACCCATAGACGACATTCAGGAACAAAAGGGCAAGCCCCGAACGCGACGGACAAAAGACTATCGGAATAATGTATAAGTGCTGTACGAGAACTTTCACCAGGGCGAATGACAACGTACTGTCACCCAATGCATGTCTGCTGTGTAAATGAGTGCACGCGTTTGTGGTTTAAATTTTGACATGACCTGTACGGGAGTTTGCGCAATAAACGAACTCGCAAGCCAAGAGTCTTTTGCGGACACGAGTACTGGTGCCGTGACCAGGACGCACGGATGAAGATCTCCTGGCCACAGCAGTTCGAAGATGAAGACGTCCGGACGTTCCTGGAGGACTTGGAGGACGTGGCCGAAGTGGTCGGAGTCAAGACCGACCGTGGGAAGCTGGCTGCTCTGCGGACGCTGGTGAAGGGCAGGGCGAAGGCGGTGTTGGACGCAGCGCGAAGAGGCCTAGCGAACATGGAATGGGCCGCTGCGAAGGAGGCGCTGGTGGCTGCGTTTGACAGCCTGGCCGACCGCCAGGAGGCCATGCGGCAGTTCAAGGCGGCTAGGCTTGGACAAGGAGCGGACCCATCCGTGTTTGCCGCCACTCTGCAAGGTTTGCTTGACAGGGCTCTGCCAGGATTGGATCAAGAACCATAACGGCAGTTGTTAACGGAGCAGTTTACTGAAGGTCTCCCGATGGCGGTTCGCGGCCAAGTCCGTATTGCCCATGTCGCCTGTGGGTAATATACTTGTGAGTAGCATACTACTCAACGAAACTGCCTGCTATACAATAGTCATTAAGCCAACAACAACTCCTTGACGTACACTGCCACATTGACTTGGTGACCGACCTTCCGTGCTCTCCTGATCCGGTTGGCTGTGGTGATTAGGACTTCGGTTCTTTCAGGTGCGACTTTGTCAGACAGGCCAAAGGAGAGGGGCAGTCGGACGAGAAGCAGATATACTCGTAGGACTGTATGTCGCACTACTGACCGCGTAGGGGAGCTTAGGTGCTGAGGCACGATCCTATGAGCACACAGCAGAACTATTTTTATAGTTGCGGCACTGCTTCCTAGTTATAAGGCTATCTGGAGTGGTCTGTCTAGTAGAAGTCCCGGGGAAATATGCGAATCGGTCTAGTTCGTTATGTGTACACTCCGGGATCAAAGTGACGGTTCACAAAAACCTGCCTTGAATGCTTACCAAGAGTTTCCCCCACTCTTCTTCAACGCCACGAAACGTGTACCTTCAGAGTCCAAAGATTTGTGTAAACTGATCACCCGGTAGTAATTTGGCCAAAGTACACGGATAATAGCCTTGTGTAGACTGAATCGAAGGCGAGTAGAACAACCGTGTTACTTTGCACAAAATGAGTTTCGCAGCTGCCAAGAGTCTCTTTAAGACTGGGGTACTTCCGCAGTGAGCACTCTACTTCCGGTTGGGGAATACTTTACTTTCTTGGGTAGCGCTGTCACCATCACTATCATAGAGAGCAACATATCAGTGATTCTCACTGATGCTTAACTGCCACATGTGTATGACGATGTGCCGTTAGTTTCTGTTATGACCAGAATGTCAACAGGTATAATGTACGCTCGCATCACTACTCTCAGATATCGTGTTGAAAGCACAGTTTTAATGATGCAGATGATGTGATCCATATCGCTGACTTGGAAAGACGATTTTTCCTTGGGAGAAAACGCGAACAGACTTGTTGCCTGACCATCGTCATCTCAATCGCATGAATAAGGCAACCGCTCGACAGCAGGTGGTTAAAAACGAAAGAACGCCTGGAGACAGCCCACGTCCTGGATGGCTAAGAGGTGCGAAGGCCCGTTCTGCTCTGTTAAGTGAAGTCGGTAGGCTGTGCCCGTCAGGCTGAGAGCTTCGCGATAATTCAGATTTTTAGCGGGAAGTGCATTTGAACAAGGTGACGAGCATGTACACAGACCACGACACTTTACGTGCGTATTCACAAACCGACACCAAAGTTTCAGGGTAATAATTAACCTAACTGGATGCTTCCAGCTTCACACCTAACACTTCATTCACATGTCGGATCAACTCCCGAACGAGTAAAAAAAATGTAAACATCTAATCATCACCGTATCCCTCAGCCGGAATGACGTGATCAGCTGCTCATGCACGCATAATATAACCCGTCCGACAAAAGACCAGAATGCCACCCCGACCTAGCGGATGTCTGGAGTGCACTGAAGGTGACCGACTGCACGTTCTGCACATAGGACAGCGTAAAGGGAATCGCGACTCGTCTCTTTAAACGAACATAGTACCGCAATACGTAGAGGTTCGTCGTTTGATTTTCTGCGATTTCCTGACAGAAGGGCCACATGTATTATACGTCTGGGTAGGAATGTCATGTCGTTTACATGTCACCCTAGTGTGCTTAGGAATTGTGAGGCAAAAACACTTGCTCAGTGAACAAGTGGGAGCAGATATTCAATTTCACTGTCAGCAAAATCTACCTAGGTTCTCTGCTAGCAGTTATTTTAGATGAACTAGTTTAAGAGAAACACTTGTAACTGCCATGATTGTTCAAGCTTTATCCGAGAACGTGCAACCCTCTTGTCAATACGTAGTACCTCCCAAGTTCAACTGAGGTTCTTCCTTACATGTCGTGTGTCGATGACCCATCAAGAAAAGATAGCGCTGTGTTACTACCACTTCTGAATTACGTCAAAAGGAACCGAAACGCAGGCATGCTTTGATCTTGCCGAAATTGGATGGCGTAGATGCGGAAAAATATGAACGTAAAGTGTGAGACATCTTGTCTTGAGTGCGTGACGGCCTGATCATACCAATGTGATGGGATGTTTCGGACAATTTTAGCGATCGAGCAATTATTTCCTGTATTCCCGTGTGAATTGAGGGGATGTTTCGTTGGCCTGTGTATGATGCTTGTTGAGTTGCAGTGCAGTGCAACACAACGGCTTACAAAGCCGAAAACTTCGGCAATACAAGGATACATATAATAAAATAGAACTATTTCTTTGACCACCGTAGGATGATACATGATAACCAAATCTAAAGCCGTCCACTTTTGCGCCACTAAATGATCGTTGTGTAAGTGCAATGACAGCTATGCACATTACACTGTCCACACATGCGCACGCAAAGTTTGAACACGGTACTCATGCATGTGAACCGAGTATACTCACACGCGACGCTCAAATCAGTATTGACACGCGTCGTTTGACAGTGCACTATCAAGTAAGTCGGACACTCTGCCACCATCCAGCACGCAGATCCGTCAGAGTGCGACGGATTACACTCCCAATCACCGTGAATGAGCAAATTTGAAGAAACGCAAAAAAACAGAACACTCAAACATGAAGTACACCAAGTGCACACAAACACAGTACCGATTGAGCGACCCAGCGAATCAATCATCAGTGCGTGTATGAAGGAGCGGTTACGATTAACCGCCTCACTTGTGCACTTAGCAAAAACTCAATCAGAAAAACAGATAAGCCAAAAAGATGGAAGAGACCAGGTATGTATACATGACAATTGCACGATCGAACAGATATACCGGGTACAGCGAACAAGAAAGCGGCTGGAAAAAGTGGGTGATAACGGAAGCGATTGCGACGCGGGATAGAAATAAAATGAAACGTAAAACAACATTCAAAACAAGGATGGGTGCACGTGAACACACACACGCAGCACAGACAATCAATCGTTGTTGGATTTTGTGGGTTTCAGAAACGAATATAAGCAAACCGGGAAACTATTGTTCAAGACTGAATCCTAATGAGTACAGATTAAAAATGTTCAAAGATGCCACTGAAATTTGACTGTGATTGAAACATGATAGACATAAAATAAACCGGAGTGAAAACTGTAATATAGTCGAGTGGATATGGCCACAATAATTACAACCAATCACACATCAAAGCCGAGATACCGAAATGTACTCAGGCGACTGTCAAATTGGGAAGTAGCGGTTCAAAAGGATTTTTTGTAAAATGCGAACTGTTGGGAAATTGATGACCGATAGAAAATGTTCGGGCAGGACTCGTAGCAGAGGAAGATTAAACTCCAGGGGAATGGGTTTGGGGGACCAGTTCACTATGCGGCCGCAGTTGTTGCATCGAGGAGTCTAGTGAATAAGGCCGTGATCGAGTCGGGGTAGGATCGGATTCAGTATTAATGGAGTGACTGGGATCTGAAGCCTGGAAAATGGAGGAGCATAAGAATATTCAGTACCATGTTGAAGAATGCCAACCGTTCAGAAACAAAAGGAACACTCACAACGAGAGAACGGTTAAGCGGTTAATTTTAAATCCTACAATCCTTGAAAACAACAGATAGCCGAATGAAATCAGTTGAGATGAAAAACGCACATGTTGGATCGAAAAAGTGTACACAACGGTTGGCTGATCATTGAGAGGCACTTTTAAATTAACTTTCAGTAATCAGACCGTAATGGTCGAACACGCATACTCAACGGAGTTTATGACAATTTTATGCAGTAATTAAGGCCAGTACTTTAGTGGACTGTGGAGGGAGCAGACAAATTCAAAAGCGATTCAGACGTCCATTGCCTGTCCTTAGAGTTAAGATGACTGGTGTGCATAATGTAACATCTCTCTCAAACACTCGTTAAGTGTAATTTCGATAACCCTTCGAGAAGAAACACAATAAATATTTTCACATTTTTGTCACTAACATTATTCCGTGCAGACCACGTGCACAGTCTCAGCGAACACTCTGTCATAGTAAGGACTCCATCCTACACATATCCGTTGAGCTGAGACAACCATTGTGTTGTGTGCCGTATCTTGTTCATTCAGTTGATTGAAGTGTTGATGAAGTCTGAACATGAGCCTAGGTAGCGAATAAATAGTGTTGTTATGTGGACTAACGTTATTAGGATAGTGGTCATTAGGCCAGGAACAACTCTGACCTCTACTGCCACACTGACTTGTAGACCGACCTTCCGTGCTCTTCTGATCTGGTTGGCTGTGGTGATTAGGACTTCGGTTCTTTCAGCTGCGACCTTGTCAGACAGGCTAAAGGAGAGGGGCAGTCGGACGAGAAGCAGATATACTCGGAGGACTGTATTTCGCACTATTGACCGCGTAGGGGAGCTTAGGTGGTGAGGTACGGTCTTTAAACAAAGAGCACTGCGGTCGTACAAAGGTTGACCGGAGCCGCCGACGTATTAACCAGTACGGTGGAAAAACATCCGTTATCACTCAACTTGGAATACACACACTGTGTGCAGCAGTGATCAAAACCAGACCTTGAGCCAAGCGAGCTCCTCACTGCAAAGCGAGACAGATTGTCCGAGTAGAGTCCACCAAGAAAACCCTGTTGTCCCGCAGGTGAGACTTTTAAGTCAGAAATTGGGTGGGTCCCTCAGATCAAGTTCCATTCGTGGCACAAACGACTGGGAAGTGTGGGAAGTTACCGTTCTCCAGGACTAATTTGACGTAGGACAATCGTTCAAACGGTCGCCATAACTTTTACCGTAAACAAAACTGTTGCGCACTAAGCCGTAAACTGCTATGTACAACCTGCGGTTCTAAAAAATACGGATGATATAGTGAGTTATACTCACAGCAAACGAAAGAGAGGTCGAATGATCGGTGCTTGAGCTCATTGTGTTTGAATCGACACACCGGCCGGTACTTCACCAGTCACAAGCATATTGTGAATGGACTGACCAGTTCACCTCACTTGTTACATTTATATGCATCAGTGATGTGTCAAACCACAAGTGGTCTAAATAGGGGATTATCTTTCAGTGTTGATCATCTCCTTAGACAATAAGTGGAACCTGTCGACACCCTATTTCAGTCAGTAATTAGTATCCTAATGATGGACACCTTATTCGGTTCACTCATTGTCTGATGAATTAGGTTTTGTGTTCTGTTGAATGGGTTGTAAACGTTAAGAATGGGCCAAATTAATGGGACGGAAAATTCTCCTTATATGGTTGAGTGCAACCTGCATTTGGAACGGTACCCGGAATAGACCGTTCTTGTTGGCTATACCTGGTAGAGCTATCGGTCAGTTTATTGTGTATGTAAATTACTGATTTTTACGCAGTGGCAGTAACGTTATTGCCGGCGTTTGAATTGCACTGACATGAGGATAATAATTTCTATGTAAATTTCCCGTGATAATACGGGTTTTGTCCCAGTTTTATGGAAACATAAGAAGCTCGGCTAGAAAGAGATAGCTGTTACGGGATGAATAAAAATACATATAGCGGTTACAAATAATACAGTATACGTTAAAAGAGATTCAATTGGGAAAAAAACCGGACATCGACTGGATTAGAACGAGCGACAGAAACAGCATGCCCAAACGTGGAAAACGCTCTAGTATCTGAGCTACGAAACGACGCCAGGAGCACATTTATCTTGGTCCTACGCGTCCGCAATGGTAGCTATACTTTTCGAAAACAACTGTCTGCAATCGAACCTGAATTGACAAACAAGACAAGCATCGGCCGCAATTTAACACGTACGTTCAAGGTCACTTACTTGTGCTTTTTATTCATTAAAATGCGATCTTCCAAGAGCTAAATCAGGTCACATTAGCGGCAGTAACGAAGGTCATACAGTTCACAAGAGCGCGTGGTCAAGGTCATCGGTAAGCAAAAGCATCGATGATAGGAAATGATCAACTCCAGAATAAGAAGACAAACTGTTACACAACACATTTGAAAAGAGCGACATTATTGTCCTGCATGGAACAAATTAAGTTAGTTACGAGAATTGTAGTGAAGAAGAACCAGTAGCTTTGTGTTTAGCAATGTGTCGACACAAATTAGGTTGTCTTCTAGAAAACAATCTGAAACGCAACGGTTTTGTTTTACCACAGTACACTGATCCATTTATATTACGTTGAAACACCGCTGACAATGCACCTTTGGGGATACCACAAAATGTATCGGTCAAAAGTTAATCAAGACAGACTCGGACAGAGAAGACCGAAAGCAAAATTTTACACGTTAAAGGAGCGACCCATCGAGCATTTCACAATAGCTATTTATAGCAATATAACTGACTTCTAATTTTGAGAAAGTAATTCACAATATTGTAGAACAGGTCGTCGTTCCACCAGTTTCTATTTAACGTAATCAGCACCCTTCCACTGCCCACTATCAGTAAGTGGAGTTACTTCGTAGGTAACTCGGTCGAAAGACAATAGTCATGCCATTGAGCTCGATTAGTCACCTAATATCTCCAGCAACCATCTCTGGGTTGTGAGGTCCCCAGCATATGAGAAGAACCCGAAATAGAGTAGCTAACCCATTGGAAAGCGACCATAATTTTCTGTGACACGTTATGGGATGTCTACCTCGCATCTTACGCCAGTGGGTTACAGTATCGGCAAAGAGTGCTCGGTGTAGCAAATAACGAGTTGGCATTCCCAGTGCACGGACTATCTTAAAGATTAAACAAAATAACTCACTCGACACTTACTATCACATACCCGCTTCCAAACCTTTTTGCTGCTCACCAGTTGGTGCCATCCAATGTGGGTGATCAAACGTGGGCATCTACTCCGAGTGGCCAATTTTCAGAACCACAAATTAACATGGCTTTTATATTCGTCTTATATAGGCGAACCTCCAGCATTATAGAGATGCTTCCCTGTTGTCAGAAATGTATCAGTTCAACAAATACCGCTTTAGCCTTGAAGACACAAGTTACCATTTCATTCCCTATATCTCCGCTACCGCTGATGCAAATTTCTACTGGTCGACAACATCTTTAACTTTATTCTCTGGCAGTAAGTCTATGTAATCAAAACAGTTTAGCAGAAACAATTTGAGGCTGGAAAGCGTATCCTAAAGTGGTTAACAAGCAGCGAAATAGCGTCTAGCACTGTCTGCTTTTTGAAGTTTGTCAAACAACACCTTGTCTCCAGCATAGACAAAATCAGTCAGTTTTCCACTAAGTGAGAGGTTCACGACAGTATCTTGTGAGTTGTACTGAAAGAGTGCTGAATTATTTGGTAATTGAAACAATTAAACAAAAATGATGAAAATAGACAGCTTTGACGTAAATCGATCTTAGGGCTGAAACTGTCAGACAGTTCGCCGCAAATCCTAACCTAAGCTGAAGTGTCAGATAAAAGCACTGACAGAATATTCACATAATTATTATACACGCCCCCACATTTGAGCAACTCCGAAAAATCGGTCGACTAAGTCAATTCCACCTTTATAGTCCATAAGAACAGCCAACCAGAGTGTTCATATCTCCGGTCAGAATGACTATACTAGGGCCGTGTCGACCTGAGCAGAAAAGCCAGAGCTAAATGAAAAGCACCCTCGAAACCGATATCACTGCAGTCACTTGGAGCATAAAGACAATGAGGGGATTTTGGAAGACTTAGCATCTAGTGCTAACCTTAAGAGAACCTACCAGATGGTCGACACAGAGTCTACTGATAAGTGATTCAGTCTACCTATACAACTGCGGCCACTGTGCTGAGAACTGCACCAACTCCAGCTGGATCAGCAAGAGAGGCCGTTGAGTTACCCGAAGTGTACGGAGAAATTTGTGTTAGCTGTAGAAGGTGACTAGAGTTCTGGGTTACAGCCTCTGAAATGAAACAAGTCTACATTCAACGAGTCTCATGCCGGTATGGGAGCAGCCTGTTGACATCTGTTTTAGAGTGCGGACGTTGAGAACATCTACATTATCCAGTGTTCCAGACCTGAGAAAGGGGACGAAGAAGATCGAAGGCCGGGTGATAAAGGCAGGAATTACCGACACAGAATTACTAGCATTGGCAACAGCTATTGCCGGATCAGTGGATTAACCACTAGAAATGAGAGTCCAAAGGGGCCTGAGGATTAAACTAGATACGGCAGTGGAGTAGGAACCGGTAGAAGACTGTTTCCACCTTTCCATCCTGCCGAACGTATCAGATAAGGTTGCTCGGATTGCAGTGCAATCCGGCCGATACAGTATGGGATTAACACTGTTGTGAACAATCATGGTTGTGTCAACTGAGATACTGCCGGAATGCTCAGATAGAGACGAGAAGAAAAAATAAGGTTCTCAATTAAAGCAATGGGTACATGGAATTCTGCTAGGACAGATAACACGTTTTTCAGATAAAGAAGCTAGCCTTCACCCAACTCCAAACTGGAGAACAAAGAGGCCGCAATCAGTCAGACCTTTATCACCTGTCTGACACGATCATCATACTGCGCAATTTAGCACAGTAGGTCACCCGGATGAATGAGCTGTTTCGTTACATCAAGGTTTAGTGCAAGTATGACGTTGTTTGCAGCCGGTTTGTCACCAGAACAAGGAGAAAACTGACACAACCAGGATTTAATGATTGTTCGATCAGAGATTTTTATGCGTATATATGCAACCGGGAACAGAAAGAGAGAACTTTCTAAAATGATACGCACATAGCACGCAGGTTGCTTCAGTGCAAGTGGTCACGTATGTCTAATTCGGTCGACCGGTTCGTTTTGAGACAAGCGGCTGTTTGAATACACGTAGCTGTCTGAGCATGACTCAACAATATAGGTTTGTGGCAGCTCACAATTTTGGGGTTTACGGGATTCGACTGGACTGAAAAGAGCGAAAAACGCACATATTGTGGAATAACGTCAACAAACACCACTTTTGTAGAGGCGTTATAACGAAAATCCCTGGCAATCTTTTTTGATTTTATTAACTTAACTGTTATGACAACAAATATGAGCATACGATCGCAGAAGTACTTTGCTATCAAATAGCTAAACGTCCTTCTGAATGTCCTACTGTATTTATAAAAATAAATAAATCCAGACGTTCACAGGTGTCGACCAGGATTATCTAAAACAAACTCAACGTTTAGCACAATTAAATTCACGATGGACAGAAATAGGTTAATGGCCATTCAATATGCAAAAGCTCAGAGATCTAGCTCAATTTATGACCTAAGCTCATTCGTAATGGATCTTACAGATTGAACGTTGCAAGAACCGAGTCGTTAGTTGTCGTGGTCTGTTTCTCAACATACCCCTGAAAATGGCCAAAACTTGGGATTATGAGTAAAGCTGTACGGTCATTTCAGTCAAATTCCGTTGAAGAAATGAGAAATCTCCTTAAGGTTAATACGCTAGCAAGTATACTCGGTAACGAGTTATCTGCTTACAAGTGTGACATTTTCCGGAGTTGAACAATGTTTGGTACAAAGGATAGCATATCGATAGGTCATGACTAACTGTCAAACCACTGGAGTGTCAAAAGGTGAGTGGGATAAATTTGGGGAATCAAGGCGAACGTTATCAGAGGTTTGATGGCAATAAGCATTCTCACAGAGGCAGTCATCTGAAAACAATGTCCGAAGGAAAACACATGTAGGTGTTAATAACGTCACGTGGACCAAAGTTGCCCAATCGTGTCGGTTCTCAGCATCCATACGAACATAAGTTGGGGGTGGTCGAGTGAAAATAGCCTAACATGCTAGTGTCTTAAACTGAACCCCTGGTAGGTGTTGTCAATGAAAAATCCAAGAACTGATAGTGAATGCGACATTGTCTATGGCACAGTGAAAAACGGAAAGGATTTCAAAAAAACATTACTGTACTGTATCCAAAAGATCGATAGCACAAAAAATACCATATCACAAGAATTGCAGCGTACTTCAAACAAAATCGTCAACGTGAAAAAAAACATGCATGTAAACAAGGTGGCTTTCGTGTTAGTCACACTTAATCGATCATTACTTGATTAGTCATTTAGTCCGACCCCAGGCATAAATCTACAGTCTTTAATACACAAGACGAGTAACGACTTTTATTTCCATTTTGTGCGAACTGAGAAAGTACTCGCCAGGATAAGCATTCGGACAATGTAGTGCTAGCTGATGTTACGAGTATCTCATTAGAATGATTTGCTATGAGACATGAAAATAAAAGATACCAAGTTTGGAAAACAGGCATTAGGGAAATGTTTTCACGTGGATGGAGAATTTTCGGACTTCAATTTTGAGCCTGGAAAGCGAAAAATAGTCCCGCTTAAAAATGTACAAAGATGATATTTTATCTAGCATTAATAACAGGAAAAAGTTGACCTGGATAATGCTGATCGGTATACACTGGAACAGTGGAAAGCTATGGAACATACGACAACCCCTCGATTGCATGCTACATGCGAGGTTGAATTCTATTAGCTTGATGTTCGGACTATTACTTACAGACAGTATGGCGTCCGAACTTCAGGAAAAAATATATACTCTTAGAAAAAAGAAAATTGCCCATTCTTCTATACTGCAGATACCAGGGCCGGAGATTGAACCAGTAAGAAAGTTCCGCGGACAGGTTGCCTAAAAGAAACGTAGTATCCCAGTTGGTCATCACTGTTAATGTATATAAAACAGGATTCAGTGTAACGACGTCATGATCCCAAGCTGCATTACAGAGCGCAGTTATGAGCCAATTCACCAACCAATGCTTACTGATCGACCATAGAATTTGTCAACAGAGTGGAATTGGGCTGTTGAGCAGTAAACCATCGTGAACGATTTGTAATTTAGCACACAATATAATGTGGTACCTACTCTGTTTTGGATACGTTCGGTTTCCCAGGGGGGTCCTAGAATATTACTAACTGGTTTGATGGAGCGTGGCTTGGGCAGTCCACAATTCCACGTTCAGACCCGGAAGCGTCAGGGGGGATGGACTTCAAACTATTCAGTGTTACTCAATTCACCCATTAACTATGATGGCAAATGATGTGGCACGCAAAAAGCTCAACAGAAGATGAGACGAACCACAAAACCATAGCAAACGGGCATGGTATGTTAGGAAAACCCAATGATAAAATCAGACACCACACTCACAGCCAGGTCGATCTGTAACTTCCCAGGTGATTCCATATCGCCAACAGAGGATGCCGGAGATGCAGCTTTCAATAAGTTGTCCTCACCAGGTTTGTATGTGGTGTTTAAAAGGTTTTCCGAAACACCGGGACAGATGCCGCCAGATGGATTGTGAACGGGAGAAGGTGGTTCGTGCTTCGTCGAGGGTACTTGGTGTTCTGATGGTTTTGCAGGCAGTAGAAATCGGTAACGCGGATCTAACCGGAATTTCGCAGCAACGTCAAGTGAGACTTTAGTCCCGTTAACCCCACTGGTCGGAACCAACTTGACGCCCGAGGTTTCATCAGACAAGTCGGCATGTTTGGCTACTCGAGAAAAGTTTGACAGACCTGACAGAAAGCAGCTCCATTTGGATGAGTCCACAGGATCAAATGTGCCAGTTTTAGATGTATTGGTGCCAAACGTCAAGGGACAGTCTCGATCACGTTTTTTGATGGGAACAATGGAAGACGGTACGCAATCTGTGAGGGGGCCAGCTTATAAAGACGAAAGAAAGGACACTTAAGTGTGAGAGTGGTGCAGTTAAATAAATGCCTTAGAAAAATTTCTTCCCCGCGTTACTCTTAAACTGCCTCAGAACATGGTGGAACTAAAACGTAGTGAATTACAACAGTTAGCAAGTTTGAAAAACTGGAAATTTCCAGAACGGACTACATTAGTGGCTAGCGATTCGACAATATTATTCCCAAATCTTTTTGACTGACGAGGTTTAAAATGATGGAGCGCAAAGAAGCGGGGAGAGACATGATTTCCAGTGATTTGTTTTGTACCCGAGTGGCAGGTAAGCAGAAAACCATCATTGTACCGCTCGAAGTAGGATGGTACAGCAAAATGGAATACGACACAGACGCTCCAGTCACCGAAGCCACTGCGATGATAATGCAACAGTCAGAGAGACAGTTGCCTCGTTACCCTTCAAAATTTGTTGTCTGAAAACACCGTTGTCCGAGATGGCGGTTCCATAGAATACAACCAACTGCGCGCGAGCAACCACTGTCAAAGTGAAAAATCCAAGTCACGAATACAGAATTTGCATTTCGAAAGCTCCCATTAAGAAACCACAGCTCGTGCAACAGGTTGGAAAAAACCACCGTCAGAAGACATGCACCACTGCCCAGAAATCCATTTCTTTAAACGTACGATAGTGTAGCTTTAAAAGATAAGGAGTGTGAAAGAGACGTGTGGCCGGTTGAAGTGCCCAACAAGCGAAACATATTTTTTTAGACGAAGCCGTGTTCTACACTTGCAGTTTTGGCTCATCTGGTCCACTCGGATCATGCAGTCAATGTAGATATCGCAATTAAGTCGATCTGCCTTGTCAAACACGTTCACACCAGAGATCTGAAATGTCGTACCTTGGTCACTGTGGAGACTACCGGAATCTGGCTGCGAAACCACAACCCATGCGCGCAGAAGTCTTTGGTTTAAGTACTCAATTTACTATGGCCTGCCATCGTTTGAACAATCAACACGGCACCACGGTAGCCATGTCCATAATCCCCTGATGACGCTAGATTCACATTGTATTAGGTTCCATGCAATCCTGACATATTTTATATTTATTGTGCTGTATTTCGCCTGAGGATGGAACATCGAAAACGAGCTTGTTGGCCATGCCTTGACTTTTGATTCATTGTGGAATCAACTAGAGCTAAGTATGCTGGGAGCAAAGCAACATTCGATGAAAATAATATTCGTTTGAACAAAACCGTTAGAACACGAAAACTGGCAGATGCAAGCATTCCGTACTGACTCGTCAGTACCAAGTTTACAATAACATGAAACGAGTCTTTTATATCGGAGCAGGGTGGATAGTAAATTGGTGGTTGAGGAAGGGTCACTAAGTCCAGGGAAGGATCAAGTTTACGAACAATTGTTTCTCAACACACAAGGTCGGCTTCAGTCAATCGATTGCGACCACCTCAGCAAACCGCAAGAATCTTGGATTCGAGTGATGTAATAGGATTCTGAATGCACAAATCGGGTCGATAACGTGACCAATGGTCAAGAAGTGTCTTGCGACTGCGGACGCTGGTTGCTTGCGTGTTTCAACCACATTGTCGTTCTTCTGTAATACAGAGCTCTGTACCTATTCAGGCAAATGTTCCTTCACTCTGGAGATCAAGCACCTCTCGGTTCTAGCTGTGTAACTTTCATTGCAGTTACATGTAAATTGGTAGACACAATGTGAGGTGGTAACGACAGGCTGATCTAATTTGATTGAAGGGGTAGGCAATTTCTGGGTCCGGGATAATACACAGAGTTCCGCTAAGTTAAATGTTCGTTTAATCGAATTCACTAGTGACAAGTGTCCACAAAGCTGCAGAGTAAGGAATGAGTAATATTACACTGAATAGAACAGGAGGGAAAAACATGGTAGGGTAACAGAAAAGAGGACAACAATCAACACCACTGGGAAGACAAGCTCGCCAATGACTGCGACATACTGCCATATCACAAAATGTGATGGATGGTTACTAACACCCCAGCCGGGTGAACAGCGCTCATGAACGCTGCTCAATGGGACGATCAAGGCTTGCATCACGTTATTGTCTGGCCACACCGAACCATCGGTAGTGCAAGAAAAGCTGTCAACATACACAGTACGTGGCCCAATCAACGAAAACTGCATTTCCACTATCTCGGCTGTCAATCGCGAACTTGCACACTTCCCAACCACATACTCAGGGACAGTCGTATTTCTAACACGATCAGCTGATTTGATACAGGCTAATTGGTAGAGACAACGGTAGTTGAATAACACAAATCCAGATGCATCTTCCGTACGAACGAGCAGGGTATCTAACCTTCCCCCCGGCACACACACATTGCAAATCACACTTATAATCAACGCCAGACATCCTCGCGACTTCAAAAGTGAGAAACATGGCGAGTGCACTATATACTTCTGCCATTCCTATGGACACTTCGTCAGCAATAACACAAGCTGAGGCGATCGACAGTCTCCAGCAGTAACGAAATGAGGCCGATGTCAAGCCACTTTGAAGGCGTAAAGTGCACACCACACAAAATTTATCATTGAATCGGTTGACCACGGTCTGCATTTCCACTGCACATTAATTTGGCAAACCAATGGCGTCCACATACTCAACACCAGGCAGCCTACGCTTTGATAGGAGCACCACTACAAAAGCACCGAAACATCCGGCTACTCGTTCTAGGATATCGTTCACCACAACATTGAAAAATAGAGGGTAGATCGTATACCCATGTCGAACGTCACTTGGCGTGGGGAGCACTAAAGATATCAGCCTGTAAGCATGCACTCTGTACTCACAGCTAGCAAATGGTTACGTTTAGTTGGGACTCCTCTGTGATGTAACCGGCTCCAGCAAGTAGGTCGGAGACCCAAATGAAAAACGGGTTTTAGGTTCAAAAATATCATGACTGTGGGCTGAGAAAAGAAGTGTTGTTGTTCCTGTTCTAAATCGGACTCAACCATGGTGGATAGGGTACCAATCTTAACAGCTGTTGTCCAGAATACAAATCTTCAGCAGACTCTTTCCAGATCATTGTGTCATGCCACATTGTCCCACATCAACAAAATTCCTGACATGCGCACTGATCATCTGATTTAACAGGTTTCGCAGCCAACCCCTAGCAATCGCAGCTGTTGTGTGCTCTCCTCCTTGTCGAGCTTGATGTCACGGCTCCGATGGAATGACGGTTACGGCCTCGGCCGTTTGTTACAGACACCCATGCCCTCGTTCCTTTTGATGAATGTCTCAATGACCTTGTAAAGAACAAGTTGCAGTTCATCTCATCCGTCCAGCAAATAGTCTTTGAATTTGTGTAGCACTCGTTCATCAGTTGATAACCAGAAAGTCAGCGAAATTCCAAATTCCCACTTGAGGATATACCAATGAGCAAGTGATACAGTCTTTCGACACTTACGCACTGGTCACTCAAGTATCGACTGGCTGTTGTGATCCTTCTCGAACCCAGCTTTGACATTTAATGCCGGAAACTGCAGTATGATCGTTGCGTCTACGGAACTCCACTCCAACAACATATTGATCGCTGATTCAATTAGAATCTTGTCTCTAAATGTTTTTTTGCACTTGACTTCATTCAAAAGAGTGACTGTGTGCCAGTCATCGCCGCTCTCGAATTCTTCACTAACATGTCTATTTGTCTCGCGAGTGACCTAAGCGTATTTGTGTCCGAAAGCCACGTATAGAAGAGCAGTGAAAACAATGTTTTCACAAACTGGCTCACTCTCATACTACAGCTCGAGATCTACCACGACTCCAAACCACATTCCCACTGACAGTGATGACTTCAGAAACCCTTGACTATTCACATTCCCCTATTGAAACAGCACTATCAAACACGGTTGCTGAGATCCCTCATGCCGTGACAAGCCAATCACCACATTAGGTTGATTAGTGCTAAAGTACTGCTCAGTACAGGAAATTGTAGCTGACACTTCGACCATCTTGCCGTTTTACCGTGGGACTACGTTAAGTGAACATTATCGAAGGAGAGTTTTGTCTTACAAATGATTAATGCCAACAAAAGCAAAAAAGCTTCTGAACCCCAGGGTACGATGGTTCGATTCAGGGAAACGAAACAGCCTTTTCCAGGATCTCAAAGGGCGTACCATGGAGATGAAAAAATGGTTCGGACCTCAGAACTAGCAGTGAGTGATTCGTCAGCCAACGGAAACTCTTTTATCAAAACTACATGGTTTCTCCCTCTGACCACTTTGTCTACACCACCATCTTTAGTCACCACTCCTTGTATCCATTATTTCGGGGACAGACTAAACCCACGTCGTGTATCCTGGTTAAAAGTATTAGTTCTCTATCCCTGTGATCCCATAACCCTTTTGTCGCAATATGGTGACGGATAATCAAATCGGAGGCGGGAGTATTCCAACAATCGATGGAATACCATCAAGCGACGGGAAGGTACATTCAAAGGCCCACAGCGAACAAATTGAGGACAACCCAGTCGACCAGAAACATCTAGCCCCGGCGTTGGCAAATTTAAAGGTCGATGGAATCGATCATTTACCAGCAAGAACCGCAGGAATACGGGCTCCCAAATCAACTAAGGTCTTCATGGGCGATGGGTCAATGGTGTAAGCCTGGAACCCTGGTGCAATCGCTGCAAATTCCTTAAAAGAGAATTGAGTGTGACGGATGACGAAATCGTGGCGCGGGTATTCCAGCACGGTGAAACACTTCAACCCGACAAGAAGGCATGTCCAAAGGCCAACAGTGGATATGTAGACAACACGGTCGACCGGACGAGCCAGCACTCAACGAATTCGGACTAACGGACGATGAGTGGCAGGCAAAAAACTATAATAGAAGGCGTCCACCATATGCATGAACCAGGTAGAAGTGCATATGGCGTGCGAGCGCAAACCGCCGCTATGTAGTGGACCGAAATTCCGGTTCATAAACGCAAGCGCGCGTGTGGGAACATGAGTTGGATAATGGAGATCGTGCTTCACTGAACAACTTTCTGCTACAACGTGCCTTTGCAGGGTCTGCTAAACATTGAGTTCGTTCAATATGCCGGAATACAAAAATTCAAGCACAATCACATACTCCAACGTCTAATGAAGTACTGCATTGGAAGACCGTATAACAGCACCAGAAACTTACAACTGATCGTCGCTCCATCTGCCCACGGGAGCGGAACAAATGCTGCCATGGATTACGTTGTCCCCATTATGGTTGACTTTCTCTGACAAGTGGGAAGAGCATAGCTTCAGTTGCAAAGAATTGCGTTTCGGGACAAAAAGAGGTCGTTTCAATCGGTTGTCTTCCAAACTTCCTGTTTTAGGACCACATTACGGCACCACTTTGAAGGCACAAAGTAGTACGTGGGAAACGATTTATGCTGTGAATGTGGTTCTAATAGCTAGTTGTGTCAGTAACCGGGTTGAAATCCGAATATTTCCTTCGTGTAATCAATCCGTAGAGCAATTGTTATCATCCCTGTTGCGGTTGGTCTGAGACTTCTTTATCGGGGCCTTAAAAGAACAGATTTCATATCCGCGAATGGAATTTCAGATCTCCCTATGGTGGACGAAACGAATTTCGTCCTCTACAGGATGGTTCTACTTGAATTCGTTACACGCGACGAATCGGCCCAGGCTTAGTGCGTATAAATACAAGGGATGATGTTTGCTACAAACTGAGATTCACAGTAAAAATCAAATGATGAAGACAACATCAGTGAGCACCTGTTAGCTACACTGATGTATGTGGTTGGCAGAAGATACAGAAAGCCAGTGGTGAGAACATTTTGAAATGAGTTCTCGTGATCGTCCTTAGCTGTCAGTGGACGGTCAGAACTTGTGTAATTGTCTTTTATTTCTGCGAATTCAGGAAAGCGCATCATTGGGCACAATGTTCAGAAGCCCTAACAAAACACGGGAGCAATATACACTCTGATGCTAGATACTTCCGATACAATGAAATTTTACAAAACGACTGTTAATAGTAGCTGCGTCCTAGTGCTGAGAGATAATTTCTTCAAACAACTTTTCATCCGAAACTTCAATTCACTATTGAGTAAGCACAAGAAGACTTGAGCACAATCGGGGGGGGGGGCAGTATTAACAGCACCGCAGGAAATGAAACATCTGTCACTTCCACGACTAAATAGCCATGCTATATTACTAACAAATAGTTTGACGGATTGAGTGGTTTCGATGGGACCCAACTTTAAAAAATCAGAGCTTCAGCTGGATTCAAAACAGCAACAGAGGCAGCATGCCCAACCACAGCAAGCACTCAGCTGGTACAGTGGTTGCCACTTTTGGGTATGCTGTTTCTGTCGCTGGATCGAATCCAATCGAAGCCCTGATTTTCCACGACTGGGTCTCATCTAAACCGAACGCTGTACTTACTGTTCCAGCTTAGACAGTGTGGTAATCGATAGTGCTCCTAGTTCAGAGGTAGTCCAGGCATCTGAATCAAAATAACGCACGATGAAAACAAACTCAGAATGGAGATAAATACCTGTGGATAATCATGAGACTTACCAGGTGTGGCGCTGGGACTATTCATAGCGATCACAGGAGCAGAATTTACGCGAGCACCGTTGTCTGATAGAGAATACAGTGTAGCTGAACGTTGTGAACGAATCTGAGCACGAATTTCTTCGGCTATGGCCTTCAGTAGATTAGCGAAATAAAATGGAGCATGGGATGATGGTGGAGAAATAAACCACAGCAAAGTAAATAATCCTGCACAAATTGTCGGCGGTATTAAATGATTACCACTAGAATAAATTAAAAAATGGAAAATTTACAATAACAAGAAACCAAACAGTGATCATCTCTGCGTACCTTGTTGATTTGTTCTTCCAATGTGCTATTGGGGTTATTCACAGGTGCATTCGCCAGCTGTGAGCGGTCACCGGTTGATACCACATTATTTCCACTTTTTGGTTCAATGTCGGGTGACGTTAAACCGGAGGGATTGGGGGACGGAGGGTCGATATCGTCCATACTACGGTTAGCCTGTTGAAAGAAGTGTTAGATTGACAATTTACGGGCTCAGTAACGCAAAAACCTCAGTATGTGATACAAAAGCTACTCGAGGTTTCGATGCAGTCTAATTCAAGATAAAGGGGACGGAAAATAACCAGGGTTCCCATTTTTCACATTAGCCTGGAGACTCACTTAACTTCAAATAGCCAATGGTGCTGACGTCAACAAAATGTATGAGTCGTGGTGAAAACACATGAAGAAAGCTCACTTTGTTCAGATGACTATGGATAAGCGCATCAATGTACGTAGCTGGATTGATTGACGTAGGAACGGTTTCATGTTTCCCTTTTGAAACGCCAAGTTTGCCCAGGGACGACGCCTGTTGAAAATGCGCAGAAGCGGACGTAAGCGATTGTGACAGGCCATGTGACACTGCAGTCGTGCTTACTGATGAAGTGGAAGTTGCTGTAACTGTCGGCTCGGAATACACAGGCCCGGGGAATGTGGCACGACGGTTTATTTGTGACTCAGTGTAGCCACGACGTCGAAATCGAGGGTCTACTGATGGCTGCACATAATTAGAAGTATCCGAATCATCCAAGTTGAAATCACTGCGACCAGATTGCCTAGACCACGTAGACGGCGTAGCACCGTTGTGCTGATCGTCAACGTCAGGCTCTGGGGACTCGCACGAGAAGCAAACTGGGTCCGGAAGGTTGCGTGAGCGTTTCTAGGAGGGCAGAATGATCACCACATGAAAATTGGGGGTAAGTATAGACTGTGCACACCCACAAGAATTGTGACTAAATTTAACTCACATTCTTTTATATTTATAGAATCAACGTTCCAGGTTGTGACCATGCATTCAGAAAAGACAAATCCCGTATGAAAATAAACGCTACGATTTCACAACGCATGTTTCGATGGCATGAATAAGTTTTGCAAGTGCTGTACAGTGAGGTATTGTTGTAACTAGGAACGAGTTGAAAGCGGTAGCCATGTGATTGGCGTACGGTGTGATTTCAAAAGATTAGGCTCCACAACACGTTCCAGGCTTCCTGGCTGGGGCCCAAAGGATGATGCTCACCTCTGATTGAAGGGCTCCTCAAAAGTGACGGAGAACCGAGGATAATGGCGTTCACATTTCGAAAGTGGGATCCATCGCTGTTCTTTCTTTTTCCATTAGTCAAGGCCTCGAGGCCAACTACGAACAACAGAGTGAGAGTCCACAAATTTCGACAGTAAACTGAAAGCAAGCGGTGACAGCATTTGCACACGCGGCTGACCTGCACGTTAGACAAGCAACAGTGGGCTGATAACACCTTTCGTCAGAGGAAAACGTAGAATTGACAACGACTACAAACAGAAACGTTGGGAACGAAGGAAACTGTCTGACTTAGCAACCTTTAACAGAATTAGAGCACCAGGCACCGTAACTCAGAAATTTGCGTTATCCAAAGAAGACAAAAGACGTAATTGCCGGATGACTGGCGAAGTTGTTAGAAGTAACTGGAAGAAAGCTGGAGATGCAAGGAGTGAGGGATTAGCTGGAAGTTGACAGGACTTCAGAACCGCTAAGCGTAGCATGGAAGCGTGCATTTTCGCTTGAGATCACACAACAGAATAAGACGACTGAGTTTCTCAATCAACACATCGAAAGTCGTGGCATTAATGAGAGTGTGCAAGCATAGAAACTGAACTAGCTATGAGACGCTGCTGGAAACAACTACCAGTTTCAGTTGTCCGAGGGGTTACAACTTCAAAAAGAGGGAATAGCAAGTCACCATTAGGCCCTTTATTACATACTATTTTATAACAGGATTTGAGAGCGTTTCATCATAAAATGAACCGTTCTTTACAGGTCGCTAGGCAAACGAGAAGCTTCAGCAAATCAATGATACAATCTATCAGAATATCAATTTTAACCTTAGAGCCCAAGTCATCTGAAAGTATCTCCATGCCCCGCAAAAAGGATCATGCAATACAGCGGAAAGTGTACTGAAAGTCAACCTGAACAGATCAGTTATATGAACTTTAGTCATTCTACTCCACTAATGAAGGAGGGAAATACAATTTGGAATCACATACAGACGGCTAAGAAAATCTGCACGAATGACACTATGGATCACGAAAGGCAATTACTACTCCACAAACTCGGCGAAAACGGTTACCCGGAGCAGTTATTCGTAAATGTACTCTAATACACACAAGACTGAGAAAACTTTAAACCGGAACAAAAACCCGTTTACATCTCATTGCCCTTCAAAGGCGACAACCCCACTGAAAAACAACTGACAGACTAAGCGTGGCAATCAGTAAAACTTATTTCACAACTGAATTAAGAAATGAGTTTACGTCTATACCAGTTTTGTATCCGCGACTGAAAGATAGATTGCTTGTTCATACTGTCTCTTTCCGTGTCCAGTACTTTGTTAGTTTCTGTGGTACAAGCTACAGAAGTCAGTTGCTAAGCACCTCTTCTTCTCATGAGTAAAGCAAATATTGAAATCTGACTCTTAAATAGTCGATGCCGAAATGACCAAAGCCAACAGGACGACTTGGCTGGATTTGGGTGGTATGTGAAACCAGAGTTAAGCGACAGATACAAGGAGAACCACACAAGGATAACAATAATCAGTAACTAGGGGCATACAGTAGCCCTCTACAGAGATACCCCTGAGGGAACCGTCAACAAGCAAGACGTTAGCAGAAAGTAGGCTCTACGATTTTGTAAAAAAAAATTTCATTAGAACAATTTGTCCACTGCGTCTCTCTTTGAATATCATGCAGGTGATGGTGTATTTAACACACTGATCCTTAGAGTTTCACGCCGCTGTTCGTGATGCACGAACGTGATTTCTCTTCTTTTTGTCTTCTCGCTGGTAGAATAGAAATCAGGTTCATGAGAGAACATTTTCATCTCTGTTCGTCCGGAAATTTGTCAAACAAGAAGCGGGGACGAACGAAATGCGGTCAAAACGTCGCGTACCAATAAGTTTGAAACGCAGTAGCTTGATAGAGGTGAAGTTGTTTATATGAAAATCGAGAGAAACTATGACACTGACGGAGTGTGATAAACCGAACAACTTTCGGAATGATTACGTCAGTTGTCTCGCGTAGATTCCACTTCGGCTTCTAAGAGACGCAACTTAGTGAAATATGCCACGGACACTTATTGTACCTTAGGTCGTTGATGCTAATGCGTACAACAATTTCAGAAAAACTTGGAATCTTATTACAAGCACGACGAAGTTAGACGCCCTCCTAAATTAAAATAAACAGAATAACTATCCAAACAGTGATATTTTGTGGCAAACTTTGTTCCAAAATGGAGGATTCAATGTGACTAGTAAAGAGTCACGATATTTCGCAAATTTCACGTCAGAGAACGGAGAAATGAGTTGATATCGTGAAAAATATTAGCCGCATATTAAGCAGAACTGGACCAAATTAGTATTAACACATGAGAAAGACAATATTGCTGTTTGCACAGTAAACCTCCATTAGTAATGCATTGCACTCTTGTACCACTGGGTGCGAAGCTTTGGGTGTAATATTCAGTCAAGCCATGGCGATGACAGAAATCGCATGCGCGTGTAAAAAAAAGTACCCGAAAAATAAGCAGTAATTAGCAAAGGTCACGTGAGTGAACGGCGCAGAGAAGCGAACACACACGCATACACAAAAGGAAGTGTAAAGAAATAGAAGTGGTTCTGTTCTTGATATCAAGTTTGAATCGACAAGCTGGTGCCATCTGACCCTAAACATTTGTTTTCTTCACATGTAGTACAATGCGTATATCTGATCCGTGGGGGTTGAGCGCTGAAACTCATTCGGCCAACTTATTACAACAGCATACATTAACTTGCTTTTTATGTTAATAAATTCGGAGGACGATCTTTCTATAGTGAAAATTTGTTTTTTTTCTCTATACGAAGACATCTGGAAGCAATCGTTTATCTTTTCTCAACCCATAAACCGCATACAAAATGGGCTGAACAGTGTGAAAAAGCATACGGACGTCACGAATTGCGTGAGAGGGAGTAACGGCTATGGGCCGTTTTACTTCCAGCTTATGTGTTCCTAAGAAATACGCTTCCCAAGAGACCTCGACTAAAGTACAGAGATATTGATAAGGCAAGAAAATATCAGTTGCGCAATACAAATCGTGTCATTCACGTCACGACAGAAGATCACACTAACAGTGCGTAAACGAGAATTAATCAATCGATGGAGAAAAGGATGATGACACAACAGAAGCAACTTGACTGTATGAAGTATTTTTCGATATCAAACGTATCAGAAGGTCAACAACCTGTTATAACTTTGAACTGTCACCAGAAATGGATCGGTAACAGTACGTACTACACTCTGTCAAGCAGACTAAGACTAAGGTGCAAGAAACGTTCGCTTCTTTTCTTCCAAACTCATAAACGGATACCAGATCCGGTTACAAACACATTTGTAGTTTTTTAGTATCTTGGCTGCAACTAATAACCGCATGGACGTGTATACTCAGTAAGCGATGTAATCGAATAACCGCTGGATCCGGTATTCTTTAAAATAAAGATCAAATCAATTGAAATGGCCTTGAATTGTAAGTAATCACTGACAAACTAACCCTCGTATTTCTTTTTTATGGATCATTTTGGAATGTTAATAATGGCATAGTGACGGGCCACGAATATCATACGAGGCCTCTCTCAACACATGGATCGTAATGCCAAAAACTGCAAACCCCAGAAAACACCTCGTGCTACTTAAACGTAATGAGTAGTACGATTTTGAACCGACAAATTATGGTCCGGCACGCATACGACAGTAGACGTCAACCACCATCCGAGAGTTTCAGTCAGGACGGGGAGCGTTACGTAGGAAACATAAATAGTGTTGATGAGGCCACGCAAGAGATGGAAGAGGCCTTTATATCTGGAAATAGCAGAAGGCTTTTCTCCCTGATCCGTGGTTGTACTGGCCGTCAAGTCGGTGTAAGTGAGACCATATGTGAAAAAGATGGTTCACTTATCACCAGCCAGTCGCGCCGACTTGACCGGTGGGCTGAACATTTTG
>QNGE01000544.1:0-195914 GCA_008508345.1 Paragonimus westermani | reverse complement strand
CTCCGTATGCCAGCTGAGCGTTTACCGTACCGGGCATTATATACTGAGGGCACTAGCGATTGGGTTAAACCGCGTGGTGGTCAAGCAACAACGTGGTCAGGAAATATGAAGACTTTGACTGCTCCATTGAGCAAAGTGTGCATGCATCGCCTGCCTGGATGGGGTCCTCGTGATCACTCAAACCGTTGGTTACAGACGCTATCCGAGATGGCGGTGTGTCGCAGTCAATGGCGTACCTGTATCCATACCATTTCTAGTTCTCCCATTTAGTCTTCTTCAATCTTTTTTGTCCTTTGTAGTACTCTTACCTTTTAGGATATTCCACGTCACTGTTGAGGTGAGCGGCGGCCCGAGCCACAGTACCTTTTGGTCAGGCTCATGGCTGTTTTTGTTGTTGTTGTGTTATAATGAATTCGGCATTGAGCACACAACGCGGGATACGTACACAAGGTATCGAAATAATTCCACGCGACCACAGAAGGTCCGAGCGTAAAGGCAATCAACAATGCAAATACTTTTAGGTGACGGTCGAAATATGAAGCAAGTGAGTATTTACCAGGTGACTTTTTCGAGACAGCAAACATCGAGCAAATTGCTCCCAAACACTTCAGAGAGAAGTCCTTGCCCGAGTGGATAAGTACAATCTAGTGTTCCTGAATTGCTAGTTATTGCTACCTGTTAAGAAGTAACTGGCTGACAGTGACGCGTCTCAAACCAAGCTGGGAGATTTCGCAAATACTGACAAGCAGAGGTCACGACTGCATAATAAATGACTTGACAATAAGGAATTATGCACCTGTCAGTTTTGAGCAGGTGAACTTGGGTCTCATTAGCAAAGCATCGCCTACTAGCAACATCATTTTTTTATCAGTTTCGCGAAAAAAAAACCCTTCATGACCACGGTCGAATGGAAAAAGTCCAGCCGTTTTTCCTATCAAGGTTAATAATGCAGAACATGACAACATCGTATTGTTCGTAGTTCTCAAGACAAGTGACTGGAATTATCTGGATGACAACGTTTTTGAAATAATGACAAACATATAAATCACACACAAAAATACTTGGCTATTCTGAGCAATTCGTTCCAGGAGACTTTTCCACGGGAAAGCTTTATAATTGTAGTCGAAATACAACTAAGACACAAGATATCTAACGCTGTTCAGATTGGACTGAACCAACCTGGATAACAGCAGCGCGCAGAAAAATGACAGGATGAATGTAGGCGGTATCAAACATATCAGAATGAACAGACTACATTGCGAGCTATGGCACATGTATTGACCATGAATACAGTTCGCCCTGATCGGTAAGCGCCGTCAAACAGAAATTTCGTGGACGGTCCTTCACGTCATTAATCTCGGTTAGCAACCAGACAGATTCGCTGAGCTGCGGTCTGGACGACAAAGCGTTCAACAAATCATCACGGTTATTTGGAAGGTCCAAACACTGAATCAATTTCAATTACCACATCGCAGTCAGAGAGTTCGCAGCCTTTTATCCAGATAGAATAATCATCATTCTAAGTAATGGTTATCTTGTGGAATTTTCACGAAGGAACAAGTCAGATATTTTCATTCATTATGCATTTCTCAAGTTTCCGTATGCACTTGATGGAATATAAAAGATTACGTGGGGTGTGCGGTAACACGACTGCTCATGTTTGAGTTGGTGTAAGCAGTACTATCCGAAAAGATTTCAAGAAATAACAATTCCGAATTCCGCAGTGATGGATATCTTATCCACCCTCTTTCTGAAACATTCCAAACACTGTATGTGACGAAGGAACGCTGTGAATGTTTATCTGTGCAGTCATGAACAGCTGAAATTTTCTAGCCCGGTATCGACCCAATGAGAGCTTTATTTCACAAAATGAGTAGTATCTACAAATCATCTCAGTGGGATGAAGAGAAAAACTTAGTTACATAATGTGTGTTCGGGAAAACTCGTGTATGTCCATAGTAAGAAGATAAAGTGGGAATTACAGAGAGAGAGAGAGAGAGAGAAAAGACAATTGTTCAATTATCATCCGAAGAAGTTCACAAACCCAATAGGTTTAGCCGTAAAGTGACCACAGTATTAAAACTGACTTATCTAACAACATAAATACCTTATAGGGGAATCGGGACCTAAATCTCTGTCGCAGCGACAGGTATCCACTCAACCAATCAATCCGTCTCCCGCTTAAAATACCCGCATACGCAACAAGGATAGATCGGTGTCTGTGTCAATCAGTGGTCGAGCACATGATGAAGTGAGTGACAACGACACTGTCAAAAAATGAATAAGTGACAGGAGCAAAATTCGACCCCATCGATTGCAGCCTCCATCCTAACGAGTGGTCGCTTAGCTATAACTATATTGCTACTTAACCGCGACCGGTAACTGCCGGGGAATAGCGAACCAGTGCCAATTGAACAGCATCGACGCGTGCAAAAAACGTTAACACAACCAATCTTCTTGCCATGGAATCGTTCACCTGGTTAATGTGACAAAAGTTTGAATCGATATAGATAGTTTTAATACTTGAGCGGTTACGCACATGTTGCATAAAGGTTTCTGGATTCAATGTGAGGACCGCCGAAAAAAAAATGGACGAACGGAATCATAGTGTTTTGGTCAGTTTCCTAAGATAGAGGTAAAACACCACAGACCACGTGTAGAAAAAATAGTTCGGAAAATGTTCTTGTACGCAACGTGAAAAGTACAGCTATGTAGAGAAAGAGCGTTAACAGTTTTTTCTTGACTGGCTCCCAAATGGTCGATTGCACAGAAAAAAAACAACTACGGTTTGTACCAACGTAACCATAGAAGCAAACACAAGCGGATTGATTAAAAAAAATACGAAAGAATAAACAAGACATAGAAGCTATACTGTAAGTTTGAAAGATAAGTATAATATGAGCATTCAACATTAGGTTACAAACCATATTATACGGTAAGTTACATTCTGCCGTAGCACTGAGTGCAGGAAATTGTAATCACAAAGAGAAATACAAACGTTAGTTACACTGACTTGTTTTCCAACCAGCTGCTCTATATACAGTGCCTAACTAAGACAGTGTTTCCGAGATAGAATAGGATAATCCGTGTGGAAGTACCAGTATGCACAAATCTATTCGACAGTGCTAATTGATAGACCGTTAGATAAGACCATTTTGTGCAAAATAGAGTTGGGCCCCTATTTAAAGCGACGGCATCAAGACTTCTCACACGTATACTGGGCTGTCCTCACTAACATGTAATAAAATAATTACTTTCATTGTTAATGAACACAAATCTGATTGAACAGCGGTTGAAAATCGCTCCGATAGACCGGCTCATTCGTTTTCAACATCCCGTTCCAAATCCACCTATTCAGACCAGGATAATTGCTAAACAATGGAGGTTTTAACGTCTGTACTGCTCAACAAACAGATCTGAAAGATACTCTAGCGTACGCTTTTTCCAGCCTTGAGTTGGATGTGTGCTATATCTTCAGAACGCTCGTTTGCGATCCTACTCTTGCAACTCATCTGAATTCGCCGTGGGCAATACTACGAGTCAGTTTCTCTTCAGAATCTCTGGCAATGATGAAACCGAACATCACGATAATTCTAGAGATCTAGGATAGACAGAAGCTCCCATAAACGCATCTCAGTGAACGATCATCTGTTCGTCGTTAGACTCAGCAAATCGGTTGAATCTCACCGATACAGACTAGAAGGACGTTGCATGGTTGTCATCTACATGTACCTCGACAGAAAACAGTTCAGATCCATCAAGAAAGTCTTCCACGAAAGTCGTATCATCTTTTGTAGTATATCATGAACTCGAACACTGTTGTGCTTCCTGATGACATAAACCTACAACCGCACCGTGTTATTTTCGAAGAAAAGTGAACATGTAACAAGTTCGGTATCCAAGCGTGATGAATTGGCAATGACAATCGACTGTTGCCATCATTCGCACTTCACGAACTTTGCATATCGAGTTAAGCATTTCAACACAAAAGACGGCAGTCCATCAGATGTAGACCGCTCTGTGTAATTCAGTTAAGGATATAAATTGATCAAACAGCCGTCAGTTACTAATTGCAATGCTCCAGCAAAGATTACCGGTCAAGTTTGAGCAAACACGATGTTAATCATGCATACAGTGTTCTAACGCTTGCACATAGACTGACGGCCCAAAAACATAAAGTTCCGATATTAAATTGAGTATCATTCATAATCAATCGCAGTTTACACATTCCCATAAACATTTTAGTTAGTCTCATTCAAAACAAAGGCGCTACGTACTAGATTTGCCCTTATTAGAGTCCGCCAACAGTGCATATTTCTTTACTACCTACCAGAAACCAAAAAACCATTCAACAAATTTAATGAGTTCTGTGGTTTTAATGAGAAGCAAAGTCTTGAGTGTAAGATCATCCGTGTGAACGGCACCTTGGGCATTACTCACAAGCGAATTCGACGGAGCGTTTGTACATGATGACCCAGTCGCGCCTAATGTCAGGTCAATGGCGTAGTGGTCAACACGGTTGTCCTGCGAAAGCGTGGCGGAATTTCAAATCCCAGCTAGATATGCACTATTGACAAGCACTAACAAGAGTGAAATACAAGTCCAGTGCTTTTTCTCTGAAGGGCTTGATCTCCACCTTAGTCTTCAATCGCGTGAACGACTATATTCGGTGCATATCGCTCGCGGGTTCCAATGACACTCGAGTGGAACTTCTGCCAGACAGTGAGCTGACTAGTGGTGTGTATGTGAACGACATTGCCTCACTTTATCCTTTTGAAGAGAACGTGCAGATCGTGCTGAACCAACTACTTGGTTCAGCTGGTTCGTATAACGTGCGTATGATATTGCGCTCTACATGTAAACATTGATGGTACTGCTTTTATTTTTGTCATTGCACACAGGCCACTCCAGACTGTCGATCACTTCATTTACACGGAGTGGTGCCATCTCATCACCTCTGATGGGGCACTCACGAGAACAGCGAAAATATGTCGCTTATGACGTAGCAAACACGTCCAATTATCAATTGAAATCAAGGTTTACAATGCATGTATACACCCAGTTTTGTTCTGGGGATAAGGAGCCTGAGAGGTCCATGCAAAATATGCACACAAGCTCTAGGATTTGACTACTACTGACACCGCCCAATCGTCCGTGTCAAATAGGTTGATTTTGTGAGGAATACAGCATTCCGTGGTGTATATTTTAAGAATGTGTACATTCTTGTTAGATAACCGAGGTAAAGAAAATGCATGAGTTTCGTCAATTGAGTCATATATTTCGTATTCCATTGGAGTGTCTACCGAATGGCACATTGTCCGGTGTGGCTGCTGACTGCTTGAAGAAGCAAACATTACAGTAATTCCACCAATGAATTCGACTTGCAGGCATATCCCTCGGTCAAACCAAACCATAAAACACGGTGTCTATTCTTCATACTCAAATATCAACTGGTTGCTTGCATCACAGATCTTTGCTCGGGTTGTTTTCAAACGAGTGAAATCTGTTGTTTCATGCAACTGTGGTCAACCAGCTCAGAGTAAGGATATCAAGAAGTATTGCCATCTACCAGACCCCAGCGTTATCGTTTCAGCATACTCAATCATGAATGCCAGTCAGCAAACAGTATCGATACTGTACGTCGCAGAAGACAACCGGTAAACGAGAAACTGAGAAGGGTGGGCTTGAAATTCCGTTCAAATCAAACAACGGTAATTATGTCAGCGGAGGTCCGTTATACTGCACAACAGGGCGACTCCGAAGATTATCAAGTCTTTCATATACAACAATGTGCACACACATTCAACAATTCAACCTCCTAGTGGATCGGTGGATTTGTCCATCTGTACGACTTTGTACCAATGTACAAATGTCATGTTCGACTTCACATCACTGAAGCCCAGAAAATGTTCTGAGCTGTTAACAACGGCACTCGAGCGAGTCAGCTTTAAAGTATACAAGCTTTAAATGCAAGCGAGATGTTAGGAAATCGATGTGGAACAGATCACTACTTGCAGTTCAAAATGGCTTCAGTATACTTTCAGCGAACAGATACGACTGAAGGATGGTATGGTGGCCTTGAATTGTCTCACTCAACTCACACATACACCCTTCGCATTTACATAAAATATACCCCTCTTCATGGAACTAGTGGTGAAGGCCGTTTCTGATGTTTGGAAACAGTGGATGGTAGTGTTCGTTGCAGTTACTTATACACATCTGTCTACGAAGGTGACCAAGATTACCACGCGAACAGTGGCTCACGTGGTTATGATGCTGAGTCATTCACTGAATTCCGTTGTAATGTACACTTTCATCGATGTGGCATTCTAACTAAATGAAGTGAGGCGACGATAGAAGCGAACATGAACGTTACATAACAAGCTAGTGACGCAGTTGCCACGGATATAGCATATCTCTAAACAATAGTAAGAAAACGGAGGGTATGAAAACTGAGGACCATCAAAACCACGTGTGACAACAAGACACAGCAATGGACTGAAACGAACAATAATCGGCTCGAAAGTGTTTCAATACTTACTGATCAATGGACAGATACCTCATTTGCCGAAATGAAGCACCACTTACAGTAAGCATTAGCATTTTTATTCAGGTAGATCGGGACTCAAGTCTAGTGGCCTGTTTCGAAGGGGGAGACTGAAATGTCTACCTGAATCCAAGAACCGCAAACAACTGAGAGTGATGTTCAACTTATGATAGCCGGATCTTCTACTACTTACCAGTACAAGGATATCGCTCAGAAAATTTGGGTGCAACTTCACAGAAAAGTCTTAGTCACGAGGTCAGCACTTGGAGTTGCTGGGACAGTTAATGTGTATTCCTCTGACGTGGTCAGATAACCCGATCACTGATCGCAAACGAAAGTGCCTGAATGTATGGATATGATAATTGGATCATACATAACGACTGACGCCTGGTAAATTCAACGATTATCAGAACGATTGGGTGTGGATCGGAGTTCAAACTCTGACAGTGGCAACAAGACGAGCTCTAACAAAAAGGTAAATCCATTTCAGAGTCTTAATCCTTTCAAAGAACGGCATAATTCTTGAATCAAACAAGAGTTACGCAGAAAGAGTAGTTGAGCTGGGACAATACAGAGGAATCTAAAGTATGGCCCAATCAATCTTAATGGAGAAAAATATAGAGCAGCGCTACTCAGAGGGATGATCTAACGGAAGATTTACGACCAACACCACAGTAATGTCTGATGGTACTGCCTACGTATATACAGAAAAATGAAGGAAATACAGATCTGACTAACGAAATAGTCAAGGACAATAGATAGTCCATTCGCACATACGACACACTAACTGGAAACAGGATAGAAATGGTTAGTTCTCAATAAATGGTAGTTGGCATAAGTTGGACGAGTCTTTCACCTACAACTGCAATGGAAATATGGACTTCAGTGATCACACTACGTCACATTATGCACGCATCGTGAACTGTACTCATTTTTGGGGCAATCAATAACAAGCCGCACACATCCGGTCAAGAAGCAGCTTGACAAACCGAGTGGAGAGCATTACAATGGTGGTGGAGTGCCTGCTGGACCGTTACACAAGAACAGACTCAGTCACAACACAAGGAGAGGAACAGTATGCTCCGTTATAACCAACGACCACAGTTTACAAACCGTCCTGGAAATCGCGTCCGATCTGTGCGATCACAAGAGGAGTACCAGCATAAGCACGTCCACTGATAAAGTCATAAGTTTTACCAAGTGCCCGCGTACACTGAGTGTCGAGCAGAAAGATGTTTAGAGACCACTATCCCCAGTTGAGCTACGAATCGTCAGCCCAAGACACCAACATTCTAGAACAAAATGGTTGTCTTCTGATGGAGAAGTCCCACGAAACGCCTAGTTGGTGAGTGCGTATGTATTTGCGCTTCAAGCGACTGCATCCACGAGGCATGAATTCGAAGACTTAGAGCACAATGATTCATTAATAGGGCTTGAAGTATCTCGCAGGGGTATTTAATAAAACTACTTGCAGATGTTACAGTTCGTGTCATGTGCTGATTCCCATAATGTAACACATGTGTACTGAGGTCAACAACCTACAGATGACCGGAACAATGCACAGAAATTTGGATGACTGTTTAGCATGCAACCGGTCGAGGTGAGCAGCGGTGAGTAGACAAAATGGTGTAAGTGAAAATGTGATAAATAGATTATGGTAAGCAAAATTTGAAGTGTTGCTGCAACCGAATAGTAACCGTGATGAGGAAGCAAGCTCAACGTCCTAGTAATATATGATCGGGTAGTAAGGATGTGCAGAATAAGCGTACGGGCTTACATCAACTATCCATGAGGATCAGTAAACAACGATGTCCATTTCTGGTTGAAAAAGTCTCTTAGTTGAACAAGAAGTGCAGTCCTGCTACTATTGTAAATATAAACAGAATTGTAATTTACATTCATCGGTATGTTCTGGAAAACCTTTTGTTTTTCGGGGGATAAATCACCACGGAACGATCAACGGAACAGCTGTTAAAACAACCATATACGCTTGTCTACTTTTAGGGAAACATTGACCACGCTACTAGGCCAATAAATGAGCCAAGGTTTCCGCCTCTGTAACACACTGTAGTGGCATGAGTTCGGTCACAAGCGTTAAGAAGTAAACTAGGAACAGAGCATATGCACAGGTAGCAGAGAGCAGTAAAGGACTGTTGCTTACTGATAAGGACACCTCGTCTATAGGTTCAGATGATCGCGGACGTAATGGTACTGAGTGGAAGTCACCGTGGTTGCCGGTGGGCTCGGTGCTCTGGTTTTGCACATCCGACCGTTCTTGTTGCTGTCGTTGTCTCAGAAGGTGATGTTGTCGTGCCTGATGCAAGGCACCAACGAACTGCGAGGCTTCGCTACTGGTTCGAGTACGCACTGAATCGGACCGCTCGCGACTTGTATAAACTTCGATTTCCTCACAGTAACGCTTGTGTGCGTTGGAAATAAACGAAGCTCTTTGTGCGGCGGAGGAATCAGTGGCTGGAGGTGCGTTGGCAGCCAAATCAATCAGATTTGATGATGAATGTGAGCGACAAGCTGAGGAATTGTTCAACTGTCGTGAAGACGATTTATCCCAATTAGTAGCGTCCGTCTATAAGATGTAGAGCAAAAGTCGCTAAAACGTTTCCATTGTTATGCGAGGTGTCCAAGGTCACATGTGGGTAAGGCAATGCCGGGATGTCTAAACAGTCATAGTGACTAGGGCTCGAACAGGCGAACCTGCAATGTGCAGTTGAGATCGCAGACACTACGGTACATCGAGTTCAAGTGATGATGAGAACTGGGTTAAGAAATAAATGTTTCATAATCTGAACAGGTGGTAACCAGAGGGTAAACAGTCAAACATAGTTGCTTGATTAGAACAAGAAACATATACATACATACGCGGTAAAAGCGGTCTCATTTATCGCACTAAACAATTCAATACTATTCAAAGTTTTGTTTTGTTAAAATTAATTCACAATCCATTGTACATTGAATAGTGGGCCATTCAAATGATGATTTCAGAGTGTTCAATGAACATGTCAGTTGAACGTCCAGGGTGAAAGTAGTTTAGCTGGACATACGGGTAAGCAAAAAACTTTTCTCCAAACAAATTGGAACGGCAAACTAAGAGATGTTTTTTACACAATGTATCTTTTCAGCGCACTTCGTTGCATTTTATCAGATACAAACTGCGGTTTGTGGGTTTCCATAGTAAAGTTCAATGGACGTTATGAAGCTAAACGACAAAATCAATATCCATACACACATATATGTCAATGTACGTCAGTTACCAGGTTAATCTGGTACTCTGTTTGCAGAGGGTTCGCTTCCATTTGTTAATTACAACCGCCTCCGCAAACCCGAGAAGCTTTCACGATTTTGTGTTCCGTAATGTACCCGAAAAGATCTCTCAGGCTTCAACTGAGATCGGGATTTCAATAACTGTAGAGCGTTCGAACGTCTACCTTCGTTTGCCTTATAACTCTACCACCCGTTTCATGGCAGCCATGGGGCGCGCTTTCTACACAGTTCACCACCACGGCGGAAAACATCGGTACAGCTCTAAATCGAATGTCACACCATTTGTGAATTCTAGTGTGAGTGTCAGAGCACTCACGTGAGCAGAAGAGAACGGCAATTACGCAATGGGGTTAATGAACATACTCCAATTTGGTTTTGTAAAAGAGTCATGAATATTACAATGTCTCAGTCAGATCGGAATGTGCGCAAAAAACCGTATCTAATCTGTTTAGATATAAGTAAACAAAATAGTTTACTAGTGCTGAGGTGTCGTAATCATTACCACATGCTTGACTGTGAACAGAATGTCAAAATACCGTGAAACAACAAAATTGATGAAAAAAAGAGTAAGCTGATGAAGATGGTACAAAGTGAGATTTGTAACGACAATGAAAAAAGAAACGGTTTTCATTTGACACAGTTGATTTTTTTCGTCTAAAAAAGTGAATAACAGAGCTGACAGATAGCCACTAAAAGCAAAGCAACGCACTGGACATTGCCATCAAACTGTGGTCATCTTTGAGATTGATTAGCTGATGGTATCGAATTTTTTAGACCCCAGTAGAGGCTCAGCTTGGCATTAACATCTTCATATTTCTAAGTAAAATTGTGGACTTTCCACCGTGTTGTTTTTCACAGGACCACACAGAAAGCTCAAACAAGCAACGAAATGATAGGTGCCGGGTATGCGTATCACCACAAAGCGACAGAAAATTCCTCTCGCCGGTGTTCTTATCCCCGACTGTATCGATTCGAAAGCAATGAGCAGCAGTTATTCACACCTCCAAAATGGGACAGGGATGCACCGTACATGCAAATGCATTTGTCAGAAACTGTAACCTTGCCATTGTTCAACAGTGATAAGTTCCACCTTGTGACATGATGAGAAGCACGGAAATGCTCACTCGATCTATCGTCCGAAGATTATCTAGTATGTACATGGTACGAACTAATCGATCTCGTTGTGATCTGTACTTAACCATTGGAACCTGAGGTACTTTTGGAGCCGGTGTGTTACCCATCTCTTGTTCAATGCAGAACGTGCGACACGATTATGTTCCCAGTAGTGCCACGCGGTTGCTAAATTCGATTGTTGTACGTCGGTGGTATCTGAAGAACACAGTTAATGGAACTCTAGTTGCTGACTATTGCTGACAGCAAAATAATGCCTGTACGTGGCGATAACGGTAACATATGAGCATAAAAACATATTTTGTAAGGTGCTAGGCCCCTTCAAGTAGAATAAGTTTATTGCGTCGTTGAAAGTGATTCAAATACGTCTTGTGTGCTCCTAATCAGAGTCTACCACATCGTGTCTTAGTAGTGCTCTTTGTGTGTGGTTGCAGAAAGCAAGACGGTGAGCAGTCCATCATTTGTTGTAGGGGCATGGAGAAACTGGCATCAAGTTTAGATTAAGTTGATTCCATCTGCCTTCCTGGTGGGAGTCCAAACGATATTAAGTGTCGTTCGTTAGAAACAATGAAGGATATGGCTGAAAACCGTAGTTCACGGTAGTGTTGTTATGCCCGTTTTCGTGGTGGTTACTTGATGTATCTATTAAAACCTAGTTCTGAGAGAGAAAATCGTGGAAACCCTAAGAAAAGTCACAGGGAATGTGAAAATCCAATGTGCCGAAAGATCAATAAAATACCTGTCATCTTTCATGTTCCACAGTTTCCACCAGTTCTCGTCTATTTAATCCTTCAATTAGCCGTGTGTTGCTTCCCCGTGCTGGTTCCTGACTCACGCACTAAATATGACAATAAGCGTAGCACTCAATCATAGTCAGCCGTGTGGTAATCCCAGTAAGTACATGACTTACGATAGACATAATCATCCAAAATACACAACAGACTCTCATTGCATTTTTGTGGCCAATTTGGTGGTCACCACAAACTGAAAATGAGATAATCCGAAGCATTTTTGACCTTCGGTGATCAAGCACAAAGATGTACTGCTTTGTACGGCATATTAGGGAAAGCGGCTGTGCACACAGCACATCAATATTACTATGAAACTTATTCAGCCGCAGAGAAGACACAAGAGGAATCTATCGTCGGTCCATGAGATAGCCAAACCATTTACACCATACAGTACACAGGTTCGCCGATCTGTCAACTCCTGAGGAAGGCCACCCGAGGTGGTTGAAACGTAGAGTATTACAACTTGCTCGAAACGTTGTGTTATTCCCAATCTGTATATCAATCTTGACAGATATGATTCACAGACTATGTTGGCTCAGATAAAGCTTACTTATACGATCCTATCGTTTCCCACGTTGTATTCTGTCTAACGGTGTTCGGTGACTTCGAAAGCAACAATCTGGTGACTGTCGTATTAACAGAATATAAACGTTTGAATGAAGAACCCTGGTTGGCGACAATGACAGGCATGGTCAACAATCACAGTCAGTGACGGTCCTGTTCCATGTTTAAATGTACCAAGTTCATTTTGATTCGCTTAGTAGCACGTTTGTTTTTTCCAGCTGTCATCAGTCTTCACGCGTGTCATCAGTACAATGAAAAACTGGCTTCAAAACGAAAATAGATAAACAAAACCAGGAAAATACATGTGTAAAATAACCGATTTTTTCTGTCTATTGCGCTAGACAGTTTATCTGGACTATCAAAGTGGTCATAGTCCCGCGGTCTCCAATTTACAGTTCAATTTTGCTGACATTTTGCATTCGCGTATAAACAGGAATCAATATGAATGTCTATTTTTCTGTGTACAGTGAACTTCTACCCCGACTTCATTCCGTCAAATAGAGGAAGAATAATTCGATTAGCAAAATCACATGATTACTTCATGTTAGTAATGTTTTTGATAAATGGATGGAGAATAAGACAACGTTACAAACAAGTTGTAACACACTACGTTTCAACCACCTCAAGTGGCTTTCCTCAGGGGGTGTTGTAATCGAGGGCCACTCAAGGTGATTTAAACGTAGTGTATTATAACCTACTTGTAACGTTGTTACTTTCAATCCACTTATCAATAACATGTTAAACACGACGCCTAAACTGTCTGACTTCTTTCGTACTAAATTTGGTGCGGATAACTTAGCAATGTTTTCACCAACTTCAGGAAACCATCATTTTTTTGGTTGGTGTTTAAAGTCTCCCATACACAATGAGTTATTCGATTTACTAATCCTTGCATGCAACCAAAATCGATGTATTATTCACCAATTGCTCCATCAGGTTTGTTGTCGAAAAACCTTGTACATCCTGTCAAATCCCTAAAACGTCTACTATGCTGTAGCAGGACTCCGCATAAGCAATTCAATTATTTTAACACTCCCCGTCATTTCACAATGCGCAAAAATCTCGTGGCCAAAAATTACCTCACAAAATTATCCCCTTTAATCGGATCTTTCTGAATGTACTTCTATAGCATACACTTGGTCCTCGTTGAAATATTTATTGGAACACACAAAATCTGTTGGTATTTCTTATTTGGCTAAACTTTTACGTAAACTCAGCTCACCGATCCTTGAATTACAAAATAAAACCGAACCAACAGTTCTTCACAATTAACGCCGAATATGTTCGTTCACAAACATATTCACGAGGTTCACGATTATGAGTTTCACAAGTACGATCCCAATTCAATTAGCTGATTGTTTTTCCTTAACCAAAAATATGTTGAGAGAGCTAGAAATCTACTTCTTGGAGTACACAAGGCACATTACTGGATGGAACTAACTAGAGTTAACTGATAAATTTCACCGCAATGTAATAGGGAGGAATTAGGCGATAGTGAGCGTCAAACTAAGATAGACTAGTATTACATCAAACAGGATTCAAAGGAACTTACTCGGGGAGAACTGGGAGACAAGGGCGAGTAGGTATAGCGTGTAGGACTGACTGGCAGCATGGTGTCACCACCATCCGGAATCAGAGATCGAGTGATGGGTGGATGGCCTACTAAGGAAGGCGCAGAGGCTGCTGCAGCCGCAGCCGCCGCAGCGGCTGCGGCAACTGCGGCTTGGGCTTGGAGTGCGAACCATGCAGCACGTTCCGCGGACAGATTTGATCCGGAACCATTCTCGATAAAGCCTGATAAAACAAACAAAAAAAGAGCAACAGTAAGTCGAGGAAAATGGTTGCACTAAAATAGAGTGCACATGGTGGATGATCCTCAACATAATCAAAAGCCATTGCGGCTAGCCTTGACCAAGAGAATGAACACAAGAGAATGAAGTCAGAATTTTATTTCAGCTACTAGTGAACCTGCAAGTCAAATTTGCAAACAACTGGCCAAGTAAGACGGTGAACACACAATAGTCGACAAATCTGGAATTCTGATCAGCAGTCGAGGGTAGGTCACGATAATTCAAACAATGTGCACCGCTAATTGCAGCTTCCACGCTCAGCATTCACTTTTCAATCAGCCCAGTTTGCGCATAATCAACAGAATCCAGTTACGTCAGCTGGTTGGAGCACATCATCAATACACGGTCGGAATTCGAATCCCGACCCATGTAGTCCTTTTGCGATGAATGGGGAGAAACAAATAAATGAGCCTAAATCTCGTGTGACTTGAAAACCAGCGAAAATCAGTGCAATGATGACCGAATGCATAAGGGCTGCGGTTCAAAAATCACAAACTATTCACACACGAAATTAGATTTGGGGCTTAGTATGTCACGTGGTAGCGGACACCACATAGTGTAAACAATTGAGACAACTAATGAACTAAAGATCTCCTCCGGTTATCAGTTGGTTCGAAGTGAAAGTCAAATGAGTTGTGATGATAACATTGAGCGTTCCATTAGATATATCGATTAGCAGAATCTCAAGGGAAATGCCAAGCTCACGTTTCGCCTATTCGAACACTGACAAACAGTTGGTTGGAAATTGAATACCATCATTGCACATCTGAAAGAGCTGTGTTAAACGTTAATCAGTACAGCTCATCAACATCCTAACAATACCGAAGTAACCTGTTAACTGATTGTTCAGAGAGAATATCGCATGAGAGCATAGAACCACTCCAAAGGTGTGTTGCGTTTTCATAATCCAAAAAGGCATTCGCAAAATCCAGCGTATTTGAAAGTTTTATTACTTTATACATGTCCTCTTATTCACTTTACTAGATGTTGACGACACAATGTGGTCACATTCATCAGTCGTGAAATGGGACGAAAATCCCCGAACCCCATAACTTACCGGCCAACTGTTTTCACCAATCCAACACTCTTAGGTTCAAGGACAAAACAGTCTCTGATATTTATAAAGTGATTTGCTACTCGAACAGAAGGAACAGCGAGCGGTACTCAATCACACACAATTTCTCTCTGTATAGTGTTTTCCTTTTTCATAAATAGTATGACGCGACACAACACTTACAAGGAACGGTTCTATACATCAATCGTCATGTAGATCCATTCAACATAAAAGGTGACCAAAGCTTAGTTTATTGAACAGAGGACATTCGAAACAAGAGAGGGGTACTTAACACGCATAATACTGCGAAACATTAGTTTACGCAGTTCCTCAGTATCAAAAAAATTACCACATTTCAGTACAAGCATTCAATCGCGAAGCAATTCGTTAGAATGACCAAAGCCATATACGTTACAAAATGTAGTCTGCACCGTTTCTTTTCGGGTCCCATTGCTTACACCCACTTACACCAACCAAGGTGTGCGTGAGCTATACTAGCCAAGCCTGCATTCGATTGCTATAACGATTTTGCACCTATTCACGGCAATCAGCGGAAACTACACACCCGTAGCCTGTAAGCTTTCAGCAGAATATAGTGTACACAAGAGCACGCAGTTCGAAAAGTTATGAGTTAAACGTGAACTTACAATCCAGAACAGAATGAGCACGCAAAATAGTCTACCTGGGAGTGAAGTGTTGATAAAGTAGCATGCAATTGCACTCAAATTCTATCTAGTTCGAAAAGGTAACATTGTTATTCCTAGTAGACTGTAGAGGCTGTTTGGTCAAGATGTATGAAACTTCAACCACAACAAATCGCAAGTCTCTTGTTCCCACAGTCTCTTCAGTCAGCTCCTCTAGAAAAAAAAATCCACTACACTCAAGCTTCACTCAGGTTACACCTCGTCACTAGTGCATACTCTTGCCACATACGAGATCAAAACTCTGACCACGTTTTGATGAGGAAAGCGTGTTCGCCACTGCGAAACAGTTCAAATTAGACATGGCTAGATTATCATATTCAAACGTTAACCAACATTTGCTCGTGAGTACTGCTCACCGTCCGAACGCCTTGAGAGGAGAAACAGTAAGCATTCGGTTAATTCCAGTCGATGACTCCACGGGTAGCACTTCTCTCCAAGGTGGAGTCGCAGAAACCGTCAAATGTTTATTGGTAAACAGTAAGGGATTTTTGGTCAAAGGAGCATCACTCACATTGGTCATAGCTCACGTGAAGCATCGACCAATCTGAGCATTACTCACCAGTAAACATGCCGGAGGGTTTGCATACAATAATTCGACTGTTTGCGATGGAATCAATGATGCACTAACTCACAAGGTTAGGGTATTTTGGATAAAGATATCAGGACCAAGAAATGCTATCAACTGAGTAACTAAGAGATTCACGTCGATAGTTCAGCAGTAAGAAAACTAATTAAATATGAGACAAGCAAAGAAGGTTTCAGATGTACGTGAATGCAAAAATTAAAATGGTAGAGCCAAAGTCCATATTGACGCGCTGCACACTTTCAGGAAAACCAGAAAAGGGTGAATGAACAGAAAATCAAAACGTCAACTCTACCGAATTAGCATATCCAGTGTCGTTTGAAAACATACCACCCACACCACAAGGATGTGAATCCCTATTCAGATAATACATGTGCTAGACGGGCTACAGCCAGAATCATCATCTAACATCGACCAACATTATCTGGAGCACATCAGTTTAACGCGCATGCAAACGCTCATATTGAGGCCGAACAAAACCTTAAAGCGATAACTGAATAGACCAAATCCGGTAACCAATGAAGAAGTTGAGAAGAAGTCGAAACGCTGCAGTGAGATCCTGAAATGGAACATGGAAATCAAGTCCTATGGGTTTCTTACGGAAAGATGTACGCCAAGTTAGCTTTACTGTTTATCATGGTTATTTATGCGACTGTGATCATTCACGTATAAATAATGAAGGCATCCCTGGTGAATTTAATGTATTCCGATGTGTGCCGATCTTGGATAGTTAGGCTTATAAAATGTGCACCTGGATCCAAGATCAACAGAGTGGTTACATAATTTGGCACAGGATGCAAATGATCCGATACGTTAATTGAGCCTGAATCCAGTCACAAATAATTCATAGGCAAGTCAGCCGTCTCACTTTAAATACGTATACGGATTATTTATGATAAATAATACAATGTTATTTACGACTTTCTCGACTTTATCAAATTCACCATCATCAAATAATTTCATTGTGCACCAGTCATGAAAATGCGTACGTGGCGCTCAACACCATCCACAATGCGACTGCCCGCTGTTTGCCTATTCACGAGATGCACATATACGCTCATACAGAGAGTTCCGGACAAAAATATTCATTCGAATGTTTCACGAGATACATCCGAAAAAATGAAATGAGCCATTGAGAAGACGGCAAAGCAATGAGGTCCACTTTTGACTGACAATCTGTACCTCTGGCGCGTGACCTAGACGTACCGAATGATTGTAAATGAGACAAATAGTTGACTCGAAATGACTTAGGAGCACACATATGTATTGCGCCAATTCACGTATTTCCAAGTATAACAAAAAAGCTTGTCTGGTTATATGAAGTTGTACCAGATGAATTATTTGTGGAACGAAATTTTCCTGGATAAAATAACAGAAATGAGTTACGAAGAGGTCGTTCAATCCACCTTATGAATGTGATCCTACCTGTACATTGAGTAATGAGCCGTTGTTCGCGTTGTCAATTCACAAAGGATACAGCGAAGTTGCGATTGTAATTGAAATCGTTTTTTGAAACAGGTAACTCACAAGTGAGAGGAAAAACTAGGTCAAGGACGCGGAGAAAATCGACATATAAGCAATCGTGTCATATCTGTTAATTAAATCGTAGAAGTTGCTTTTTTCAACATTGGTCAAAAAGCATCTTAGACCAAGTGAATGCACTACGTGATGGATCGTTGCTAATATGCTATTAGCCAAGGTTCTTGTAGTGCAGGAGTAAGAAGCTATCAATCCGTACAAAACACCATGGAGTCCAAATAAACGAATTTGTTACGATGAAAATCGCCGGTTATGTCCAGCTCGTACTCGATTCGGAACACGACGCGACTTGTTCCGCAGCCATGGCAACGACAAAATCAACCAAACCAGTGGCTGGCAAGACGTTTCATGAATAATACCGTACTAAAAGACGACCGTCTACATATACTTACCGATCAATAATTAGACGTTTAACGAAGATTAAAGTAGTCGCACGGAGAAAACACTTAAGAGAAGTATGTCGTAGCGAGAAGCATACAACTTAGTTGCGTAAACAATGACCACAACCGGTTGTGAGCAAAGAAGCCCGATTCGGGCAACTTACTTGGTTGAACCGTTCGCATTACTCCCGACAGAGAGCCCAATCAAAGTTAATAAACCAACACTCTTTGGCAAAGGAAAACAAATGAAACGAAGCATTTTCACCGGGAGAAGAACGACGAGAGACTATTACGAAAGCACAACAGTAAGGATTTTTTTCTTCCACCTCAAGCTATCATGAGGACTTGTAAAGAAGTAATCTGACCTGCACTTCGCAGAAGTAATAGGCGAAATATTGTGTCCGTTTGTTCGCATTCATCCGAAACGTACGCCATCAATGGGGTCCTGGGCCTCGTGTTTCGACTAGTTGTTAGAAACCTTCATTAAAGTGAGCCTTAGTGGTTTTTGTGCCATCAATATGCAACCTATACTTTGGTTTGAACGAGCAAAATAGGCTCCTGCAAAATGGGAAAAACTCTACCCCTATGACAATAGCCTTCGATTGGTGCAAGGAAGATCATAGAAATACCGCACAGAAGCACTGTCAACTTAGTCACAGAATCAGTCCCGTAGTAAGGGCAGTCTTTTCAGCCTATGATATCACTGATGATACAGCCAAGTGTTGCCTTACTAACCGGCGTGATTTACGGTGTCGAACAGACATCCGGTTGTTGCTAAAACAGACCGTGAAACGTTTACGTTCTACTTTGTTGTAAGGTTTAGCAATGTGACCTGTTCGTGACGAAAATATCAACCAATTTGAGATATTTGACCACCGCCGTCTCCGTTAATCAACTCATATCACGTGGATTGATCTCGTGAGCAACGGATCCACTCGTTAGAGCGTAGTTCGGGACGCGGGGGTAGGCGATCGGTTCGTCAACTAATCAGGTTGCGCAGTCTGCGATAACTGAATCAAGTATTCCACACGCCAGCTGAACATGTAGCGTACCGGACGTTGTATACTGAAATCTACAACAGTTGGGTAAAACCATGCAGTAGTCAAGCAATGACACAGTCACAATATGTGAAGGCTCTGATTGTTCCATCAAGTGTCGCGTGACCGGTTGGGATCCACGTGACCTCTTAAATAGCTGGCTAGAACATGCCATCCGAGATGGCAATGTGCTGCAGTCAATGGTGTACCTGCGTTCCTACCATTTCTACCCATCCCGTTTGACCCTGTTTTATCAGTTTCGATCCTACTCCAACAGACTTTTCATCTAACTTATTCCATTTCACAGTTGTGACAAGCGGCAGCACGAGCAATTGGGATGACGATGGTGATGTACACGTTTGGCCGTGAGTAGTACAGTCCACCCTTTTACTGTCATCCAATCGACACTTTTAAAATCGACTATAATTAAGGCAGCGGAATGCAGCCAACGTAACGACAGAGTAACTAGCAGAAATTAAAACCACTGGTATGCAGCGACAGTTTTAACTGAACCTCATCCAAATGTAACAGAGTTCTCGCCCTCAGAATGAGCTATCAGTTAAACTTTCTCGAAAAGAAGCACCAGACTGAAACTTCGCTAGCTAAAAGACTATCTGAATGTTAAAATGGTGATAAAAAAAACCACTGGTGTTCGGATTTTGTCAACCAAATTACCGAATACACATTAATAAGCAATAAAATATTCAACCAGTTAAATGATTGCTGCAGGATCAAACTGACTGAGAAGTCCTGACAGTACAGTCATCGATTGAATCAAGCAGGATGGCTAGTGTAGTTTCTCACCGGACGATCAGATAACACAAAAGCTAGGGTGAACAAACGCTTAGATGAGATGATTCGGTTGCACGTATTGTCTCAACGACTTAATAGCTAGCACGAGTGCTTCAAAAAATGTGGACCGGAGTTAAAAAGATCGATTGTAACAAGGGATAAGCTTCAGTATGAGTGAGGTCCGAGTATGGTGCTGCTGGTAAGTCTATTTGGATGTCAACACTGCGATGAAGTGTGAGTGGTGTGAAAGTCACAGAACTGAACCTCAGTTTGAATGAGCTGTTAGAAGTGCCGATTAGTTGGTTAGAAAAAGAACGACAGTGACCATGTGCAACGACTCACCAGGAGGCATGACAGATGAAACAGTGATAGGTGTCGGTTCACGCGGAACAGGACGATCACGAGACCCCATCGGTGATCTGACTGGTGGTACCGGGAGAGTGGTTGGATCGATCGAACGCGAGTGTACAATTGCCGAGTTGGGTACGATGCGATGATGATCTGAATGTGTATGAAATCGATCAAAAAAGGTGGCCAGCCGAAATAAGAGCACCAGTTACCTTCAGTACCAAGTGGCGATTCGATGTGAAAGCCCAAACAGCTAATAGCATTGGATGACGTTAACTGGGCCTGTGGGACAATCTGTGTCATGTATGGGAAATGGTATGAAAGGCCATACACTTTGGATGAAACCTCAGTGCACATAGGCAAACCCACAGTCGAGATTGCGGAATGCGTGTAGGTTGAGCTGAACGGACCGGCTAGCTTCGTGTAAATGATGGCCACTAGGCTACTTCAACACCAGGTTGTCCTCACATTATTCTTTTTTACAACGCACGGTCCTCTTGATACTGTATTCATTTCATCTGCCCCAGTGGCATCATCTGGTCAACATGGCGTATTGTTGAGGATATATCTACAGTGAACGACGAACAAACTGTTGCCGGCAAAACAAAGGATGGATATTGGCTGTGTACAACTCTCTAACCCAATAACCAAAACACTTCATTCATTAACGCTAGGGAGCTCCACATTTTCCGACAATAAACGCCTCTTTAGTCGATGAAACGATTCTGTCCAATCAGAATGAGCTAAAATTCCCAGAACAATACAGAAGTGATCTTGGTTAGATTTTACCTGCTTTAACTCTATTCTACCATGCTCGCTGACGATTTAGTGACCCTACCGACTACTTTTACTACTGTCCTTCAACCTCCTAATTTGAGGATGCCTGCGGATCACTATGCACCATTTAAATACGCTGTATTTCCCTATCTCTGTCGCACACGTTTTAAAGTGGAACAGAGTGGCTTTTTGTGTTCACCTTTTGATTTGATGATAGGAATTAGCGGAAACAGTCGCATTATTCTAGGAATAAAGATCCTATTTTCTTCCGATTCTGTCGAGCGCAATTTTACTCTGTGGCCCGCTATTCCAGCGTATCAATCCCGGGGTTTACAAGAGTTGACAACTATAAAACTATCCCTGTAGAATTTGACTGGCGCTGTTTCTGCCGATTAACCTGCGCAGATAATGTGGAATTTAACCTATAAGTACTTCGAGAAAATCGTGATATGTGAATCCTTTGATAGAGTAGACCCTATCTGTCAGAATGTGCCCCCACTTCATTATCTAACTCGCGGACTGCAAACAATATGCGATATTACATGTGTCACAGGCGAATGTGTGCGTGCACTCAGAAGAGTATCAGTTATTCTGGTTAATTCTACTCGCTTAACACTCTTCCGTAGGAATGATCTATTCAAATATGTCGCATCACTTTTGAAGTAGGTGCTATTTAGGACACGATACCATGTGATCAGGATGAAAAGCACATATGCAACACACGTTAACCCTCTGCTTTTTGCAACAGCAGTTATTTTCTTTGAAAAATACCCGACTGCGATGCTGAAACCAACCAGCAAGCTATAGGAATAACTCACCTGGTCGCATCAGTGCATTTGCACCCACCAGAACAGCGGTGGAGGCATCCGTTCTTCGCAACTGTTGGGCAGTCAGGAAGTCACCCATCAAAATGGCCTTGCTTGTCACACTTAACTCTGAATTGGCGGTGCATGTTATGGGGCTGGTCGATTCATTTTGATTGGGTGCACAGGTACACACACTGCTGGTTGAGGTGACCGAAAGATGAACAGGCCGACTCCAGTGCTCCGGAACTTTGGACAGTATTTGAATAGGGTGCTGCAGTTTGTTGTCCGACTGAGTGATGGCACCACCTATAAACGACGATAGCAGCTGAGGTGTGGGGCTCATGCATTCCATAGTGCGAGGCCCCACTGATCCGCCACCGGCGGTGACCACGGCCGTCGCAGCAGCAGCAGCGGCTGCAGCCACGTACATAGCGTTAGTCTGCAACAAGATAAAGTTGAAGGACGGCTGATACGTGATCTCTCTACGATCAGGGACCGAGTTTCCATAGCAGTGAAAGTGAAACACCAGTTATGAGAAAATTAAGGTCAACTGATATCGAACCAATAGTGCTTCAAAAGTAGCCGTAATAGGGTTGTGGACAACTTACCAGTTCGTCATCACTGTGGGCATTTACTGCAGCTAACTGAGCAGCTGCTGCATAGAGTTCGGCAGCAGGCGCTGAGGGAAACAGATGTGCAGTATCCACTTCAGCAGAGTCGGCGGTGGATCCTGACGTTGCAGTGACAGCCGCAATCGCGACCTTTTTCAACAGTTCTCGAGATGGCCTGACGACCAACTCCGGATCAACCAACCGATTTGTTCCCGACCAGCTAACCTTCTGTTGTAACAGGTTAGTAGTACCATCGGTGACAGCTGACCTCGCATCTGACGGACTAGTAGTGATGGTGGTGGGGACTAAATGAGCAATGGTGGATTGCGATGGAATTGATTGTGGAGCAGTACATATTGTAAATGGTGTACAGCCGGGCGGCAATAATTCTGCAGATAAACACCGTAAAAGACGAATATAGAACACAAAAGGAGTAACGTACAACAAATATCTGTGCTCAATTTACAAAACATGAAGAATGTTACAATCCCGGTGAACATCAAAAAAGCATTTGCAATAAGTTAGATTCCACTTACTACAGCTTCTGCTGTCTTGTGATTTACTGAGAGGGTATGTACACGCGAACTGTATACAACAAAAATGGTCACTAATCAGAACACAGCAAAATTTCGAAATACGTAAAGAGTGATTAATAGGTCATACGCTCCGTGGAGTTCGTCAGAGACCGTTAGCTGTTGGCTGCAGTTCGCTGCCGGTTTTCCAATCAGAAATAAGACTTCATTGGTAACCATAATTATCCGTTACTCTCATGGTATCCTCAAACTTACACCTTGTCACCATCAAGATAGGCGATAGATTCAATCACGATATCTAAGAGTCCCGGTTGCACCACACATCGAGCGTAGGATAGTGCAGCCTCACTAAGTCCATCTGTTCTCACCTTAACCCTTGAACACACAGATTCCTTTGTGAAACTATGAACGGAAGTGACGAGGATGGCGTCCTACGCCGCTTTGAGGCTGCACGGTTCAAGTAGATGTTCGCATTCTTCTAGCTTGCAACCAGAGTATTTCCACACAAATTAGACGGGGTTCAGAAATAACGAACACTATGGTCAGATAAACGGGAAAATTCCGTGTTTCACTATGAACAGTCAGAAAATCCGCGTCAAAAGTTGATGCAAGAACCAACAACCCGTCCAGGTGTCACAAGACAACTCAACAATCCTCTCCAAGGTAACTTCTATTCCATAATCCTACTCATTCATAGTGATTCCCAGTTATAAAACTTCAGTGGAGATGCCTGACCTCATTAAGGATTAATAGCTTATTGCTCATCACACTTTGAAATTTCTACTGCGACGTTTCAAAGTGAGTAATGGTAAATCAATTAAAATATTGGGCCCCTTTTGACAAGTTCGTTGATGCAGAAGGAAGACATGTTGGGCTACTTCAACATTTCGTTTACTCCCATCAGTTGCACACGTAAAACATGCGGATTATATACGACAGACAATGAGGGATGAACAGGGTGTGTACACGCATACATTCACACCAGGTATTATATCATCAACGGTAAAGCAAGCCAGTCGGTTGCTGCAACCAATTTTGTGCACATAACGCCGGCTGGTGAGTTCTGATCAACATAGTTTCGGGTTCTGATTCGGTAACGGCACTTTGAACGAGCTAGGTGGGTTAACTTGGTGAACTGTCACCATGAAATGTTTACCAAACGATGGTGCCAAATTTCGAGCATCTCGGAAGGTGTTCCGCAGCTCTCTGAGATAGCTGTCGATCCGCTCTGCCTAAGTAAACGTCGCTGCAACTGCAGGTGAACTGGTAGATAACGTGAGAGACAAAACAGCTAGACAAACTGTGTTCGCGATTTTGAAGAACTGGCCCTTCGGTGGCTTAAACTAAGCGAAATTGGGAAGCCGCAACGTGCAGAATAGGGCAGATTAAAATTTGTGCTTGATGTCACTGACCAAATGATCCCATTTAAACTGAGCAAATAGAAATGTATCCTTTTGTTGAGCTGTTTGTGGCGCTGTAAGTCTTTATAAATCTTTCAGGATATCCATTTACCAGTAACGTTTCTCTTAGTATAGCTTGTACTGTCTGCAGCTTATCAGGGGGGGGGGCACATCCGCATGACCTCGTGAAATAGGGTCTTGACTAAACCACGCCTGTAGGCTAATCGGACAAAGTTAAAGAACTGATAATACTGTCGGTCCAATATTGCTTTATGATGGACCGATCACTGTAATGGTGATGAGTATGTCTAAGAAAGCTAATCTACCGTTTTGTTTTTTATCGTGAGACACAGGTCGGTTCGGCGGGCGGGGGGGGGATAGAGTTAAGAAGGTTAAAAATAAATCGAAATGATTAACACTGATGAAAATTAAAATATCATCAACATACCGTTTGTACAATACGGTTTTGACAATATTATCTGGGACTTGTCGTTCGATCGTACCCAAAAAGGTATCAGCTAATGTTGGACTTAACGGACTATCCATAGCCACTCCGTTTGTCTATAAAGAAGTTTCTCAAAAGTAAACCTAATGTTTTCTGCACCCAAGATGAGATCCTTGAAATATTCCAGGGAAATACACAAATCACAGTTCCGGCTAGAGATAAAACCATAAAAATGCTAGTTTCACGAAGAGGAACATTTGACAAATCAATCAGAACAACCAAATTTCATGTAGTCGCACATCACATACAGTATCACACAGTTTGACCCAACTTTGACGTCTTACGAATTCAGCTTAAATACGAAACCTTTCATGGATGCCAGCCTTTGCCAATCCAGCAATGTTTCAGAATGCATACAGGAACACAAGCGCAGCATACCTCATCCAGGTGTTCGTCAGAAACAGATGTATTCGATGTCAGTGCACTGGAACGATGATATTTTTCGGCGCGCACACCACCAAGAATCCGTAAGTAATCTTCACGTCTCACACCGTTTGATTCATGTTTCAAGAGTTTTCTGCTCATCATGAGACTTCGCCTACAGATTGCTCAGAGCACCGCATATCTAGCTGGCTCAGATCACTCATGATCGATTACGAGTTACAGGTGCATAAATTCTGACGACCGAATGGCTCATTTATGAAACTGAATTGCGGTCATATGAACAATTCACAGTATGGTTATTACCATAACTACACTGTTACTGGAGGATATGGATATTGATGATGTATCAGTATCTATGGGAATAAACACATAGTGAGCCTGCATGGTGGACCCACTCAAAAATTCATTCAGCAGATTCTCAGAGAGCTGGGATAATCCGCCTAACGCTACCATGTTTATGCTAGAAGTGCCAACAATAGAAGGAATACGCACAATATACAGTACTGATTAAACGGATGGCAAACGAGGTAACACAGTGAAATATAAAATTAATCGGTTTCAGAATAATCCCCCTGTGGCTGAAGGTAGGCGAGGCGCATCCACTCAGTTAGAAATGCTTACAAGCAGTATGCACTGGCGATTTCGTCTGTAGGAGAAACCTCACCTACTTCTCGTGATTGGCTGGCTCTCTTCAATGTGAAAAGCGACAGAACTATACTGAGGTATATAACCGGGTGGGTGAGTAACCTGTTGCTCATTTGGAGGAGTTGGAATATCCTGCCTGTAAACACCTCGCGGTAAAAGAAATCGTAGCGATCACTGGCGAAAATGAGTATAGAAGATGTACCAGGTCTGATCACCGGCATAAAGTGAACAAAAGAGAAAACAAGGGAAACCTCGTAACCACTATCTCTCATGGTTGCATAGATTTACCCGGCCAGGTTTGCCACCGATTTGTGACCATCTCACCTCACGGCTGGATCACTTCTATCTTACACTTGTTCACCTTACACGCACCTGGCTTTCTCTATGTCATCACACTAACCCCTTCCTTCTAACGCAAACTCACCTGGCTGATGGCCGACGAGAACACTACAGCAGACAACTGCAATCCCGGTTGCCAATCAACACACAACCAACCTGCACGATTGCTGAATCTTCGAACTCGCTTATGCCAGCCGTTTCTCACGTTGGAACGCTTCCATAAATGATTCAACAAGCTGCTTTGGCCTGCATATTGGAGAGCTCTCTACCGACGTTTACCGTCCGACAGAAACGCATCCAGGACTCTTGCACTGAGTGGAATATCAGGCCTATGCCCGATGATTCACAAAGGTTACGGAGACGTTACAGCCTCCGCGCCAGCTCGAGCTGACATTTAGCACCATTTAGCGCCTTAGCTGATTTAGGCGACAACTGGATCTGAAACCGTTGAGTTGGACGGTTTAGTTAAATACGTTACTGCAGCATATGCCTTCATAGGCTATAGCTCAGATATGTTCCAAAACTGGTTCTATCAGCACCAAATCATCCTCTTACATGAAACACACGGTAAGGAGGCAGTGGCCTTGGTCAGACATATGAATGCACAAAGTAGCAGCACTCTAGGCGACAAACATTCCGTAAATATCCGCCGCGCTGATAATGATGTATTTCCAATACAGCACTGTGTAGACTATCTTTTTCCGGCGAGTCAAACCTCCGGCACTCCGAACACCAAGGCGTCATCGGGTGACCATCGTCGCCCAAGCAAACGAGTTCTCAAGTAGACCACGTTGTTATCACCTACTGTGTGTGCAACTAAGTTGATCCGGAGCGCGTGCCTGGACACCGACCACGAGATTGTTGCCGTTGAATTTGGCGGAAGTCCAGTGTCAACTGCAACGGATTGACGAAAAAATTGAGTGAATCAGAAAGTGCCACACTTTGATAGTCTTCCAGCCTACCAACTCGCGATCGACATGCGTAGAAACTTATGGGCAAGTTTGCTATGCCATGCAGTGTTCGTAAAATTTCGTGTGCCATCATCATTCGTTCGGTTGTAATCAAAGGATTTCAGGTCATTCTCTTAAGCTCCCTTATGCTCGTCGGAGAACAATCAGCTCGCAGATCAGTCAAACTGGAATTCACGCGGAAGTGCGAGATGACTCAGACATGCTGCTCAGCACGCGCGATGGTTACGGAACCAGGGGCAAAGTCTGGGAAGTCGCAGAAGTTGTTCGAGTTCATCCGAATGGCTGGCAGTAGAACTGTGAAAGCGAGATGAACTGCAATAGAAACAACAATCCCATTTAAAGAGGAATGAAATACTTGGCGGATGGCATCAAACGAAGGTTCAACTGGTCACCTGAATCGTTATTTCTATCCCACAGTCTTGTGTGTTCCTGGTGAGTGGACGTTTCGCATCCAAAGGAAGTCGAAGGCTCATCAGTGGTACAGCTTGCAAAACATTGCAATGCACCTGGCCCAGATGAACTATCTCTACTCCCTTTAAAAACTAAGACCCACCAAAATTAGGGGACGGAAATTTTTTTACGGCATCTGTGAAGAGTGATATCGTTCACTTTCAATGGAACTCGTTGGCAATTATGTCCAGTTTAGGTCCCCCTGTTGTGTGACAGTCATCAAAGGACAAATCTTATTTCGGTCACGTCGGAGACTGGTGACTATGGTCCTTCTCAGGAATATTTCAACACGTGAAGAGTACGTCGGATTTTGCTATATCCGCCACAGCGACGATAGAGATTTTACACTCTAGGTGTTGTTAAAACACAGCCATAAGCACACAGACCAATATTCGCTTTTTCAAATCTGAAGGACTTTCGAGTCAAACGGCAGGGCAGCATTCTGAGACCGCCTGGTGCAGAGAAGCTTAGTTGCGAAGAATGTCAGATAGCAGCCAGACGGAGAGGTATACAATGGATTGCCATCATTCCCTAGCATCATACGTTCTCCGTTTTTATTCAACTTTATTATCGACGGCACCTTGGAAATCGCCTTGGTCAGGTGCCAACACAGTAACTTGGAACTATTCTTGAGTGATCGAGTTAGAAAGTTACAGTATGGTGACAGTATCACAGTAATCTGTAGAAACACACAAACAGCATAACATGCTTTCGACAAACAGACAAAATTGACCCACACTCTGCTTGGGCAGCAGGCGGAAATCTCTGTTCCTCGTAGCACCAGCATAACGTCAAATTATTACCAAAGAGCGGTGTGTACAGTGTCTCAGATCACGGTTTTGGAACTTAACCTGTTCGTGCGAACAGTGTCAGCAGAATGTCTGTTTTTGATGACCGAAATCATCATAACATTGTGCTTGCGTAGTAAGAAACAACGTAGAAACAACGATACGCTTTGCGGTGTTTTTGGAACAGGTAAGTCAAGCACACAAACAACCAAGTAGATCTCCTTACACAGGCTTCGATGACTAGTATAGTGATGTAAACGTCCACCAATCACCAACAGCACAGTTTGCCCTTCGTGCGACCCGAGTTGGACTGAAGGTTGGTGTATGACGTGAGATTGAAGGATAATCTTCGAGGTCAAAGTTTTGTTCCAGATAACTTCACTCTCTCCCTAGAACTCTAGGAATGAGCGTAACTGCGGATCGAAACGTTTGTGCAAATGATGTCCAACCGAAACTAGGGAGAACACAGCAGTAGTTCCTTAATTCTGTATCAATTTTTTGTCCACACACCTGCTGAGGCATGTGGGCGAAATACACCGTAAAAGATTTAGCGGATCACTTAAGACGAAACCGAATGAACACCAACCATCGTCAGGTTGACGTACTGCATCACAGAGCAGAACGGGTAATTTGGTCATTATATGATGTGGAAGTCTGAGAAGTTACATGACCGTATTATAAAGCTGACGTACCGTTTGGTGTCTGGTACCATGTAATGGTTACACATAAAACCCATCCTTCGAGTTACGCAGCGAACTGGTTGTATCCAACAACACCGAGCCCTGCATTTAATGTATAAGATGGGACAGCTTTCCAAGTATGATGTGTATTAAAATTGTAAAAAGTTATTAACAACCGGGAGTACAGCAGTAGAGGAACGTAAGTCGGTTCCAACGCAGTTCAGGAATAACAACCTGCTTACAGACAGAAACACGCTTCAAACTAGTTCGTGAAAATGTTCCGCAATTCAGAAGCTTGTTCACAGCAGTATGACTTTCTCCACTTCTTTCTTGGTGAAAGTTGGTTATTTCCGCTTTTTCATTTCTCAATTAATAATTCTTCTCTGAAAAAGATGTTTTTATTTACAGCCTTATATAGGGGTGTTTTATTAGTCACAAAACGTTCTGCGTTACTTAGTTATAATACTCGACCATACCATTCCATCAGATAAAACATTAAACCGTTGTATCAGTCTGAAGGGTTGCCAGAAGAAAAGTGCTTAGTTCTCATTAAACTGGCACTGGAATAAGGATCGCAATTTGTCGTCAGAAATCGTTTGGAAAAGTATGCATTAAAGAATAAGTGGTAAGCTCGAAGAAACGCGGCGAAACAGAATGAAACAATTACACATTACATTTATACGTGCAACTGTTGTCCAAGCGAAATGTGCAGATCTGAAGGACACTGATGGTGACAGATATGCTCCGTGCACAACAGCCGCTGTCATTTTGAAAGAGCAATTTGAGCCTTCTTGAATTAGTTGGCTTGAAAGCAAAATAAATTTGCGCTAGGTGAACACGTCAAATCACACGCAGTAATGACCGCAAGCACTACGGGAAATTCACGGAGTTATTAATTGCACCAAGATATACATTTACATAACCCGGCCTGCCATAAGCAGGGTGTGTCGAACAGTATTACCACGGAGAAGGCATACTGGTTCATGATGGCCAACGAAAAATCGAAAATAAGCTGTGTCAAACGGGCTATAACAGCAGCATTTCTCGTACTTCGAACATGTTCATAAGATGAGTAACCCTCTCGAGAGAAGTGTGGGAAACGTCCGCACGAAAACTAACCCATGAACACGCTACGTCTGATGAAATCTTCGATAGCCAAGGAGAAAAGTACAAATTAGTAAGCGACAAACATATTTTTGACATCTGCTGTCCTTTGAGAGTCGATAGAAACAGGCGAGATGCAACAGAACTAACAGTCAAGTTTGTGCAGCTACGTTTGTTTTCAGGTGTAACAAATCAGGTGGCTGCATAGTAGCGGACAGGTGGGCTGGCGAGCTGAGAGAACGTTCACCTGATAACGTGCTATCATCAAAGGTCAATTAGAAGGATGAGAACCATGTGAGCACACATACCACTGGTTGAAATTCCACACTGTGACCTTTGCTCGGTTGAATCACTTTACAAGCCTAACAATCTCTAAATGTTTTTTCGTCAACTGGGGCTCAGCTGCCTACTTATTCGCTTTCACCATTTCATCGGCGTGGTCCAGCTGGAATAAGACACATAACAAAATACCTTAATATTTGATGCATTGTTCACTACCTGGTTCAAGTAAGCCAGAATACGGCAAATCATAGACGAGGATTTGGTCCACATAAGCTGTACACCACTCACATTTGACAGAAACTTCCGAATTTGGACAGCCTAATCAGCTGTCGTCTTCTGACAAGAAGCAGTAGTGTACATCCACGTCACTACCGAGAACTCAACTTGTGAGCATTAGCCACAAGTGAATATGACTGAGAGATTGAACCCTACGATTCGGGTATGTCTGATGTGAGGTCAATGGCGTGATGAATAAGGCCGCCACACGAGAACATGACGACCGGTCGAACTTCGGTCGTAGGAAAGATAAATACAATTGCTCAGCTCTAACAAGAACGAAACTCGAGTCCAGTGTTTTTGCGGAAGGTGGCAGCCGAAAAATGAGCATAATTGGTGGTCAACCCATTTATAGAAATCAATCCGTAAACGGGAATACGGCAACTTAACCATGACGCGACTTCGAAAACAACGGACAGGTTGGTGAATTCGAAATCTTTTTAAATTAGAGCTGATTATGTGCTGGGGATGCCAAATGTACAATTAACCGGTAATGAGCAGTTATTACTTTTGCAAATTCAAATTCCTCTTTTTCGCACTATTATTGCACCATCATTTTCATTTCTCGCGCCGATTTACATACTGGACACTAATTCGCTGGTTCATGACCTGGGACGCTTTTCATGCGCTTTATTGAACATTATTCCCAAGGTCGCTTGACGAGCTATAAATACGTAAGAGCTGCGCTTGTAATTTGTCTTCGGACTGAGACGGTAAAAGCTCTCTTTCTGGAGACCAGTGTTTTTCTTTCATAGCTTGGGTGTCAGCTCTTCGGGGTTGCAACATCTCGTACAGTATTATTGCGTCCTAGAGATCGTTACAGCTCAATTGTGTTCGCTCGGTCGTTCCGTGATCTAACATTTCGTAGGGAACGTTACAGCTCGATATAAAATTACGCATTAACAATTAGTGCCGTTAAGGGCCCCATACAGTCGCAAGAGAGATAATAAATAAACGTTTAGACTTTGATGTGTATGGTTTCCAGTCATAATGCGAATGCATTAAAAATAGAGCAAACAACGCGCATAAATACACACACCTGAAAAGAACGGCGGAGGATTGGAAGATATACCAGGACTGGAGGCACCGCAACCAGGTTGCGGTTCCGACGTTATCGAGTGTGTGTCCCGGTTCCACGGCTATGTTGAAAGTGTCCGAACAGAAGGGAAGAGAGGAAACAACATCATATTACATTGTACAGAAGCAATGACAAAGGCAGGTAAAATTAAATTGAACCGCTCGGGGCACCTGTAAACACAGATAGGAAAAAACGCAAAGAGAGTCCAAGAAACTTAAAAAGACGAACAGAATAAATTTCTTATAATCAACCTACTACTGTCTACCAATGAAAAACAATGTGTTTACAAACCTGGGTCAAATTTTTTTCAATTGCGAAGTGAATCAAATCCTTGATACAAGTTGAACCACTCGCATCCACAAGGTTCGAGCTGAGAGTCGAGAAAGTAGAACTACCAGGACCTACGATGGATCCAATAGCGGGCGAACCGATAGTTGCCTCGTCACAAATCCGATTCATGGATGACGAAGACGTTGGCATTGAGACAGACGACTGGGCAGCAATGATCAGAACAGGTAATGTGTGGAAATGTTAAAAGAATTGAGTAAAAATGGAATAAGAGGTAGAGAATACATTAAAATATACAGCTAAACAGACTTACCAGAATAGGTCTGTCTTCTGAGAGAACACAATTCTCAGGCGCCATCTTGCTGTGCAACACATCTACAGGGACAAATCGAAAGATAGGACACTAAACGTTAAAGCTCGAACAGGTTGTGATACTGGATACAGCAAGAGGGGGACGTAAAAGTGAGTAGTTTTCCCCACCTGAACTTGAATGAAGGACATCGGCTGAGGTGTTGGATACCGTCTGAGTCACCTTGAGTTCTGAATCGGTAACCGCTGGATAAAAATCCGTTCGGCCAGATAAATCCACTTCACAAGATTTTGTAGACGAGTTCGCATCCTGCCCAGTACACGTCTGAGCTTTGGTGCCGTGTGAAAGTGCTCCTTCATCAGAGGGTGCATTCGGGTGGTGTCGTCCGGTAGCGTGCCGTCCGCGACCCGAACGAGCACGTCCAGTTCCATACGCGTGCGATCCGGATGTAGAATCACGTTTGTGAGTAGTCGATTTGTGTTCGGAATCCTGAGGGAGGTCGAACCAATCGAGAGAAGTATAATATAGAACAAGTGAAGAAACTCACATACTTCACAAGATGACTGTACATACATAAACCGACCTTAGATGTATTCGATGGTGCACTACCATTGTGCGTGTCCGCGGTGGACGTATGTGTAGCAGGTGACCCACTGGACGTGCTGAGAAAAGAAGCAGCCGAAGATGAAGGCATATGCAAGCTTCCGGATCCAGCATGCCCACCTGTTGTACCACCACTTCCACTTCCGCTACCTGAACCACCACCACCTCGGTCGCTTTGAGGCCCTCGACGGCGACGAGCTGTGTGCTTTTTCAATAGCTGTTTGTAGCCTTCTTCCTTCTTTGACAAGTAGTAATAGTGAATACATTCTCGTGTTGTTTTTCCCTCTAAATAACTGGCAATACTAGGAAAGTTCTTCGGAGTAGCCAAGAAGCGTTCACGAAATATTTGTTTCTCCTCATCAGTCCATTTGGACAAGTCGTGTTCTTCTTGTAGCTGAGCGCGACAATCTGTCACAAGGCCGGTTTGACAAATGAATGGATAACGTCGCTGCCACGGTGCAAGCGGAATAGGGGGATCGATAGCATACTCCTGGAAAAGTGAGTGATTGAAGAGACAATAATTTTAAAAAAAGGGTAACGAACTATCAGCAACGTGAAGGTAGTTTGAAAGACGGGTGGTCAACATTCATAGTAGTCAGATAATTTGAACACAGACTGCGTAAGTCAAAACAGTCAGGGTTCGAAACCTGAGAACAACCGACCACACGATTATGAATCCGCATTTGAATCACTTCCATTTGTATTTGGAAAATCAGACAATAACGTCTACCTCTCAGTATCGGATACACAGGAAATTCACAGAAAGGATGAAGGGAATATCTGTGTACGTCTGAATTTGCGTTGGATGGTCTAGAAAAAAAAGAAGTTGGCAGACTGTTTCACTTTCGGAAAGCCGGTAATCATGAGACAGCGACTATGGGTGACCGCTCAGACAATAATTTAGTTGTGCCTAAAACGAGGTCAATGACACAGGGGTCAATATGGTTGCTTCACGAAAGGGTGGCCCGAGTTTTCATCCCAGTCGTTGTAAGGACATGCATTATTGACGAGCACAATTTGCGTCTAGTACCTCTTATAAAAAAGAGTCGGCTGTCCAACTTGAAGTTGACCAGACCCTGGACTATTCATCAAGAATGAGAGAGTTAAAGGAGAATGAGCGGAAAAGTGCCCGAACACCGTAAGTCAAACACAGCGAAAGTTTAATTTAGCAGGCATCAAGCACCTGACAAACGACATCAAGGGGTCGGGCGATCTAAAGAGCCAAGCGGATAACCGAAATCGGTTTCTTAGAACCTGATGCATGGTTTGGATAGAGGCTAAGCTCGTTTGTGGCAATCATTCGTAGGTTCCGTTCGCTGGAAGTAGTGTCTAGTTTTCCGCCCCATGAAAGGTATACAGTGTGTAGTTAGCTGAACGGAGTTCGACTTGTTTGTAGTCCGGAAGCGCAAAACGTTCAAATTACTCTGTAGCTTTTTTGGTTCTGATACTATCTACTATATGTCCTAGTTTAGCGCGATCAGCATAATTGTAATGGGAAATTGACAAGTTGTGGGGTTTCCGGTGAGAAAAAAATGGAAACAAAAGTCATCAGTGATATCATAGGCTGAAAAGACTTTACTACCCAAGTATATGAAACGGTCCACAGCCTCAAACGGACTGCCTGCGATAAAGAACATGGGTGTAGGAATGTCCCAGTCTTGAAACGGCACCTAGCAGTGTGAAAATGAGAAGCGCATTCTACACAAACCAACGTGGTCATTCTTCTTGTTCACAACGGTTTGCAATTCTCCGGTACCATCTATATACGGGTCACCTAAATGCCAGAAAAAAAACGACAACAGGCTCATCGGATTGTATGAACGCCTCTTCCACAGCGTGCTTTATGATAGAATTAAACAGGAACGATGAGATATGACATCCCTGACGAACACCGCCAGAAGTGATGAACGGCCAAGGTAATTAATTATCCATTAACTCTCACTCAGCCTACACAGTGAGTGTACGAAAATGTTGAAAGATTCAATTATTTCTCTGAAACTTCTTCGAGAAGAAAAGGGGTCCAAGGAAAGTTACGAGCATTCGAATCGAAGATAGCTGTTAGGTCTAAAAGACCACAATCGTCCGCCGCTTATAAAAGTACTGCTGCTTCAAGGACCGTTTCACGGTGGAAAGAAGGTGTGATCAATGCACCAAAAATCGGAATTCTGTCTGCTCTTCATGTATCCCAACTTCCCGGGGATTAGTTGACCGATGTAAAATAAGGCCCATGAGCAACTTACGCGCAACTAATGCAATAATCAGTGACAATGGTAATGTACCTCGTAAGCTCTCCAAATCGCTTGAAAGAGCTCTGCCAATAGTGATATCAACATTTCTTCACTATCTTTGAAGAGAAAAAGATTTGGACACAAAGCTTCAAATAACACGTGAACCGACAAACGGCCATCAAACTCCGTAAACAAGAAACGGACGTCCGCCAGCCGTTTTTCACTGAGCACTGCATTGTGTTCAATGGCTATTCATGCTCCCTTAATACCACACATCAACGGTGGAAATAAACGCCTAATTGTGAACAAGCATTCAACAGAAAAAAAAGGAAAACGGGACACACCTTCATTTTGTTCATTTCCTCCACAGGGTCGTATACAGGTGTCTGGGTACCATCCACGACTGTTCCGTTGACTGAGTGACCTGTTGAGTCTACTACAACAGAATGGAAACAGAGAGAAATGAGAATAAGGCGAACAGAGTGAGGGAGAATGATGGCGAGTTCCACCAACACTGTGTTTGTCAGCAAGCAATCAAAGCTGGAACTGAAAGCAACGATACCGCTTTTTGATTTGCCGGTAGTAGGTAACACTGATGATTATCGACAATGATCGTTAATTAAAAAACCGTCCGGATGGTCGTTAATTCGCAATGGATCCTGTGTACCAGTAGCAACGAAATGAAAACGCAATTACTGGAGGGAGCTATTCCGAAGGTTTGCTCTATTCTGCAACGTATAAAGCGCACCGTGATTCATGACCTAGTCGTGAACGCTGACAAGGCAATACACGGTGCGAAACAAGCGGACGGTTATCAATTATGAAGGTCATAGAACTGATACAAATCGCATAAGCTCAGATTGGAGCTGTCTCGCTGATGACGCCTTACTCTCACTTGCAACTCGGTTGTTTGTTTGCAAGATGTAGGCACCGTGATGTTGAATGTTTCAATATGGAAGTAGTCATTTTTAGCAGTTAGGTCACTTCCCGTCCCCTTCTTTTTTCCTTCTCTCCCTTCCTATATAGGGTTTGCTTTTTCTTCATGGTTGTGTGGCAGTTAAACATTAGTGTGAACCACTGATGTATTGCTGTCTATGATGATGATGAGATTGGAGCCCGAAATACACGATTAATTGTAGCTAATTGTGTCCAAAGTTCACGCAGGAAGTGATTAGTCTGAAAACAACAGACGTATTCCATCTCAAATCAGTACCGTTTGATGATGTGACACCGACAAATACCATGTCCATCCTGCAGTTCAGGGATAGACACTTGTTCGATTTGTTCTCCAGTGCACGAAATTACTACCCTAAAGAATATAAATGAGTGCAGTCCCTATACTGTATAAACCCGTTGCTCGGCATATTGTCCCTACTGTCCCACGATGCAGTGGTTACGTAATCGGAAAGGCTAAAGCAAATATCTTGCAGTTGGGTGCACTGAAACCACCAGGTGGCAACGTCGTCGAGTGACCCAGTGGCTATAAGCAAGCAGTACTTGTTTAACTACGTAGCGTAAGCTAGGACCAATAATCAAACAACTGAAAATGACCAATTCCCAGCTGTAGGTTCTAATAAACAGTGACGAAAGCACCAGATGAACCTCCCTTACAGTAAACCTCGAAGGATAGGATGGGAGAATTGGACGCAGATAGACGACCGGCTTGTTTCAGTGAAGAAGTGTAGAGTTATGACACGAGTTGAACGCATCTGCCTGAGCAATCTGAATTTTCGGTCACATAACGGATTTCTTCTAACAATCCAGAATCTATGTGAACTGAAAACAGCGTGTTCATTCTTTTTGTATATTTATGAGTACTATCACTCGCACAGTCACAGAGACCAAAAGAAGTGGGGTGAGTACATCACGTCATGGAACGAAATCGAAAACACGGATAGAGAGTGCAAAAGACTGACCAACCAGAAAGCTCCCAAAGCTTAATCAGAGGAGCATGGTAAGCCCATAAGCATAAATGATTTGTTCACATTCCGTAACAACTACGCATACCGTGCTCAGCAAGTTCAACGTATGTCTGAGTTTCGGTACATTTTTAATTTTGTCAGGCGACGGTGATGAACTAACACCGTCAACTTGGGTAGGCCGTAGCTATGTCAGGTACACAGAGTGAAAGGCGGTAAGAAGGATGGCAAATGTTCGGAAAAAACTACGCCCGTAAACAGCACGTGCCTAGAAACGTGACAAACACAAAGGTCAGAAGGAGTGCAGGTGTAAAACGCCTAAGTCGAACACGTGTTCGAGTTCGATGCCAACGAAATGTAAGCAAAGGTGACAGAAAGTCAACGACCGGAAGCAGAGATATTTAGCTTCAATGTCATCAGAACACACTTGCCTTTTTTGATAGTGGCTGGCTTGAGTCCAAAGGTGCAAATGAAACCCTTAGGACTAATATACTTTCCAAAACATCATCCATGAACTTACAGTTTTCCTGTCATCAGTTAGCAGACAGGCTATCCAGCTCTATAAGCAATATGTCAACAGTTCGCGAGAACTGATTGCGTCTATTCATTAACGTCAATGTAACAAGCAAAAAAATGCATCCAATAGCAGATGTATATTTAGTTTGATGAACACGGAGTGTGCGGGATTTGCACGGTTGATTATGCCAGCTTGATTGAATGATTAGAGCAATCTGGGTACATACATCCTTAATCCGTTCTTCCCGTTTGGTCCACGAGCACGAGAGAGATTTGTCTTTTGTGCAGAGGACTACCTTCTGTAAAGATTAGTCAATAAAACCTTGCCCCTTTTATCGACGCTGGTAAGAAGGAACAAGCAGTCGCCAACTAACTTGAAAAGACAGGACAACTGGCGCACAACGTGCCACAAATGGCAAAAGTGGTACATACTCCCGATTGATGTAACTGTATTCAAAGTAAGTTGCTGGACTGGTGAGGAATGAAAATAAATGTCTGTCGAATGTAACGATGAAGGACGCATGTACACAAACACTTTCGAATCTGAATAGCGCTCAACGGTATTCCGGTTGAAGCTGCCGTTTAGCATGACGTTTAAAGCACATGACAAACAAAATGGAATATAGAAAAAATGCATAATAAGGTCACAAATAAATTTTATAACTAAAACTGTAATGGATGTAAGCATGCTATTGACTGTAATATATTACTATGCTAAGGTGAAACGTTGTGCTGCAATCCAACTTAGCAAACGGCACTTCCCCCATCTGCAGCAAAAGAACAGTCAAGGGTTATAAAGCTGAAACAGCCATACAACACCAGAATGACAGTGACTAGTTATATCTAGCAGCAATTCTATGTCGATATACTGGTCGAAGCTGTCATGAGTAGGTTGTTAAGAGCAGTTGGTAAGGCATTTTACGTCGCCAAACTAAATGTCCACTTTGCTTCCAATCCGGTTTTATGTCCACGCCTAAAAGCTAATGTTCTGTGTATACTTATTCACATGTTCCCGTGGAACCAATTATGCTAGCCGCACGATCAGGCACTTATATGAACAGGTCCGTAAACACCATCCAGTTTGGCTCAACAATAGAACAGCAAAGTCAACCAACAGTGCAATACTGCTACAGTTGGTGGATTCCAATCACTCTGTCAATGTGTCAGAGGCATTCCGGGAAATCTACCGAGAGAAGGTCACCCAAGTGAGGACTGTGAAGAGCAGGAATCTGTCCATGGCTGAATCCATTTGAATTCGCCTATGCAACCCATCCCTGCATGCCAAGAAAAGTTTCGTTCAGACTTTGGAACTACCTCGACCAACTGTCCATCCCGTAAGCCTATCCAGGCCTGGTGTTCAGATGAGGTCTTGATTACAGCTTGGCACTGGTATGAGTGACGTTCATGGTATACGATTAAGGGGACGGTTCACAACGCAAGCATCCGTATGGACTCTACGACACAGTGGCCTGACTCACTCGCACGCGAAACGTACTTAAGCACTCGGTACATATCGATCGCTGTCTCCACCAATTAGACCGCATCAGGTGGACCGACTATGTGAATTTAACCACAGACCATTCAGAACAGTACGCGGGAAGATAGCAGTAATTTCGTGACCCACATCATTATTCAGGATTCTGAAGAAGTGGTGAACTACGTCATAGAGTGAGTCAACCAAGTGGCTAAGTAACCGGAAATTGATGAAATTAGCGCTTCTTTTTAAAAATGAACGAATGGACAAGCCTGCTGAATGATCGACTTGTTGGGTTTCTTTCGTAATTTCGAGAAGCACTGTTTCTATAATAGCTGCATTCCGTGCTCAGTAGGGTACGTGAGTAGTACTTTTGTTCAGTTCAAAGGCCATAAAGATGGAACAACTGGGTGTAGCCGAGGTTGTGCATGGCTGACTTAGCACGAACAGTGTGTAAATGTTAGTGATGAGTAATCGAGCCGGAAACAGGGATCGTATTGAGTAGGTAGAATGAGATTAACAGCAACATGTGCTCACAGGCTGGAGGTGAGTTAACACAAGGGATATCAAGCAACGCCCAAAATAGGTCACTGGTCTATGGTTTCAAATGAAACTGATCGAAATAACATTCATTCCGGTAAAACAGAATAAATCATGGCATCGCCGGCACGGAACAACCCGGGTTGCATGCAAAACGACTATGTCAGAAGTTTCGTCTAGAATGTACACCATACTCTGAGGGATAAACAACGCAGTCTCTCCAGAGGGAACAAATTACGGCCCTAACTCTGGTAAGTGATCAGACCTACGGAAGCCTTACGGGATAGTCTTTTGAAGAGAGCCGTCCTTCCTTGAAGGAATGCATGTGCACGTTGTAAGATTACAGTCAAAAGGGCGCATAGGCAAACAATAGAGCTGAGAGTTGAACATTTAACATCCAATTTGGTAAGTGATATCGTCAGTTTCAACCTCCAAATTATGGCCAGCAAAAAAAAAACAACTGAGAAGGTGTCTCCTGCTACGATGAATCCGAACGTACCATCGTCGACATTCTCCGTTTTGATAGCCTCATTCTGAACCATTTCACGGTCCTCACGGTTCTTTTTCACCTCAGGAAGCGCCTTCTCGAAAATATCTCGATGTCGGAGGTCACGATGACGCTGTTTGGTGCTATTGAGCAGTTTTTCCATTTTCTTCGTAAAAATCTAGCAACACAGGACCAAATGAACAATGGTTGAAAAAGAAAGTGGAACAACAGCATGAGATATCCAGTAGGAAGTCCATTCAACTCAAAAGAAAAGATGCTCAGCTTCGCAGACAAGCTGTCAAGTACTGTATAAACCTACGTGAGATAGGTTAGAAAACGTCAGTCAAATTAAATTATAGGTCGGACAAGAGTCACACAACCTCAGCTTTCGTATACACACACTTTTCGGCCAGTTCATTTCAAGAAGAAACGTTGGACTTGTGGTTCGGTCTTACTGCATCTCATCGACAGTACATATCCACACAATGAACGGTATTAGGAATCCGACTGACGTTGCAGTGTAGCAACCGTGTTGACCACTGAGCACCTGAACCACATTAGGTACAACCAAATTATCACATCCAGATGTTCAGCCGTACTTGCTTCTGACTAGCGTTTAAGGCCACTCGACCGTGCTTGGACAAGAGACAGTAACTGTTTCATTAACTTCAATGAGTAACAATCACACAACCCGAATCTAGTGTTTCTATCCGAAATAGGTCGACTGAAAGTTCCGCCCGAATGAGAACCCTACAATCAAATGTGAGTGGTATTGCAGACATGTAAGTCAAATCCCGACCACTAAATCGATAAGATAAAACATTGATACTAAAATAAATACTAGGAAAAGAAATGAATTGTAGTAATTACTCACTACCTTTTTCACCAGTTATCTTAACAAGCAGGGTGGGAGAACTCAGAATGCGGATCATTGTAGCACCAAGAGCAAAAAAATTTAGCAGCAGCAGAACACCAATTAATCCCACTAGGCACCATTATTTCCACATCTTACAACACAATTTTGCTTAATGCATACAACACTCCATGAGAAGTAAATAAACCAGCAAAGTGAGCAATTATGACTGATTGTGGAAGTTTGTTTTCAAGTTTCAAGTGATGCACACACACACACGTTTGAGTGCATGTGCATCCGTTTCCGGATATGCCCGTCACAATGGTCGAAGGTGAAGTACGCCTGTGCACGACTGTAACTACAATTGACTTGCGCTGAACCATCCAGACATCACGTATCAAGTGTAGTCCCGAAGGAAGAAGGCGCTCAAGTGGAGATCTATAGATTCCATTCAGCCAATGTTAGTTGTCCAAATGATAAGATAGTACGAAAGTAAAGCACCTATCTTATGAACACACTTCACCACAACTCGGGATAAATGAGTATGGATGTGAATATATGAACATATCATAAGAAACATGTTAAAAAAGATGTGCTTGTCTACACACCAAACTCTGCGCCCAAGAACATGTATTTGACACTAAAACAAAGCCTTGCCGTTCTTTAATAATGTTCAGACAACGCACCATGAACCGATGTGACTCCTAGCTACGTAAATATCTCCATCTTGCGGTACATCAGCAATGGTGATTACCCAATGTATAAACCAAACCAAGTCATCCTGGAACAAATAGTCCCCTCGTAAATAAAAGTTATGCTGGAGTGCAATAGCGGTTACAAAGCAAATTGATGCTACTGAACAACCCGCGCACCTGTGGGATATTTCTGAGAAGATACCGTTCTAGCGTGTGTTGGTATTCACGTTGGTCTCGTCAACCAGTGAAAGATCTACTGGAAAACTCTTCAGATGTGGATGATATACATTTACAGGCGAGTTTACACAAAGTTCCACTTGGATGGTAGTTCCTACGACGGAAGGTGAAATAACGTTGGTCGCATAAGTGGTTAACAGAGTCGCCATCAGAGTTCATATTTCTCTGCGGGTACAACTATTCTGTAGACGAAGTCTGTACGGAATAGTGTGTTAAGGGTTAAATCGGTCCTGGGGTGACCTGCACCCGGAAAGAATTGATCCAAATGAATTGTGACGGAATACTCGTCAACAACGTCACAAAAGACAGGTCAGTAGAACTGAACACGACTTAAAACATTCAAGCTAAAATCTCCTATTAGCAGATATCACGCTCCCCCGCTCATCTGACTATATTACGCTACCGACTGTTCAGTCTGTTTTCAAACGTGCGGAAAAATTTCGAGAACCATTCAGAAGAGACCCAAACGTGGACGATATTGGCTCCCACTGGACTGGAATCGGCGACAGGAATCGCGTGTGACACAGTGTGATTACTATGCACAACGTCAACGCGTCAAAGATCTAACAGAGATTTCGGAGTGTACGTCCTCATTGTGTTTAGAGTCATATGACTTAGTTCAGAGATACAATGGACGCTATCACATAATCCAACTGCCCTTCGGGGGTCAATGGCCCAGGCCCCAGAAATGCCATTGGGGTTTCAGTCTCCTGGCCACTTCAATAAAGGCAGCGATAAACCATACCTACCATAGAATGGTGTGCGTACTGCTGAGCCAAATACTTTATGCGAGCCTGCTCCGCCTTCCGCCGACGCCATAAGTAGCGCACCAGTTTGGGACGGAAATTTCGACGGAACTCGGCCTGAATAGCACATAGATGAGGTAGGTCGGCCGGCTGACGGTAAAGCGGTAGCGCGAACGGAGATGCTTTTACATGTGAACCACAGAAACGTCGGAAAATTAGATGATGTTGCCGCGTTCTCTGCCGGTTTTCTGAGATGAACGTCTGCGAAAGGGACAACGAAAAGTGAGATTGAAGAAATCGACACACTTCCCGGATGCGTGAGGAATACAGCACAGTCACATTGAGGTAACGGAAAAAAATAGCAAACTCGCTAGATCAATAAACAAATACGTATATTTTACCGGTTGAAACAAACTGATCGTTACGTGTAACGTCTAATCCTAGCGGATCACATGTAAGTAGACTTTGTGGTCTAAATGGAATAAACAAAACTACCGCGGCTACTACCAAAAAAACAAATAAAACATAAAGATAAACGAGATTAAGTCGATTACTATGGACCCCACCACAGTGAGATGGATTACGGAAGTAAAAAGTGAGTTCGGTGCCAGTAAAGCAAAGAGCTGCAACGTTATTGGGAATAGGTAAGTACGAACAGCTTCCTCGAGAGCTCGACCCGAAGATGCATGAACGGCATGAACATCAAACAAAAACATTCACAATCACCATGTACCTTGCACAGAATATGTTGCCCCGAAGATGGCATGATGTGGTTCTACGTCAAGCAGAGTAAATTTTAACCAGAGAGTATGAAGAGGTCAGAAATGGAAAGTGTGCAGAGGGATGATCCGCCATCCAGTCACATTACTTCGAACATACGTCGTAAGTTAGTGGGTCATTTCAACATTTGTACAGTGACTAACTATAGTGCAAACAGTCCGTAAACCAGTTGTCCACTGTGACGCAATCGGTTGGGAATTTTGGAAATCGGATCTTCAAAAAATCGTCCCGAAACCGATGAATTGTAGATATCTCTGTACTGACGTTTGGGAGGGGATGGATCGCTTCAGCAATACGGCTGTTCGCTGGCGCGTATTCCGGAACGCTCGGGATACGCGATCAGTTAGTCAACTACTCACGTTACACAACCTCCGATGGTTGAATCACGTACTTCTTATGCCATCTGATCGTTTACCGTATCGCGCATCGTATACGGAGACCACTAACAGTTAGGTGAAACCACGTGGTGATCAACCAACAATGTGGTCACGAAATATGAAGACCCCGACTGCTCTATTGAACAATGTGGGCAGGTGTTGCTTGCCTATCTACGGCCCTCGTGATCACTCAAACCGCCCGTTGGAGACTTTATTCAAGATGGCAGTGTGACGCAGTCAAAGGCATGCCTGAATTCGTACCACCCTTGGTTCTTCTGCCGAGTCTTCTTCTGGGATATTCCACGTCACTGTTTAGATCAGCGGCTGCTCGAGCCACAGTATCTTCTGGTCAGGCTCAAGGCTGCTGTGATGATGAAGATGGATCGATGTTAAACACACGTAGTGAATCCTTATGGATTGGTAGTGCATTGAGAAAATAAGTACGGACGCCAAAATGCTCTTAATAAACTAGACTTAGCCCTCACAAGATAATTAGTAGGTAGCTGAAGTATTGAGTCACTGGAAAGATCGCTAAGAATCGAGCAAGCGATAGGTCCGAAAACAGGATGGCAAACACTTACCTGTACCGGGTTTTCATAGGTGCGCCTAACATCACCAGATAAGTCAACAGTAGAAGGCAGCTCTTGTCTGGGTGATATAGAGGTGTCCGGAAGTGTTGAACCAGACTTCGAATCCAGTTTTTGAGTAATAGATCCCGTGAAAGCCAAACGGGTAGTTAACATGGCTTCGCGCTTTTCCAACAAGTTCTGGTGGTCCATCTCTTTATTCAGATCACGGCTAACCACTGCCAACTGACGCCGTAACTCTTCGCGTTCACGGATGATTTTCGCGTCCTGCGCATCCACAAGGCGTGATTCCTCAGGGGCCGGAGAGATGGCCTCCACTTGTGGATGATAAGCTGGTTCTTTGGTTTGTTGCCGTAAAACACCGCTTCCTTGAGGAAGGCTAGCATGTCCCATAAAGTGGTGTGCTGCACCGGTCTGTGAAACGGTGGGCGGGGGGCTGTGAAAACTGTGCGGGGCCATGTGACTTCCCAAGTGATGGTGTGGATGGTTGAGGTGACCAGAGGGAAGACGTGAAGCCATTGGAGGCACGCTAGTTGCATGTGCTGATTTTGATGACAAATGTGCCGATCCAGAATGGCCGGCAGTTTGTGGTGCTCCCACACCGGGTGTGCTATGTGCTGACGGAGTAGAAGTTGGGACGTGAGAATAACCCGCCCGATGACCGCCAACAGGATTCAACATAGACCCCATCAGAAGAGGATTTGCATACGTAGCAACTGGGGATTGTAATAGGTGCGACTCTTGTTGCTGTTTCTGTTGTTGTTGCTGCTGCTGTTGGATGGTGTGGACGCCTGTAGCTGAAGAAATGACACTGGTTGTGCTGGGCGGGCGCTGATGGCTCGAGAAATGGACAGGGAAGGCATTCAAATTCGAGACGGCAGAAATTGGTGTAGCTGGAGATACTCCCGATAAAGGTGCATTGCTGACGTTTGTGAAAAGTGGCGACAGAGCAGCAGCCACCACCGCTGCTTCAGACACTGAACCGTAGGTCGCGGGGTTAAGGAACCCGGAACCGGAGGTCAAGCTGGCCATGGCTTTGTTGGCGACCACGGAACTCATTAAGGCCTCCATGCTACCTGAAAGTGTCACCGCGGAGACTGTCGGTGGGCCAGATAAACTATGTTGCTGCAACTGGTGCGACTGTTGCTGCTGTTGAGATGGTTGTGCAACATTTGTCAAACGGGGTCTCTTGTTGGCATGAGAGTTTGGTGGGACCACCTGAGGTCGTCGACCCTGGGTAACAAATACCACAAATATAAAATCAGACCAAACGAACACAACAGTTTAAAACACCCCTTTAGATAGAGGTAACGGAATAAACACGTGACATGAACATTTAATTCAGACATCCGAACATAAATCGCACAACTGGTGTATATAGATTCCGGTGTGCATTATTGAAAAGCCGTTCCCACGGAATATGCATGTGACATTCGCGAACGTATTACTAACCACAATTACAAACCACTCTGTTGGTTTTATCCTGAACAGGGGGATTTATCGAAGATGGAACAGGAAATATCAACGCACATAAACAGAACGGACCCTACAATAAGGGCAAATTACGAGGATCACCACCGTTTCGTCCCTACAGTTTATCTATTGAGCTGTAACTACCCTCCTCTTCCCAATTCCCAACGGTGACCATTCCAAGTTCACCGCTCTTCAGAACAAGGCCAAATTATAAGAGACAATAAGGTTAGTACAAAGCTATGTCAACAAAACAATCGGGTACAACGTTTACAGGATAGTGTATGCTCTCGACTAAGTTTGAGGATGATGTGCGCATGCACACAGAGTTCAATTTAAACAGGCAGGTCGAATGTGAGACTTCCAAGTGACGTCTGTCAACAACAATTACCTCTTCACACAAATCAAATCTGTTTGATCTATCGAGCTTAGCATGCTTGTATGAGTTGAAAGATGACTTACAAAAAAAGCCGTTACCACAAATCCTGATAAGGCTTTTACGACCACACTGACTAAAAAAGGTTATGTACATCAGTTAATGTCCGCTGAACGTCTGTTCAGAACTGATGCAAGGCTTTGGAGATAATTTGACTAGAAAGTCTCCGTTATGTTTTCAAATGCTGTTGGCAAACATGTTGGAAGGGTCACAAAGCGACAGTTGGGAAGGAACAGTGTACACCCTACAGAACGGCTTTACAGTGATTCGATTTTCGGTGAATACGACTTTCCAGTGAATGCCGCTGGTCACTGAACGAAAGCAGACAAAAGTTTGCGAATCAGTTATAAAGTCCACCAAACCCACTCCGGATCGATTAGAGTGAGAATGTTGTCAGTAGCAGATTCCACACTGGACTCCAAGATTCGTGTACCAAAGCGATTCCTATAACAACTGTATATATCCCCTTGTAATCAGTTCGATCCGGCGCAAGCCATATTGGTGGTCACCGCGGGCCAGCACATGTGCCACTTTCTTCCGATGGACTTGTAAGACGATTGGTGGCTATAGGTACCATGGTTTGATTTCCAAAGAAAAATCATCATCATCACCATAGACAGCAATACACCAGTGGTTCACACGAATGCTTAACTGCCACACAACCATGAAGAAAAAGCGAACCCGGTATAGGAAGAGAGAAGGGAAAAAAAGGGGACTGGAAGGAACCTAACTACTGAAAATGACTACGACCATATTCAAACATTCAACATCAAGGTGCCTACACCTTGCAAACAAACAACCGAGCTGCAAGTGAGAGTAAGAAAAATAGCATACATTTTATGCAGCAGCAAAAACAAGAGGTCGACCGGAAAAAGAAGTTGGCGATAATGATTATGGAAAGGCTATGGAACTTCCCACAATGAAGAAACGACGCCGAACAAGGGTCGCCTGAGCTATTTTGGATAGACTTTGTTCGTGAGAGACCATGGCAAATATTTAGAAAGGTATTCCAAACCAAGTATAATGTCCCCCTTAACAGTGGCCGCTCCTAGGGAACACCAAAATCGACCGGTCTGTAGGGGTATAAGTTGTGAGGAACGGAATAACAGTTTGTCACTCATCAGAAATGGCCACCCAAAATTGTTCATTCTTATCCATAGAAGCTGCGCCTTATGAGAGAAGATAACCCCAAATGGAGAGTACCGTACAATGAATTAGACATTATAAGAGGATAAGACAAAAGAAGAAACTGTCTGGAAAATACCTTAAAATGCGCCCGTTCGTATGACAAAAGTGTCAGTGGCTTCGAATTCGCATAGCAACTGGCAACAGAAGTAACATCAGGTAAACGGTCCCTTGGAATCCAGCTAGAAAGTCATCGCGTCCAGTCCAGACCAGGCCGGGCCAAAACAGAAAGCCATTGGTTAGCATTCGCAAAATATGTGCGGACTATGAAGCGAGACCAACATTTGGAGGTCGACTAAACCGAAAACACATCCGCGAATCGCGCGGCAGCTTAAGGAGTATATCCTACCACATAATACACTACTATCAACACATCCCTGATTGAAAGCAGAGAAGTTGGAAGTGCCAATTGTAAATCGATTAAGGATTCTCGACTGCATTAGTATGGTTTACATTGTATTTTGATTAAAGAGATAAATTCACGCCGAAACCACAGCCGGTGATGCTGAAAAATGCCCTTCGGTCATCGGATCCACCAGATAACTGAACACAGTTCACACAACTGACCATAAAAATCAAGCGGCGTGGGATGATTTTCGTAGTTTTTTAAAGAGTAACGTGCTGTGGGAATGTTTGTCCAAGTTCTGAATTACAACACATACATGAGTGCTGGGGAAGAAGTGAATCTGCGAATAGATTACATCAGTGGACTACCGAAGCACTCTATCTCTAACAGCACTGGTGACCGAAGAAATAATGGATCGAAAATCAGAAACATTCAAGATAAGTGAATAACCTTAATCAAAAAATTCCGTCCATCCAAGCGCATGAATGGGAAACACTTATTCGAGTCACATTAACATACGACATCGCATTACCTATTACGCGTGGCCCCTCACATCTAGTTGTGAACGACATACCAACAGTGGTCCCGCGAGAACAGGGTAATATATTCGCACACATTGACAGCAGAACATTGAACATAGTAGAAGATGCGTGTCTGACAGTTCAAGAATGTACATACCAGGGAAAACGGCTAATATTTTCAATCTCTCACTGCGACCTGTTGACCATGGATGTCTACAACCAATAGCACAAATCGAGTAGTATCGGCGAATAAAAAGGATAAAAACAAGAATATGACATTTGATAGTGAGAGCAAAAGAAATTAGTGTGTTCAGTCATTCAGGATGTATAGACTTATGTGTACATTAAGCATACCAACTAAAGGTCTCTCATGTCTAGCATCGTTTGCTCATGTGTCAGTCGACTGTTGCAAGATGCAAGAAAAGCAAATAAGGAATGTACATAGGGTAGTAAGCGATCGGTCGTTGTAGGTCACATTCGTACACCTGGTTGCTACTATGAGAGACGGCCACTAAAAGAAATATATGGTGTAAAATATGTATACACATAATACACAACATGAAAAAAGGTACGCATATACCATTTATCGTGTCAAGTATATACAAACATATGTACTTAATACAATAATAGTTAAATCAGGCGGCAAACGCATTTAGCGGAACCACACCTGATAGCCAGAAAATACTGGCCCGGGGGAAGACGAAGCCAGGATTGGAACAGGGGTACCATGATGACTTGATTGGGAATGACTGACTGGTGGGACAGCACCGTGAACAGATAAAAGCCCGGTGGTGGCACTAGAATCCAAGTGTCCGACAGGTCCACAATGGTGTGGGGCGTGATGAGCAGAGTGGTGTAGGTGTGAGAGTCCAGGCTGTCCTGAGACAGAGTTACGCTGTTGATGTGATTGCTGGATATGATGCGGCTGAGCATTTTGTGAAGGTGGGCGACCTAAACAGAGAAACGAGGAGAGGTCGCTTTGTTTTTGATGGGACACATGAAATTATCGCACATCGAGCGTTCGTCAAATCTACCATTGCAGTGACTGAGTTTTATAAAAATCGTAAAAACAACGACACAGAAGAATGTTCTGTATGATGGCTGAATACATGAGACCTTCAGTCATGGAGTGTGTTAATTAAAAATTGAAATTCGTTTATCAGAATTTACCTCGCCAGACGTTTTCGGTTGGGTAATATGCCAGATAGCGTATAGGTTGCATAGTCAGGTGAACAAAGTATAAGCAGCACGAACAATTCGGGTAGTCAGAGTTTGAACAGGTGACTGTGTGATTGTTAGTAGGGCGTCACTGCTACCGTGTAACCTTCAGTTTCAATATAAATAGATCAATGTCATACACTAATGTATTGTTGTGGCCGAAGATGGCAACTAAGATAAGACGCCCAACGGTCGGCATCGAAGTCATTAAACTGTTTCAAGGCCGGAGGACGCGAGTCGCTAAAGTCAGCCAACCGGAAGTGCGGTGGTTCCAGTGTTTCAGTGTTACTGGAAGTAAAAGATTAAGTAACACACCGATTGACGAATGTAAAAGGAACATTTTAATTACAGACTGAGTAAAAAGGATTAAATGTAAGCTGCATCAATGTCAACACCGAGTGCAATAAACCAATAACCGACAAAGATGTTTACAATTCTAAAACCACAGGAGAAGTCACAGTCAGAAAGGGGAAACTGAGGCCTAATTCATAAAACCCCGCTTAAAACCTAAACAATCGATGGCAAGATGATTACACCTTTCCACCTTTGGTTTGCTTCAAGTAACACACGGTAGTAAAAGTAGCTAGAGCACGACGTTCTGCAAATAGATCGTTTTCTAACAATTAAAATGGGAAAGCAAATCCAGATTAATATGTGAGTCTCACTTGCAATAGAGTTAGCTTGCGAGCCGAGTGGTTGACCAGGTTGATAGAATGGCTGACCACTTGCAGGTCGCTTCTGAGTGTGCATGTTCAGAGAAGGGTTGGAAGATGGACTCGGAGTGTGCATGAGATGTGCCCGCACAGGGCGATTGCAATGAGTACCCCCTGTCAATGAACCCCCACTAACTGATCCCGAAGAAGAGGTTGGTGACGGTGAGGACTTCGCGTTAGGAGCAGTGGATGATAGTGTTTGTGGAAACAGAAGCGTGGGAAGGTGTTGAGGAGCTACGCTTGTGCGCTGGAGATGTTGAAATTGTTGTTGCTGTTGATGGTAGATAGCGACCAATGCATTCAACTGAGCGGAGGTTAGTGTACCACCAAGTTGAGCGGCAGCAAGCAGTTCGTTGGTAAGGGGGCCTAGGACAACGGAACGATCACAAATCGAGAAGTGCGAACAGGTCATTCAAATAACAGCGTAGATAAGGACAATTAGTTCGGAAAGCAAAGCAACGATTTTACAAAGTAAGGATAACCACCAGTGTTTTGGGTAGAAGACAGCACTTCTGACCTAATAACGAAATACCCTCCAATGAATGAGATCAAAACGAAGTCTACCAGTTCAAAGATCCTGTCCAAAGGAAGCCGGACATCAAATAAACAGGAGTGCGATGTTCACACACTACAAATTCATAACGATTGATAAACTTTTATCAAAACGAGAGGGAGATATCGGAGGGGCTTTTCCAAAAGGTATGATACACAGACGATATCCATTGGCCAAAGGTTGCAAGGGCACGTTTCGTGTAAAAGAGCATAAGGCAAATGTGTTGCACTTCCAGACATTTAAATTCAGAGCATTTATCCAAAGGTAAACGTTAACATGCGCGCAGAACGTGCTATTACATGCTTGTGATTGACAAACATTAATTTAAGCCTTCACAGAACCAGTTCTTGAGCAATGACAAACTATCCCGCCGAGTTAGGGTCATTCGATAATAGTTCCTATATTCAAGAAAGGTATCAGGATCTCTTGCGAAAACCACAGAGGAATTAGTTTTACCCCAGTCATTTCTAGGGTTCTAGCATCCACTATACCTCACCGACTCACTGCAGCTCAGGAGGTAAACATTAGGGAATAACAGGTAGGATTTCACCCGGGGAGGGGATGTATAGATCACATTTTTACTCTTCGTCAAATTCTGGAGCAGCGTCATGTATAAAGGTGCGTTCGATTCAGTGGAGAGAAGGAAAAACGAAAGGGACGGGACGGGACCTAACTACGTCTATATTCAAACATTCAACATCAGGGTGCCCACAACTTGCAAAAAACAACTGTTTTTCATTCTCTCTTCCTATATGTTATGAGGGTTCATGGTTGTGTGTAGGCTGAGATACTGCCAGAACGCCCAGACCTAGACAGGAGAACGATAAGGGTTCTCAACCAAAGCCTTCGGCTCAAAAGCCTGTACCGCAAGGCAGCGGGTGGGTGGTGGTGCGCCAGAAATGGTACGTTTTTCGGGAAGAGACGCCAACCATCTTCCAACCCCCCAACTTGAAGGACCAGGAGACTGTGGTTTGTCAGACCTCCACCTGTTGGCCTGCCTATTATGAGTAACCCTGTCCAGTTTAGCCCAAAAGTTCATCGAGATACGCGAGCCGTCACACCACGTCAAGGTCCAGTCTCACCGTGACCTCTTCCCATATAGGGTTTGCTCTTTCATGGTTGTGTGGCAGTTAAGCATTAGTGCGAACCACTGATGTATTGCTGTCTATGATGTTGATAATGGAGGTGCCAACACCTTGCAAGGCAGCTTTCTAAGGTGGTTTGATACCTATGCTTTACCGACGGTACTATCAGTTTCCCAACAGCCAATCGTTGCTGTCGGTAGGGTCATTGCTCAGCAAAAGTGAGTACGAAACGACAACGGACCACCGCATGATCTGAATCCAAGTACGTGCTCCAATAAGAACAACAGTCCTGAATGAAACCCCGCCACCTATGACTAACAGCTATGTGGTCTATCTGAGACCAGGTCTCATTCAGAGAGGGAGGGCGCCAAGTATAGCAATGACATGCACGATGCCTAAAACTAGTGCTGGCTAAAAACAGCCTATGCTCAGCGCACAGCTGCAATAGTCACCCACCATTGCCCGAGCGATGTGATGCTATCCCAAACCTGCCACCTAGAAGAGATTCGGCTTCACCAAAGCGGCCGACGTGAGCGTTCATATCTCCGGCCAGAACGACTATATCAGAACCACGTGTCGACCGGAGGGAGGCCAGATCCGAATAAAAGACGTCCTGGACGCCGACGTCACTATAGTCAGTTGGAGCATAAGCAGACACAACGAAGATTTCTGATGCTTTGGCGTCTAGATCCGACCCTAACAGAACCTGCCAAGCGGACGACACAAAGTCTACTATTAACAGGAAGCCAATCTATCAATGCAGCTGCGGCCGTCCTGCTGAGGATTATGCCTACTCCAGCCTGACCGGTAATGGTGGCCGGAGAGTCACCTTAAGTGTATAACCAGTATCGGGTAGAATGTGCCGGTGCTGTTAATTCCATACGTTGACTACTGTCGTGGATTCTAGTCTCCGAGATACAGCAAACATTAATATGTAGCGAGTCTAACGTTCGTGTTGACCAATTTGTTTTAGAGTACGAACGTTGAAGGCACCTATATTAATTTGAGTTCTAGGTCGAAGCACAGCACGAAGGAGGTCTGAAACTGAGTGGCGAGAGCTGAGACTTATCGGCACAGTGTTACTATGATTAATTATATCTGTTGTGAGACCTGCAGAGAAAATATCAGACTTGGGTTTAACTTGGACTGTGGGACTAAGAAGACGGTTTCCCATCCGACTAAAATTGGTTGGTTCTAGTCAATGGTGGGCAGCCTTTCATTCTGGTCTAACACAAATTAAACATCACTCAAAACTGATCGCAGCTGTCACATTCTCATGGACTTTTCAGTCAGCCCCTTTCAAAAAGAACTGCACCCGAGTTTCGCCCTTCTTAGAGCACCTCAGTGATGTGTGTTCTTGTCACGGCCAGGACTAGAACTCCGGCCGCGTCCTCAAGAAGAACTGCGTAAATGACCTCACATTGAGCCCGACCAAATCACCATGTGTAAGCGCTCAGCCACATTAGCCTGAGTAGTGTTCAGATTGCTGGATCGCCTCAATAGGAGATATAACAAATGTCCTATTAACTCCAATCGGTGACCCAACGACTAGGACGTTTCGCCAAGTTGAAATCACAAATCATTAACTTGTTGAACAACACCTTTTATTAATGCTGAGTAGCAGGTGAGTTTGGTTTTACTGAGCACCCAGGTAGGATGAGTCGGTCATGCCTAATGTAAGGTTTATGACACAGTAGTCAACACGGTTATCTCATGAAAGCGTGGTCGAAATTCTAATCCCGGCCACAGCAAGGATATGCACTGCTGATGAGCTCTAAGAAAAACGAAACCCGGGTATGGTGCCTCTTTTCGAAAGGGACTGATTGCAAGGTCCATGAGAGGCCAACGGCTGCGTCAGTTGTGAGCGATGTTTAAAGTGCCCTAGTTAGTTGTAATTTGCACCTACAACCGAGCATTGGAACGGAAGACATGAATGCATCCAGTGTTGTCGAAAAATATGGTTCACTCTGAAGTAAAAGTAAACAGAAGATATAACCTTGACCTACAAAATAAAAGTTTCCGCCTAACGTGTTAACTGTAGGCATGGAAGAAAACGCGGATAAACAACTAGCAGAAATTAGTGTTAACTCAACGAAGACTGTGACACACTAAATCCAAAAAATCCCAAGGGTTAAGGAGGAGTGATTTGAACACAGAATAAGTCCGTAATAAATAACGACCGTGATCTCAACAAATATCAACAGTCACGGGATGTCACGGTAATTCCATGTAAACTGTTAGCGGGATGGGCTCAAAATTCGGCAATGTGCGCTTGCAACTAGATGTTGCAACGTCTCCATGGGACTCATGTGCCGAACTGCCCACGTTGGCTTTCCCAAACGATCCGAACATTTGGAAACAATAGCTTTCTACAGAGTTTGGTTTGCTGCCCCTTTACCAGTAGCCAGGTAAGGTGAGAGAGGACCGACCCCGTATGTTACCACCAGCATAATCCTCATAGAGAGATATAACGATAAATTAGTGGTTGTCATTGATCCCTAAGCGTCGCACATCCTAAAGAAAAAAGCAAACCCTCACCGGGAAGAAAAAAGCAGAGGGGCAAAGGGAGGGACTTAAATTCCAAAAATAGCTACGTCCATATTTAAAAACTGAATATCAGGGTGTCTACAGTTTGCAAACAAAGAACCGAGCTGCAGATAAAAGTGCGATGTGCACGACACACTGATCGGACAAAACAACGGGTCATTTTTTGAAGCTTTAAAAGACTACTCTCTGTCAAGAACAAAACAACAAATTCCACGCAAGGAGACACTATATGCCCCCAAGACAGTCCACTTTATGGATTTTTAGCACATACCAAAACGCTCAGATGTAAGCTACCCCAGCGCAATTTCAGATTCATCCATCACTACGAATGACGTGCCCCATGCACAAAAAGGGGTGGTTAAAAAGGCCAACTGGTGAAAATGGTAGATTAAGTAACAAGTATTGCAACCACCCAACAGAGGCTAACCTAGAGCTGTAGCGGGACATGCAAACACTAAATTGTTCGAGACAAACTAAGATTCGACAGAAAGGAAGTGAACGACGAGGAGAAGCAATATGTCAGAAAATCGGGTTTCACTCCTACCTAACTGAATAGCTACCCTGCCAACGGTGAGTATTACAGTGTACGAAATAACTACAGAATTCCGTCTAGCATTATCTCCGTGAATTTTCAGTTTACAGATTTCACCTTCAGTAGAAATATGTGAAACATGAAATACTGCGCCCGACATAATTTTTCTAAGAATATGTTGTAGCAAGATTAGGTCAAGTTGTTAAATCTGCAGAGCAGATATGGTTTCATTAATTGAGTGATACAATCGTTGGCCCAAATAATGTCACAACTCAATAATAGACCGAAATGGATTGAAGTTCTATCCAGTATGGGAAAAACGGTTGCGAGAAGTGCCCGTGGAGAACCTGGTCCGGAAGAAAGTCTAGAACTGACGAGTGCGGGAACAGCAATGACAAAGGAAACACACAGACAAGACAATCACACTTGGTAACACGCGAGTTGCTGTGACCAGTGAAGGGGTCATGCGATCATGCGTCTAAAACGATCTTAAACGGTTGTCAATATGTTCATGGGGAATCCCACTTCAAAGAAGTTTGCCCTCTAATACTTTTAGGCTGAAAGATACACCGAAGCTATGCATGTGTGTATGGCGAGTGTAGAAATTACACAACAATACACCATATCAAACTTATCGGAACAGATGTACATAGCTTTAGACACAGAGCCACATGTAAGTGATTAGAGCGCCTGCAGCACTGTATCATTCAGAATGGTCGTTGAGACGGCGTTATCTCTGGTAATACAAAGAATTTCAATTTGAAAAATTTTGTTGGCTGACCATTTCACTTACACAACCTACGAACATCCTGTTTTAATGAGCATTTTTAATATACACCATCGAACATGCTATCAAGACACTGGATCGTCCCTGCTTGGTAATGTCATTATCTCGTCAAATATACACGATTAACTATCACTTCTGGCACATTGCTACGCTTCAAACCGCAGGTCAGTGTTGGACTGCGGATGTCACTGAACTTCCAGTCCACTAAGTTACATGTAGCCCGCAGAGGCGTAGTGCTCTGGCCTCATCTTATTTACGCAGCGCTGTTTGTAAGTCTCGTCTGGAAGATCACCCGTAATCTTGACGCAGTGTCCACAAGATTCCAGCCCGAATTAAGGGTACGAGAGGAGTGGGAACATACCTGTTCCGTAGGAGTTAATGTACCGTGTGAAGAAACTACGCCTCTCTGCCATCGACACGGACACGTACACGTTGGAAGCAGTGTCTAAAGTGAAGCATTAGCTGTGTGGCATTCGAAGAAAGAGGGCTATATTGTACTGAACGGTCATGACTGACGTTCTTCTCCGGAATAATTAAATGTTTCCCCTTTCGGTGTCTTGTTTCCTTCACACGAGGAAAACAGACTAACTTCAAAACGGACTATTTTCGAATGCCTCATCAATCACGCCTATGGCGAGTACAGAAAAAAATAGCTTGAGTTCATGCCTGGGCGTTTGTGGTTACGAATGCCTTTACAGATAGAACGTTCGAGGTTAGAGAGAAATGGGGACGTGGCAAGAATACCAGAGTTCCTAAGCTTATTCCGTTCATTTCACTGATAACAAACTGCTCGGACACATTGTGGTTAGGTATAATGCTCATGATTGTGCAAGAACGGAGAATGATATTAAGTTCGGTCATATCAGCCTAACCAAACAGTCGTCAATGGTTAGCGTCCCTAATCATTAGAGCTTTGGACACGGCAAAAACACACTGCTGTTGTTAAGACTTGTGTCCTTCACCATTTTTCACACTTGTTTCAGACTATTCAAACAATCATCTTTCGGTGGGGTGATGACAAAATTAGTTTATAAAAGTCGCCTCTCATCCAACAAAACCTTCATCCCTGAAGATGGTTTTATCATTCACAGGTAGACATGACACTTACGGTAGTATCCCCATTTCTTCGTCACACATCGCCTACACAAGGAATTGTTCAGTGTGGCCGACAAAATGCACTCACTGTTCCCTCGTAATGTCCCTGATGGCCCCATGAATTATTTGTTCCAGAATACGCGGGCACCATTCCTGCTGGCTAAGTACGAGATCAGGGTCAACGTTTATCACTGCACCACAATGAATTCGTAACTGCTGCTTTACTCTCGCCTTCACTATGCTCCGGATGTTCTCAGTAGGACTTCGCGTAAGTGATTACGGTGCTGATCGTGGCAGCTGTCCTCTCTGATGATCACAAGATGCTGTCGTACCGATCTGTTTTCACTGGTGTTCGCAGTGACAGGAATTTGACAGCTTCACAGTGATGGACCATCCATTCAACTGCTGGTTGACAGCAGTCGTCAATACTTTCAAACCCTGCTTTCACACACCTTTTCAAAAATGTCAGTGTCAATGTCGAACTTGTGGAGATCCAGTTCGGTACTGTGTCGAGTATCGAATCACTCAAAACGATCGTAACCTACGCACTTCCAGACTTTTCGACCAGCCATTTCCGAAGAGTTTCATATCAGTAAGGGTGGAAGCCGAGATCAATCGTGAGTGACGTTCAGCTTGCACTAATCTGATCTCTTCATTTTAATTGCACAGAAGGGTAGCAAGGGAATGTAAACAATCGAGCGACCGCTGCATTGTTAATCTGGTAACTGCCGAACCATAAATGTTTTACGCTAGGCTCAGTGGGTTTTCAAACTAGTGAACACCCAGCAACCGTTCTTCTTGAAATGTTACGGTATTTATCAAACGTAAAAGTGCAGATCAGGGGGACAAACGACGTCACTTGAAAGAGCCACTTTAATACACAAGGATGTCAAACATTGACGAGACTGCAACCTGCAGCCTCGTATCCGTATATCAGGCAATAAAACTGACAACCAAACAAGTTTTAGTACAAAAAACGTACAAATTTCAATTTGGGGGTATACTCCGGCGACAGTAATAGTCCCCATGGCAGAACGGTAGAGGGACTTACCTTGAACATTGTTCGTGCTAACGTTGGACTCTTGACTACGGACTGACCGAACCATGTTAGGAGGAGCAAAAGGATGGTCTGTATGAACGGAAGGACGGGGTCCATGTAATGCAACGGGTTGCGTCGGGGATGTGGTTTGGAAACGAGATAATGCCTCTAAGGTTGCATTAGACAGATGGTCTACCCCGGATATATGGGTTTCCCGAGGTTTCTGTGAATGTGAGCTGCTAGAAGGAACATTTCCAGGCGGTTTTTGAGCACCAGATTCCGGTTTTGAATAATTTTCACCCATTATAGAAACAAAAAAGTTGCAGGGTACAAAACTTTTCAAGCCAAGGGATCAGCAACAATCAGATACCAACGTGCACAGAACCCACGACCTGATATTGGAGAAGCACGCCGACTACCGCTGATTCGGTAGCCTCAATTGGTTGACAGCGGAAGTAAAAAGCAGAGAAATGAGTGTTCGGTATCTCAGGACAGTGAATTACGGGGCCGGGGAAGACAAATCTGGAACCAAAAATAGCTGTAGTAGTTGAACCATGAGAGCAAAATTTACTGCAAAAGGACATCGAAAGCAGACACGGCATCTACAAGGACAATACTATCAAGCAGAGCACAATGAACTTTACAAAAACGCAACCAGAAAAAGCTAGGCTGACATTTTAATCGAATGCAGTGAAGCTCGATTTGAGAGTATGACCCCTCGCAGAGGTATTAAACAGAGCTTTGCACGGATGATTTTGGGACCCGAGGACTAGGAAAACAGGAAATCAATCGTCTCGCAGTATCCGATACTCAAGAAAGTAGATACTAAGTTCGTTGGGCTTTCCCGTAGAGGACTCCGTGCACACTCCGAGGACGACCTTTGTGTCCTTTCGTTAGGCACCCACAAATGGAGTCTCATCCTTCTGGAGATGAGAAAGCCCGGCTACAGTGCAGATGAGGTTGAAGGAAATTGTTGTAAAGAAATGCACAGTATGTGGAGTGAAAATTGTCCAGGAGACGCTCGAGGAGTGTCAGACTCCTGCTGGCTTTACTGGCGTTAGCTTGTGTTCGGTAAGCTAGAGAGAGTACTAGAAAAGAACGTATCTAGATCTCTCAGCAGATATATGGTGGATGATAGCACCACTACGATAGGTGGGGTTGGATATGTACACCTCTAGATGTTGAAGCCGAGATTTCTGAGATTTCTGATGTTAGCACTATGAAGAAAAGAAGTAAAAACAACGCCACAGGCCAGCTGGTGCAGTAAAAGCCCAAGCCATTTCCGAGAAAGCCACTAACACGATTATGAGATCGATGCTTAGAGTCAGCTACTGTGGTGGATGTCACTACTGCAGGTCGAAGTTTGTTCCATGAGTTTATTGCCCGATATGAGATAAACTGCTTGAATTTTCATTCTGGCCCGCTCCTTAGCAAGCTTTGTCTTATGCTCTCGGGATGCCGGACATCCTCCTGGAACCACCAAGAACTTCCCCGCATCCGAGAACCCCTAGTAGGACTGCCCTTCTGTGTTTCCATTCGAGTGAAAAAAGACTAGGTTTTTCAACCTGCCTGAGAAAGGAACATCTTTGTGAACCTACATTGTACTACCTATAGTGCCTGCTTACCGTTTGCAAGACGGGGACCCCACGTATGCATGCAGAATTCGAGGTGTGGCCGGACAAGCGCTTTATGAAAAAGCCTAAACTTCTGTAGTTCGTAATGCAACTGACCTATTGAGGTGGTACAACGCCCGGTTTGCATTTCGAGCGGCTGCTGCGCACTGAGGTGAGGCCTTAAAGTTTGCGCTCACCTGGATATCTAAGTCCTTGACTTTAGCCATTCTGAGCATCAACATGACTTTACTTCTCTTGTGCGCCTAGGTACCACGTTTTTCGCTTTGTAGAAATCCAAAATAGTCGGTGGTTTTGGTACTACACCACAGCTTGACATCAGCAAACAGCCAGGAAAGTAGGTTCCCAGCCTCGTATCGGCATGCCAGCGAATTAAATCACTAGAAACAGGGTAGGAGGGCGTGAGCAGTTCATATCGTTCACATGTATGAGAGAGTAAAGGTCGGATAATCAAGCACAAGGAAACCCCGTTACTGCTCACAACGATGATCACGGAAGCGGTGACTGAACAGAACGGGGTAAAGAATGCTGAGATTGGAATTCACCCACCGAAGCAGATGGCCGTGGCATAAACGGCACGGCTCTGAAATCTATTTGCGGAAAATCGAAGAAAACGTACGCCAAGCTGAAAACACTTGAGCAATTCCCGGTTGGAAATCAGACAGAAGGAAGGTCATCAACTGTAAGACGCGAAATCGATCGAAATTCCTGAGGCACCAGTTCTCTAGCAGTCACGTCACACAACCTAAGAAAAGGAAGCGCCACACCACCGAAAGATGCGCAACAAACTTTCATTGGTGAGTTGACCCTCAGATGCCCCGTTTCTATTGGTCAATAAAGTTTCTGGGGCCCATGTTTTGCTACCAGCTGGAATAATCTTGGATTCACGGCGTGGAAGAGAAATTATGTATTTTCAGCGATTTCAGCGTTTTTCACAAGGATCCATTGCTTGTGTATTCCGAATTACCCGGATTATGCCAGTTTGTCCGTTTCGATGTCCAGCAGTTTTCTAGATCGCTCACTGCAGGAGCGGCAGAAGCGCTCTCAGCTTGCCAGAACAAGGTTATGCATCAAGGCTGACCCCAAACTCCAGGCTAGCGTTAAGGTCCTTATCCCTGATGTCAAGGGGACACCGGTGTCCTCGGACGAACCACCCCAAGCACACACTTCAGAGGCCACTGCCCCCATCTCACTGGAAAGTCAAGCGCCTGTAGATATGCAGGGGGCCGGTAAAACAGATCCCAAAGGTGCTAAGGACCACCAATCTTCTAGACCCCCAATCATCTCACACAAAAAACGGCCGCAAAAAAATATTTTATTCCTAAGCTTTACAGCCCAGTGAGTCTGCTGGGATCCCCTCCTGCGTCAAAAATGGTCCAAAAAAGTGTCATTCCGATGGCTCTCCCCCCGGCTACATCGGGGCCATTTCGTCCTATACTCTCTTCCCATCTACAACTTTATCCAAATTTTCGAGGGTGCAAAACCGCAAATCACCCTCCGAAAGCTCTGAAAGCAAGAGCGGTCCGAACGTCATTGACCTTGGGCCAAGAGAAGCGGACGAAGCGTCCAACAGGGACGCTCACTTATGCCCAGGCTGTGATGAAACGGCCACCACCCCCCAAGAGGGCTCACAGAACTACGCCGCCAGTTGCACAACCCCCCTCACTACTGAGGCTACTTTCCCAAGCTTTCCCTCGTGCACTTCTGTCTCTTTTTGCACCCAGCCAAACGAAGAAGTAGCCTTAAAGTGCGTGTACACCAACTGTCTGAGCCTTCTGAACAAACTACCAGAAATCAGACAGCTGGTCCACGACACTAGCCCTCACATTCTTGCATTAACAGAGACCTGGCTTTCCGCGGATATCAGTGATAATGAACTGCATGTCCCTGGTTACTCTTTATACCGGACGGACTCCTCCCGTGGACGCATGGGAGGCTGCGCCGTTTTCCTAAGCCAGAAGCTCCCAGTGCCAGCTGTCGTAGGGGAATTTACCTTCCCAGAGAAATGCGACACGCTCTGGATTAAACTCCAACTTCGCAAACGTGACACGCTTCTTACCGGTGTTGTGTACCGCTCGCCGTCATGCAGTGCATCCGACGACGAAGCCATCCTTGCTACCTTAGACAGACTCACGTCTGCCCAGCGTTTCTCCCATCTTCTTATTATGGGTGACTTCAACGCACCCAAACTCAACTCTATGGCGGCTTCTCATGAGGACTGTGGCTGCGGGTTCTCGAAGTCCTTGGCAATGTTGATCCATGAGAAAGCCTGGACACAGCATGTCGATCTACCTACAAGGCACCGTCCAGGACAGACACCCTCCTTGCTCGATCTGGTCATTACGAACGAGGCTCACCTGGTAGATAGGGTGGTCATCAAACCGCCGCTAGGGCATAGTGACCATATGCTACTAAACTTTGACTTTATCTGTTACTGGCTCCAAAACGCTGTAACAAAGACTTCATTCCGAAACTTCCAAAACGCAGACTTTAACGCACTAAGGACGTTCTTAAGCACACTCAGCCTCACATCCGACTCAGTGAACTTGAACTACCTTTCCTTTAAAGCTGCCATTCACGAAGCCGATGAGGCATTTGTTCCTCGAAAACTATTGAAGTTCTCCTCTCGTGCACCGCTTCCGCGGAACATACGCCGCCTTCTTGAATTACGTTCTCGTCTATTCTCTAAACAGAAGCTAACGGATAGGCCAGAGGATCTAGAGGCCTTTCGCTCTGTACGAAACAGGTGCAAGCGGGAAATCCGGCAACACACCCAACACGTACAGTCGAAAATCCTACAAATAGCTCACGAGAATAAGAATTTTCTTTTCAAGTATATACGACGCCAGAGAAAAACTAAGCCCTCAGCGCTTTCTCTGCGGCTTCCCGACGGGGAAACCTCCTCCAACCCCCAAGTGGTTGCCGAGATGTTCAGGGAATACTACTCATCAGTCTACAATGTGGATCTGCCAAACTGGCATCCAATTCTCCCGCAGAGGCACTTCCAACAACCCATCCTGACAGCTGACTTTTCTGTGTCTGACGTTCAGGACCTCTTGCTTAAGATCAATCCTTATAGTGCCATGGGACCAGACAAGATCCATCCCCGGATCCTCAAAGAAGCGGCCGTCAGTTTGGCGATGCCTCTCTTCGATCTGTTTAAACAGACACTTCGGACAGGCACTCTTCCGGAGGCATGGAAAGAGGCCAATGTCTCACCTATATTTAAAACAGGCGATCGTCATTCTCCTGCTAGTTATCGACCGATCAGCCTTACCAGCATCCCATGCAAGATAATGGAGCGACTGTTAAAACGCACTATCTTTAAGCATTTCTTCTCAAATAACCTCTTCTCTTCGACCCAGCATGGCTTTCTTCCTGAGCGGTCATGCATAACTAATATGTTAATCTTCATGGATAGCCTAACAGAGGCCAAAGACAATGGTCATATCTCGGACGCTATCTTCTTCGACTTTGCCAAAGCCTTCGACCGTGTCCCACACGGTCCTCTGCTGCACAAACTAGAAGCCTATGGGATCCAAGGAGAAGTTCTCCGCTGGATAACCTCCTTTCTTGGTAACAGGACTTTCAGAGTAAAAACCGGTTCAGGCCTTTCGTCCCCATCCCCAGTCTCTGTGGGGGTCCCTCAAGGATCGGTACTTGGTCCATTGTTGTTTCTTATTTACATCAATGATCTCCCCGATTTGATCTCCAGCAACGCTCTCCTTTATGCCGACGACTTAAAAATCTGGAACGCCTGTGACCCCAGTGCATTGCAGATTGACCTTGATCGTATTAAGTGCTGGTCAGAGGATTGGAGTCTCCCTCTAAACGACAGTAAGTGTGCGCACATGTCACTCGGAGGAGACTCCGGGAACCTATTCGTGATACATGGTGCACAAACTGTAGTAGATATCACGAGAGTAGACCTCAAAAACGACCTAAGGATCGGCTACCGTCTGGTTTGTCCTCCTCGTATCATCACCAGCTGGCCGCCAAAAGGGGTCTCATAACTCTCGGGATGATCAACCGAACCTTCTCCCGGATTGACAAGCGCGCCTTTCACACGCTTTACAGAGTCTACTTAGACAAATGCTCGAGTATGCCAGTCAAGTCGTCTACACCGGTTTGAAGAAGGACATACTCACCACTGAACGTGTCTAGCGAGTAGCCACCAAAATGGTCACTGGCTTACGGCATCTCTCCTAGGAGTCTAGCCTTGAAATTCTCGATCTTTATCCACTTGAGTTTCGTAGACGCCGCGGCGACTCAATTCTAACACACTTTCTTTTTAGCACAGGACTCGTGCAGCAATTCTTTATCCTAGTAAGTGATAACAGCCGAAGAGGTCACGACAAGGAGCTATATAAGCTTCGATCTCGGACCTTCCTAGGAAAACAGTCCTTCTCTTATAGGGTTATCAACTACTGGAACGACCTACCAATAGAGATTGTTAGCTGCTCTTCTAAAGACCGTCTCGAAGTGTTATTGGATTCTCACCTACTTAATAAACCGTTAATTTAACAATTTATCCTGTTTTGCTGGAATATTATTTTGCTCTGTTCTTGGTACTTTCTGTAACCCCAAGAGCGGTGCTACATCCCGTTTTCAATGACTGCCTTTAAGGACGACAGAAAACCGCCGGACATCAAAACGAGCAAACTGACTGGATCCGGGTAGATTGGGCTCCCAACCTCGAACCCGTGTACAAATCGCTGAAATCGCTTAAATCTAGTGACCTCGATAACAACCAGTGGAAATAGGGTGTGCAACCGCTCTTCAGGGTTACAAAGAGTGCTAAGGATAGGGTGACATATTAATCTAGCAGCTCCTTAAGCAAGTGGGGATCCAATAACACCTCAGAACGGTCTCTAAAAGTGACGTGGGTAACTCGAAATTCGGTTCAAATTGTCTCGCTGTCATTGTCTACTCATACTACTGCCTTACAATGCCCTGTGAGTCAACAATTGCATACAATTACATTTAATTATCACCGAAAACATACCAATTCTTTACATAATAATTTGGGATACGTAGTATTGGTATTTTTCTGATTTATCCTGTCCGTTTTTCTGGATTGTATAGTATACTGCTCGTTCCTAACCCAGCAGACACTGTGCGAGGCATCAAGCGTCTGCGGTCTGTATGAGTGTAAGATGTCCGTAGAAAATGATATGCAGTGCTACCGGAGTCAGAAGTGTTGTCACTTCAAACGTACTGGCCTCAACAAACACCAGTACAAACAGTTAGTCTCTTCATCTCTCAATTTTATTTGCATGAGGTGAAGGTTTGACGAAACCCAAGGCACTGCTATAGCGCTGACTGGTCACACACGCACCAAAAGTGCAGTGACGCAGAAAACCTGCGATTGCAAATGCAGTGCCCTTCTTAGCTCCGTATCTCCTTCTATTTCTTCCATGAGGAGTAAGATAGAGAAGTACCAACGAACTCGATCCGAAACGAAGTTCGAACTACAGCATGTAAAAGAGTACATAGTGATTGTTCTCCATGGCGTTGCATTCACCGAGAAGGCATTTGCCCTATCGACTGCACACACAGAGGTGGCGGCGATGGAAGTAAAAGAGAAAACTCTCAGAGGAAGGCGAGTCGTTCTATGGGCCACTTTGTCATAGCCTCTCATTCTATCTGGACGTCACGAACCTGCTGCTCGCTAGCAAGCTGCGCGCCAAGACGACCAAAAATTATCTGAACTTTTCGTAGCTTTACCAGCGATGCTCAACCCCGAGGTCGTGAAGTCCACGAACGCCAGTCTGCAGGACGTCCTTCGATCGCTGTCAGCAAGAGAGGGTGATAAGGCAGCAGGCCAGAACATACAAAAAGAGACTGAGATAGCTGCTTCTGCTTCTGAACTATCCCCTCAGACCCCCGTGACGGTCGCTGAGAGTGAAGACACTGTCTGCATGGCCGCTTCAACACTCGACGCAACAGGCACAGGCACGAGTGCTGAGGTCACCAAAACTGCAAAGACCCGTCTTCATAGGTAATCACCCCAAAACCCACAAGATGAATTCGACCACGACACTCCTCAGGAAGCCATGCAAGATGGTCGAAACATGAAGTATTCAAACATGCTTGAAACGTTGTTTCTCTCAGTCTATTTTATCAACCACCACGTTTTACTCTTTTGTTTGGTATGGGTGATTCTCATGCACCCAAGAAATGTTCGGCATCAGTTTTCCAAAGAGGCTGAAAAAGCAGATTCTCGACATCATTATCAAAGTTGAAACGAAGCAGAGCATGCAAACAGCAAATCAACGCCTCGACGCTGGATGGTTCTGTTGCGTTTTCCACGCTTCTCGATTTAGTAATCTCCAGTGAGCGCCACACCGCAGAAGAAGTGATCACTGCTGGCGTCACAGCAAAGGCGATAGAATTGCTACAAAGATATTGGCAGGAAAAACACACGAATTATTCTGCTCAAGATTCACGAAGTATCAGAATTTTCCCATGACCACATCCCATCTTCCAAAATACGTTCCATATCATTATTTAGTTCACCAAGCTGTTCTCCGACCTTCCTTCAGCAGTATCTCCCGACACCCGTGGTTGTCCGTGAATTTCAGTCCTCTAACAAATGTGTTGCTCCGTGGTTTCGACTACCACTGCGTGGAAAGGACACATTCTTAATGAGGCTTGTTTGTCACTCTCCCTCATCCGACGTCGTCAACGACGACATCCGCCTGGTAAGGCTGGAAAACTACTTGGGAAGAAAAAGTTAAAAATGAACGCACCAAATTTGGTACGCATGAATTTCAACAATTGGGGCGTCGTGTTCAACATGTTGTTGATGAACAAATTGAGAATAACACGAAGTTACAAGCGAATTGTAATAATCTGCTTTACACCCACTCCGGGAGACTTCCTCAGAATTGTTGTAATCGAATTCGATTACACCTGGTAGGAAGAGTGATCAATAAGCCGCCACTGGGGCACAAAGACTATTCACTGCTAACCTCCGATTTCTTCTGTTAATGGTCACAACAGTCAACTGAAAGCTCCGCAGTTTGAATTTACAGCGGCCTGGTAATCTACCTCGGACCACTCCTTCTTGATTGTGACTCTGTGAACCAGAACTACCATGGCGTTCAGTGCGCAACTCAGAAATCGGACGACTTACTTGTACCACGCGAACTGTACACTTCCTCTTTTCGGCCATCCCTTCCGCGCAGAATGCGCCGTCAACCCGATGACCGTTCCTATTTACTCCCGAGGCACAAGCTCACGGGAAACCAGGAGGACATGAACGCGCTCTACACTGTTCGAAGAAGATGTAGGCGGGAAATCCGTGAATACACCACTGTCGTAAAAAAGACTCTCCTCGGGGTCCGCGGGAACATATCTTCTTATTTAAGCACATGTGACGACTAAGAAAGATTAAATCCTCGGCTCTCTCCTTGCGACTGCCCGATGGGGAGACTTCATCTGTCTTCCTAGTTGTGGTCGAGCTAGTCAGGGAGTACTACTCGGCAGTCCAAAGCGGCGCACCACCGAGCTGGCATCTCATCCCACCGCCGCAGAAATTTCGGCAACCGCTCGTTACCGTTTTGCTATATGTTGAAGACCGTCTATTCAAGGTCGATTCATACAGTACAATGGGTCCTGACATGATCCATCCCAGAACTCCCAGAGAAGCAGCTGCCAGTCTGGCATAACCACTTTATAAGTTGTTTAGGCAGGCACTCCTGACTAGCATCCCCCCTAGTACATGGGGGGAGATAACGGTCACACTCATATTCAAGGCGGGCGACCGACACTCCCCGGCTAGCTATCGGCCAATCAATTTGACCAGCGTTCCTCGCAATATTATGGAGCGTCTATCAAGGCGTGCCATCCTCAACCACTTCTTACCAAACCATCTTTTCTCCTCCACCCAGTATGGCTTCCTTCCTAATCGGTCATGCATAACAAACAAGCTTAATCTCATGGATAGTCTGACGGAAGCCAATGACAATGGCCACATCTCAGATGTCACCCTCTTTGATTTCCCCAAGGCGTTTGACAATGTCCCACATGACCTCCTCAGAAACAAACTGGAAGCCCATGGTATTCGAGGAGAGGTTCTTCGCTGGATTGCTTTTTCAATCACTAACAAAACCTTCGGAGTTAAAACCGGACCACAACTTTCTTCTCCTTTCGTTACTGCGAGAGTTCCTCAGGAGTTAGTACTAGGTCTTCTGTTATTCCTCATTTACAACACCGACCTTCCGGATAATATTTCCAGTGGCGGGCTTTCATGCAGACGATCTCAAAATCTAGAATGTCACGGATTCCATTGAACTACACGGTTACCGAACTGGTTATGGGCCCAGGAAATGCCGCATACGGGTCTCAACTCGATATTCTTGATTTTTGTCCACTGTTCGGATGGGGTGGCCGTCTTTGCTGTGGGTGCTTGCACCGATCCATTCGGGATCACTGGTCTTCTAATGCGAGCAAAAGTATGGTCTTCTACATTAGCCTGAAATTTGGGTTCAGTCTTGATGCATGACTTTGTTCTAGCAAGCTGGAAACGTTTTTGGCACTGTTGCAACGGGCGGTCCGTCGAGACACTTTTGAGGGCAGCATGACTACCCTCCAATTCAGAATACCTGAGCCAGAATAGTGTCGGGAAGACTCAAGCAAACTTCAACAAAAAAATTGCACACGTTCATTCAATTAACTTTCTCAGGCAACTGTAAGCGCTAAGAAAAATAGGTGAGTGGAAACGTCACCACGCTGCCCGTCTGGAAGTGTGGGGTGTCAGTGCACGCGCTGCACACATCTAACTACACCTTCCAGGAGGTAATCTTTGATGCGGTTTTTATGACAACTTCTAGTTTCGCTGAGCCCAGATGCAAAGTCCCTGGGCCATCCGTTGTCGTGCTGACGGTATCGGACCGAAGTGGCGAGTCCGGTCCAAGCACACGACTTTCGAGTCAGCAACTTTATCGCCTACGTTTGAGAAGTAAATTTGGCTGTGAATGATAAACTAAGTGTCCGTGAGAGTTCGAATCCCTTTAGGGGTGCCTGTCAGATGAAAATGTATGCAAACAGCAGGATAATTATAGATTTCTTACGTAATGGGCTTCCAGGTCGTTCGAAGGGAAAACAGTCATTTTGACACCTTCAATAAGTTGGATATATATAATACTTTTATATAGTTTGTATTATAATTCCTCCATTGTATTTATATGCACCATTCTATACATGTTATAAATTGTATATCATACTACATATATATTGTGTTTATATATGTACTATACAGTATACATTGCGCATAATTCATTTTACTGTTTCATGCATGTTATACATTAAAAAAGGAAGGTTCGCGCCAAAATGACGACTTACCCTCTGGAACGACCCTGAAGCCCGATCCCCGCGATGGCGGCCATAACTGTTGTCTAGGTGCTTTCCAGTTTTGTCTTAAGCATTGAAATGTTATTCTAGGTGATGTTACCAACATTCGGCCAGATTGAATGATGTTGGTAGTTGTCGCCAGTCACTGCCGAGTACGGAATCCAATCATATGAATGTGATGAATCCGTGGGTTACGTGCCTTTATTCGTTTCTCGCTCTTGTTCAAATGTAATAAGAAAGGCGAGTGTTTGCCAGTATATGGCGCTTACTTTAGGTTGCATGGACAAAGCCAGTACCTACGTGGGCTGCGCCAACTTGGACCATGTATTACAACCACAGTTGAGCGGAAAGATCGCCCTGTCGACAAAGCAAAAAGGGCGCCTTTCTGTGCCACGTGAAAGAACCCATGAACTTTATCTAGTTCACTAACTATGAAATTTTACGAGCCGCACTCCTCTATTTCCAGAAGGCCTTTCATTAAACACTACTTCCGTGGTACCTCTCTGAGTATACCGAACAGCCATGTGCGTGCACTTAATTGCAGACAGAAAATTATTAGCTCACGCAAATATACACGTACGATCTTTCACGAAGATATTAAGCAACGCGCAGTGATAAACCAGTAACCTCAAAAGGTTAAAACAGGATTGAATCGTGATGCCACGACACTGTTGAACAGGTTATCGAAGTGAACAGTTAGACTAGCTCAGCAGTTCCGATCGACGGATTGTTTTTTAAGAATGAGTAACAATTTGTTGCTGGACGGGTAACTATGAACTGTATCACATAATAAGGCATTCCTACCCAAATGAGCTCTTCCGAACAGTGAACAGGTTCAAAAGAATGCAAATGAGCCGAGCTCCACCACTGAAGCAAAATACAGTGATTGGCAACTGCCTATTCAAGTTGACACGACAAAACAAAATCGCCTAAGTCACGATCCGGTTGACGTTCATAAGTAGGGGAGGTTGAATGTACAGGGGCAAACGCTTTGGGGACTGGGACTGAGACTAATTTTCATGTGATTTTACTACATAAGTCGACGCGTTACATCCATACGTTTATTGCCATTTAGTTAGTAATATGCACTCGCACGTGAGTAAATGTACACACGGTTGTTCACATCTTATCAATAAACCGCAGTAGATATACGTGTCATTATATACTTTATTTAATGCTTTTACACATACGTATACATACATACATATGTGTGCACAAACCTCAATAAAATATATACGCACCTATTTTTGTCGTTTACTTGCTAATACCTAAACCTAAATGAGATAGTCTGCACATCCACAAATACATATTCATTATATACATGTATATTGATGTGAATAAGTATATTCGCACACGCCTGACTTCAAATGAGTGAGTGTACGTGGGAAACCGTATACTCACACCCAATTCTATGTGCCTATAAATGTATGTAACTACAGACGGTATATGCATTGGGTTTTTCACGTACACTTACGCAGGTATATATATAGATATAATTAGGCAGGTGCACTTATATGTATAAGCATATATGTAAGTGTAATTATGTGCCCCCACGGATAGGCACACGCATGTGTGTTTTTCTAATCTTGAGACACCATTGGCCGACTAAAAGATGTCACTCGATGAAAAATCTACGCCTCAAGATCATCCAGTGTGTTATTGAGCTGGTTGAATGGTGCGTAAAAAGTGAATGTTACAGGCGAAGTGCCCGTAACATTTGCATTCCAGTTTTCCCCATTCTTCCACGATAATAGATGCATAAGTTTATTGACGTCCGAGAAACATTTCGAAACGACGGAAACTGTCGATGCTAGGCCCGATTATGGTTCGCCCTATGTTCATCCCCTTGTGATGTAGCGCTTGCAGGGCGTTTGGTTCGGTGGGTTTAGTGGGCAGTGGACGGAAGTAGAAATCGACAGTCTTTGATGGCTCCGGTCCTGGAGACAAGGATTCTCTGCACCAGAGGGATAGTTACGTGTAGCAATTTTTTCGACTGCACATGAAGGCTGGAATGGAGAATAAGTGTATGCTTACAACTACCATAAGCGTGTCATAGGGGGGCGAACATGCACGACAAAGTATAGCCTATCCGGCAGAAAATCGTGCGCATGCTGCTGTGTGAGGTATGTTGTGCAAGAACACGGGCCAAGAACTGGAGCAGCGATTCAGCTGAATTCTAAACACAGTCACTGCTGTAGCACTTAGGACATGTTCCGGCAGGGACGTCCAAGCTGTGTAGATCTGAACCAAGGGGTTTTACCCAAGCTCGAGTCCACTGTACCGATTGTTTAGTTTCAAGGATTGCCGCCTAAGTGAAGTAGTATCCGCAGGAGCAGGCAAGAATCTGGTTCATGCCATCAGAATAATAAGCGCTAGTATTGGATCACCTCAATATCTGCGGTAGTTCAGAAGAACCTTTTAGTTCATGAAGCTGCCCGAAGTGGTGTCTTGCACCCAAACCACGAATTGCTTTTGTTGTACGCCTCTGATAAGTTTTTAAAATAGATTTGTCCTTCTATAAAGGAGGAGGCCATACAGTAGTCCGTTGCTCGAGGTAAGGACAAACAAAACTGTTGCACGGATTTTTGAAACACAATCACTCGAATTTCACCAAAAAGTGCTTTAGAATGGCCGGTGCATTGTCATTTTTTGGCAGTCGCCGATGTCTATTTTTTGTCCGTGAACTCCCGGCGGTCTAATCAGAGTTATGCTTGTGTTTGATATGCATAACTTCAAACTTGCCTATATTGAACTCGCTGAAGTTCGTTTAAGACCACTGATAAGGAACGCCAGTATTACCCTGTAGGATTCTCACGTCGGAGGTATCACGGGCAACACGCCAGATTATAAAACCAAGAGCAAACAGCACTAAGGGAGATAATGGTTCAGACAGTAGTTCGCTGGTGAAGATGGAAGAAGTTAATGGACCTAAGATGGAACTCCGTGACGCCCCGTTAGAAGTGAGTCTGGTGGATGGCAGGGAGCGCAATGGAACTCTCAAGCGTAATAGCATGATGACTCACTAACAAATAGAGGCATATTATTGATGGGCAATGAAAGGTTCAAGTCAGAGCCTTGGATCTTCATTGTTGGTGTTGATGTACAAACTCAATGCAGTGGCGCTCGTCGGGACCATGTTTTGTGCTACTCAGTTGCATTGTCCTCTGTTTCAATCCGGGTCTAGCTGCGTTATGCATGCCCGCTTATCGAATGCACGGAACCACATCCAGTTGGAGCTTTTGAATTGGCTTTGTGTGCAGATGGTGACTATGCGTGTGCGTTTGGGTGTGGGTTAGAACATTTGGACCGATGAGTGTGTGGAGGCGCCTGCACAGGTTGGGACAGTTAATGCCACTTAGACAAGATGGCTTGTTACGCGCTGGGTCGCGTGAGAGGGCGAGAAGAGGACTACAGGAGGATATCACATTCACGCGATATGAACAATCCGACATATAGGATTCTATCCAACAGTGAAGGCTACTACCGACACCACAACGATGATGCTTGCTAAGCAAAACAGAATGGTACATGTGATCAAAAGCCTTGGCAAAGTCAACGCAAATAGTGCCCACCCCCTCTCCACGATCAGCGGTAGATGTCCACTGGTCCACAGTTAACAGCAGCTTCGTAGTGCATCAGCGGCAGCGAAGGAAGCCGGGATGGCAATCACACAAATGATCTTGTGATATTGTGTCCAGATTATAAGCCGGTGATTGTTGCCTCAGGTAACGTAGACGCATAGGAGAGAAGAGCAATCGGAAGACAGTTGCAAGCCTGGTCGCTGGGCCCACATATGGAGGCAGGATTGTTATTCCTGATTTCTGGCTTCCGGGCAGTTTCATGAACAAGGAATTAGGAGTAAATAGTTCAGTCCAGGACAAGTGGATTTAATCTCTCGAAGCCCGGTTCTGACAACATCCGCTCTGGTATCGAACGCGGAAGTTTCATAAGGAATGTCAAAACCGCTCCCCGCGGAACAGTCCTGCATGTCACTCGCAAACATGATGCTCGGGAAGTCAGCTTCGCCATCTGTGGGCCGCTTACCTGGGGCAAACTAGCTTTGTTTTCACTGGTTTTTGTGGCAATTTCACATGGGCCTTCCAGCTTGGGTTCGTTGAGCTGGGGCCACATGACTTGGTGCCAGCAGACGGTTGATGTACAGTTTCTTACACTACTGAGCTCCGATGACCCAGGTGTGCTTTGACAAATAGAGAAGGAAAGTTTCACTTCGATGGCGCTTCCAAATCTATGGTGGCATGTAGAACACGGAGTTTGTTATGAAGTAGGCGGCCAGAATGTCCCCGATTAAATCCTTGCCAGTACTGTGCAAGTGACTGCCTGTGTGCCAGAGGTCTGGACGATAAAGGGAGGTGGCATTGGAATTATCTTTAACAATCATGGTATGCTCAGATTAGTAAACGGTATAGAAGGCAACGCTGGTGCCACCATGGTTTCTTTCAAACTCTCGGAAGACGATGAAAAATTCCTGATTGCGAGGGCAGAATGACGGCTAATAGAACCAAATAATTGAACACACAGGTCCTACGCGAATGCTGTATGGCTCCCATCATTGAAGAGGTGGGAAGCATAGCAAAGATCCGGACAGAGATGGGCTGTTATCACATCACTTAAATCCCGGTCACTTTATCAGTACTGCAGATCCTTAAACAGTGCCAGCCAACATGAACCAAGCTCGTGCTCAGATGCGGTAATCGTAGTGGCTAAAGCCGCCTCGGACGGCAAGTTGTTCCAGCTGTTCGCCACTGTACACGGGGAAAATTAGGTCCGTATTGAAGTCCTAGGGATCTCCTTCACAACTTTTAATTCGTATCATCTGGGTGTTGGTTGTTCGCCGCGAATGAGTGAGCCCACGATAGCCCTACTCTCCTGCTTGCCTAAGGGTCCTCGATCTCGACTCTTGAAGACTGTCCACACTTCACAACCTTCAGCGGATGTTCCCGAACGATTGTCCACTGTTAAATTCTTTCGTGGTCTTATTACAATAAACATTCATCTGGGAGTCACATAAGTGTGAAATCTTCTGCGAACAAGTAGCGGCAACTGCTGATCCCCATCAAAAATTTCTCCGTGTAAAATGAACAACACGGGACCAAAAACCAACTCCTTTCGGATTATTTTCAAGGCGCCAAGTTGAGCGTCTTTGGAAATCAAGCCGACCTTCCATGGTTAGCCAGATGCATCTGTGTGGAAGTTGCGCATAGAGACGATGATCATCCTGACCCGTTGAGGTCCGCAAATTTTCTTGCGTTTCGCACATTCTACTTTTCTCAGTTATAGACATCCACTTGTTTAAATCACATGGTGAAGAAAGTACACCTTTTTGTCGCAGGTCGAGAGCCGTATGTTCTTCCTGCACTCTGTGTCGTCCATGTTCTGAGCTCTGAATATTTGTGGGCTAGCAGAATCTCTTATCCGTACCAGCGTATTTGTGAAATTATCTGTTCCAACAACCACATTCGCCGTGGACTCCAGATACTCCTGGAGTAGGACAACGGATCAAATCCAGTGTAAATATTTTCATTCAGTTTCATGGAACACTGGGCCAACGTTTCTCCAGGAATTTCCGCGAACAACCTCCCTTCGCTCTTATATCCGTCTTCTTTCTCTTCGTTCCCAAGCTGCATACAGCTTTTAGGTTCAGTATACTGGTGAGTAAAGTTGAGTTTCACAACTTTCTTTTTATGATTATTGCACCGATTTGAGGCTGGCAATTCAGTCCACTCTAGCTCAGTTCACCTACTAAATCGTGGCCGCCTGGGTAGCAAACTTCCCAGTTATTTCCTCTTATAAAGTCCTGTGGTTTATGATAAGGGGGAAAAATTCCTAATTGACATGCGTACCTATGAAGTCTGCAAAAGAAAAAACCTAAGAATTTCAAACAATTAGCACCCGTACGGCAAATATTTCGTAGCCACCACTGAGAAGGAGGAAATTTCCATATCATATGTAGCTGCTGCTACCTTTCAGCCTCTCATTATGCGCTGATTCTATACACGTTGCGTTTGCTGAACGTGCAGGCTGCGCGTTAGCTCCTTGAGTCGTGTCTGTAAGCTCTGCCCAAGCTTCAACATGCTACCATGTCCTAGTTGTGACTCATTACCTCGAAAACCAAGTGGGCCCGATTCGCTAGAATTGCTCTGCCGATCAAGAAGAAACTTCTTTCAACTTGAATGAGACCTAACGCGGTCTAGTCTGTTATGACCAACTGCTGTGATTCATTATATTTAGCTTCATATGGTTGCTAATTCATTTCACTCTTCCTCTACATAGTAGATGGGACCTTTCATGTTTTTCATGATTTGCCTAAAGTTCAGATGAGTCTTTTTCTGCATACCTCTTGAGGGCTTGTTATTGAATCGTTCGCTAACGATCCAAGTTCACACCGAGTTACGCGTAATCTGTTGATCCAGTAAATGCCTCTCAATATTCAACGACAGAGAATCTATCCTCGAAACGGTTAACGAGAAGGCGCTCGTAATAACTGGATTTAATACGGTACTAATTGAATCAATGTACAAGAAAGTTGTCTCTCACCTCGAATGTGAAAATCCTCAGAAATCAAAGAAAGTTCCCGAACAACAAATTAACAACCAAGCACCGATCAACAATGGTGGACGATAAAACGGGTTGAGCTCACTCAAACAAATGGTCATTGGTTTGGTCAGAGCAAAACGACTGTTCATGCATCGAGAAACGACGGGAATCATAAGTTACTCAAGGGAAAATATGAAAGAAAAATGTCTAATTTCGGTATTTGGAAGTTTACATGGCTCGGACTAAATAGGGGTAAGGGAAACGGTCGAAGCAGGTTGTGTAAGAACAAGGAGGAATAATGTATCTCATTTGGGGAAGAGAGTGAAGCGTAGGGCCACCTTTCAACATCAATCAAACCTCAGCAATCTCAAAATAACGCAACAAACCTTGACAAAATCAACACTTGTTACATTCCATCGATTTCATTATGTCGAGTGAGCGAGTTATATTTGTTAATGTGGGCTAATGTTAACAACGGCCTTCTGCCCTGATACACGCCGTTTTGCGCTGTGCGTCATCCAGGCGGGCGAGTGGATAACCGAAACCTGTGCTGTTAGCTTTGACGTTTTGGATTTAAAATGGTCCGTTTACCAGGCAAAACCCTTTTGTCGATTAAACTTTCCAACGGAATCTAGTACTACTAACAACTGCCGCTGATGACTCCAATCTGCCACCTATTTCATGTGCTCGACTCTCTGCTTTCTTGATTTCCCCCGTTGATACGAGTTTGGGGGCTAGTGTTGTTCAGATGATGATAAGTCCAACCTCCAGCCGGCGCCGCGCGTGTTCCGATCTCCTGTACGAACTTACGGTCGTTTCCGTACAACACCCGATCATCGGGGTCCAGTCTTTACGGTGCTCCCGACCTGTCGTTGATGGCTTTAGTCAGAAATTAATTGACAGCATAACCACATTGTATACATGACAATGTCACATTGACCATTTCGGTTGTGCTGCGTCCAGCCCTACCGGATAGTCGCCTTGCCATCCTTTTCGACGACTTTCGCGACCTATTAGCCCATCGAGAGTGACATAACTGTCTATGTACAACTTTCTTCACCGAATCATCCATAGGGGACTTGCATTTGCATGACTACACAGCTGTCACTACAAAAAACTCAAGATACCCGAAGTAAGGTTTGGACGCCCTTACTACTACAACCAAGTTTGCCTTCAAATAGCCCATACGCCCACATATCTGAAAACGGTACCTGAGAAACCAACAGGTGACCAAAGTCCACGTGATGACTTCTTCGCACTGAACAACGTCGTCGTTTCAGGTTGATATTTCATTCATCACGCTCACGATTTCCCGAACAGGTTAAGTGAAGAGCCCTTTCACCCCAAGAGAGGTCGGATTCGGGCCTGAAGTCAAATTTCTCTAGCCACAGATGAAGTATAAGGGGCAGCAGTCACCATTCCATCCAAACTCAATGAATATGCTCCCATTTCATTTCGCCCACGGAGGGCTTCCCAGACCACCTAAGGCTTCGCGGAGCAAGTGCTCTGTGATCCTGATTTTGTGCATGTCTGCATCGGTGACATTTTGGTCACGCGTAAAGAAGATGAAAAGCACGACTTAATTCTACGAATTTGGTCCAGGCGGTTGACCTAATATGGTGACGCTTAACCTAATAGGGAGCATACTCGGAGTGAATTCCGTGGATTCTCCCGGGCATTCAATCGACTATAATGACACTCAAACGTTACCCCAGAATATTAGTGCCTAGTGAATCGTCCGCGCTTAATCTACCCGCAATACCTATCATTGAGCTGGGGCTCAAGTGGTCGGGTCCATAATTCAACAAACGTCCGTTAACTTCGTAGCATGGTGGTCAACCGATCACAATTACAGAATACCATACATGCGAGTTTGTCGGTAATAGTATGCTGGTGCAAAAAAGCTACAGGACAGGAAGCAATGAAACTGGATGTTGAATCCGACAAATTTTCAGAGTTTGAGACTAACTATCCATGTGAACGCGAACAAATGAAATGAGGCATATAACAGCGGAACAATAAATTGTACTTGAAACTAAGGTACATATAAGAAAGAAGTCAACAGTGGGAGGGAAAGAGAGAGAAACAGCAGAATTCACAAAATGAGCGACATCAAGTCCTGGTAGTATATAGAAATTCACTTTTGCAAATCGCGCAATTAACACCACCGGGTTGCTTTTCGCGGAGGGTTCTGCAATTACTACCAGACGGGTTTCAGACATAAAAAGAGTTGACAGGAAGGGAATGAAAGGTGTGGGGCATGGTCGCCGGCTTTCTTTCATACACAGGATCGTCGTCACACACTCAGTGCGAACAGTTATCTCGACGGTATTGCCGGAGACTAAAGTATCCGACGTTTGTCATTGGGTTCAGAACAAAGAACAACCTTCATAGAATTGTCAAATGTACAGCTCAAACAGTAACCTTTCACCTTCCTTGTAACCGCGACATGTTTTCTCGAGTATCCGCACTATCCTTTCTAAACATAAACAAATGCCCGCCGTTTATATTAAAAATGGAAAGGTTTTGACAGCAGTTGGCTCTGTTCCGCAGCAAAATATTGACGCTGACATGCTGCCTTCGTGTTTCGTCCTTCAAAAATTTCACCCAGGAGGAATGTGCTGCAGTATACTTAGTCACAAGCTGCTGGTAACTTCTCACCAGGATAGATCTGGGCACTCACTGCAGGGCCACACTTACGCCATCTTTACTATATACAAACTGTTCATGTTTGCCTCTGGTTCCACTTCTAGCCGGTATTCAAAGAGTGGAACATGACACCGTATTTCCTCGCCCTGTTCACGAATTACGGCTACTTCACACATTGCGTCCTTGACGCATGATCACCATCGAATGCTAAGTGAACACGCACAAGCGCAATTCACCTGAAAGCCCTCCCGGAATCCCAGTCCAAAGATCCGAAATACAACTAACTCCACAAAGATCCTTCCCCAGGACCGCGTGATCTCCATCACTTCGATATGTCTAGTGACTTCCCGAGCTACGTCCGGTCTAACCGCAAAGTCTGTCGATAAGCTGGATCTAAAATGATCTTGTCTGTGATGCGACGGGCGTCCGTTGAGTTCTTGGTCTGCCGATCGACCGAGTGCAGCCAAAAATTGGTCGTACATACTAGTCTTGTTAATAGTGTTAGGCTACAAGAAAAATATTAAAAACCGGAGGGAAGAAAATAACAACAACTTAAGTACTGAACCTACTAAATTTCTGAAGTCCAAAACCAACGATTCGAATGAACACGACTGAATACGACAAGTCACGTAATAGCGGAAAGGTAAGTCGTAAGTGAAACTAAGGTGTACACGTCCAAAAATTCGGCAGTAGGAAGCAAGAACGGACAAACTTTGTACGCACAAAGTTCGGCTAGCAGACGATATCAAGTTCTGACAATATATCGAAATCAACGTTCATCAGAAGGACAATCTGTCGCTCGTGATTCGAATGGTCGTATTGTAACGCGCAACCGAAACCAGCGAGCGCGCACGAATTGAATTTGAGTTGTGTAAAGAGGCGTGCTGCTGTGTTGTCGGTGCCGATTTAGCTTACGTTTGTGTAAGTCGTGTGCGTGGCTTACTGGGCCTTCGGCTCATGTTTGTTCGTATTGTTTCTCTTTTCAGAACCGTTGTTCGAACCCCCACTTCGGAAGAGCGCTGTCCCCTGGTGCGTCCACGTTGCCCGAAGGTTGGTCCTCGAAGTCTTGGGCATTCAAAATAGAGTCAGCTGACTTGCGTGTTACAGTATCAGCAATCGTAAGGATAACTTGTGGCTGTTACCAAGAGGATTGCGGGGGTTAGAAGAACAGCAATCAAAAAGAGAACAAATGTAGGCATAGAGGGTGTCCACCAGCCCTCCACTAAACACACGACTTGTTGTATGCACTCCGCAGGAACACCCACTCCAACAGTTTCAACAATTGCAAACGGTTCAGGTTGTCGACACTCTTGTGTTTCGTCCACGGGGAGTTCGCTATTATTGTTAACTGAGTCAGTAGGCGGAAGTTGAGGAGCGTGTTGGGTAGACTGGTGAGTTTTTATAGTTAGTATATGGGTCCAGAGTAGGCTGGCTAGATACACCTTCATATACTATGTCTGACGTGCCTTCAGGATTCGCAGGACAGTGGTTAATAGAACGCGAGCCTTGATCAGTCAGTGCTCAATGAGTGACGTACTCCATATCTCTCGAAGTCGGAATGCTTGTCACTGTGGATGGGAACTCCAAAAGAACCGTCATACGGAGACTTTAGATGCATCCTAAGCTTGTCAACGGGAATGAAAGCAAAAGGGCATGTGCGAACAAAGTTGGACTAGTCACCTGCGGTTTATCCTGTTTGTTCCCGACCTGTTGGAGAATTCTTTCCAAACGCTCCTGATGCCCAGATTTTCTGTTTGGCCCCTTTGCATATAATTTTCTCTCAGTTTTGCAGCTTAACCGTACTTACTCATCCGTACCCATTGTCTTTCTCGTTTGGAGGTCACCGCGTAAGCTATTTGCTTCTACCTGGCGTACTTCATTGGATGTGAACATTGCCGTTCTGCTTGTATTGCTAGCCGGACCCCTGAGAATACTTTTCACATCTATATTGCAACGTTCACTCAACTTTAGGCAAAAGATTTGGGATTACCAGCACATCCTACTCTCGACGCTAACTGTTACACTTTACGTATGCAGCAGACGGATAATTTTCACACATTTCATAGTTCACAAAATAGTACCCCTGGTTCTTCCATAAAAATCTTGTTCTGAATTCGTTGGTCGGCACTGACCTCTGCGTTCCTGCATTCTGCAGTGAACTTGAACAGTACGTTAAACGTTCAACTCAGCGAAAGTTCGTTCAAGACGTTAACTTACTTTGTAGCTGACTGTCCCGACGTATTCACAAATACAACCGATCAATTCCCGCAGTAGCACATTTGCAATTAGTGAGGAGACATGGATCAGACACATGCGGCAATTTGCATCTTTGCCATCTATTACATCGTCAGCGAACTCGATCATATAACAGTATATACTCTACAATTTTTACTGTATAGCTTCTTAACTTTTTTCAGCGAACCTGGTGACAAATTATCGTGAACATCTTCGTCCTACTGTTTGTTCACTAATTTGAAGACTGACTTGGTTATTTTATAAGTCTTTTGCAAAGGTGTCCTGTTTTCTGTGGCTTTTCATACTATGAACGTGGGTTTGTGCACGCGGTGACATATTTATCTGCGGTCGATAAATTTAAACTAGATGTACCGCGGTAATTTGTACGGCGTTTTTGGTGATTTTTTGTCATGTGTGCTTATTTAATTCCAGTTAAGGTAAAGAGTATTTCTAAGTAGTACATGTTTTGATCATTTCTCTGTGATTTAACAATTGTACACATCAGTAAGAATGATTGGACCGCCATGACTAGACCTTTATTAAGTTGTATTTAAGAAAGCATTCCCAATGTTTCAAAAAAATTAACTTGATCGTTAACACCACTGTCATTGCTCTTTCTTTACGAAATAGCTTTTTCGGTGAATGAATGGAAACGAAGGCAGATAGTCTCTTCAGTAATAAGTTAAGTATACACTTCCCAACCTAATTTTGGTGGGTTATGCTCTTTGTAGTTTGAACAGATTTCCGAAGGACAACCGATTACAGCCTATCTGAATCTGTCGCTGTTAAACAACAATTAGAATTCACAGGTTTATTGGAGTTTTGCAAAGCCTACCACAGATTGCATCCAAGATACTATGATGTATGCTTTAGCTTCGTGCCCTTAGTGATAGATATTACGATTGCCGTAGACAAATGTTGAACCCAAAAGGCTGTCAGTGCACAAAATAAAAGCTATCCCTCAATCATTTATGATCGTATTTCTGGTAGGAAGCCACAAAGGTTGTTAGGTTTTCTTTTTTGTTCACCTTTCCATTGGTTTTTCGTCAATAATTGTGCATCTATCCCCTACTGCGCTTGCCAAACTCAGGATTCTGAAACCTATTGTATCTCAGAATACTGATGAATTTCAGCCAAGGATACCCACACCAAAGCTATCCATGACTGGCTCCAAACATTGTCCGAAAAGAGGGTTCTAGCGTAAAATGAAGAGTGTAAGATGTTACCGCTGCATAAGAAAGAGATGCGGAGTAACGTGGCCAATCACCTGATAGTGTCTTTCCCCAGTACCTACTCCAGTGAAATGATAAGTGTCTTTACTGGTACCGAAGAGCAGCGCTTTTTTCTAAGACTTTTTCACTCCACTTCACCAGGGGCATTTTCGCCTTACTAACCTAGTGATTGCGTGCGAGCAGTGGTCGAAAGCATAAGACGTAGACTCAGATTCGGCTTCAAAGACAAGCTACTTGCTAACTGGCTTCACCGTCATGCCTCATTTTGATTGTCTCGCGTAATTATTGCATCGGGCAGCAGTGTACATATTCAGTTGACCTAATAAGATCAGTTGTAACACATTTTGGATACAACCTACTAAAGTCTGTGTTGCTCCTGATCACTGTCTACACATGATCTGAAAGCGTTTTGATAATACGCACATCGCAAGTAGTTTCATAGCGTTGCAATCACCCTTGGGTGTAAACATACTGTATACATAAAAATGGCAAAATATACATATGACAAAGGTTAGGATCAAGGATCGTGTGTATTTTCCTCTGGCAATCAACTCAAGGTGAAAAATATGGCGGAAGTTCGGTTGAAAACTTTCTCAGTTCTTTGTAACCGTCGCGAGTTTATTAATGGTCAAACAATACACAACCATATACCACTTATAGAAAAAGTTGGAAAATCAGTTCGTACCTCAGAGTAGACCCAACTGCAACAAACCTAGGCTTCGGCCGGATTCGAACCAGCGACAGAAACATCCTGCGCAGATGAAGCAAGTGCTGTACCAGCTGAATCACGAAACCAGGCCGAAAGCTCGAAAATTTCACACTATACGGACATTACCAAATGATCCAGGAGACTGACTGCGCAACCAGAATTTCTTAATCATGTCAAGCTGGAATCCACCAACTCCATCGATGGACATAGGAGTTGTACCGTTGAAGAAATGAAGTGTATATCTTGTGATACGACAAGATGCGTCTATACGAAATCCAGGTGTTTCGTTGGAGTATACGGTTGTTAGAAAATGTACATTCCCAGTCGATTTCTGTTTTGTTTCTGAGATGTCGCTGAATGAATGTAAGAGTAGTTTTCATTGTCAGCGAATCTGTTGGGCCTCAGAGCACGCCTAAAATCTTCAGCTAATAGGCTAGAAAGATGTGACTTCTGTAGCTCCAACAAGAACCTTAAGTAATGTACCTGGAAGTCCTGTATTATACGCTGTTCATAATACAAAGTTGACAATGAGAGGAGCACTAAGCGTCAAGTGGATAGTCCAAAAACAATCGGACATCGCGCAAAGCTACTGTTCTTCATAGACAGTAAGCTATTAACGTTAAAATAAATCGCAGTTGCATTGATGTCATTTCTATCAATGAGGACCACTTAGAATTCCTGGATTTATGCTGACTCAAAATGAATACGTTTACTTCGATACACACTGCGAATGGGGAGCTTGGTTTACGAAACACTGCAAAGTTTCGAATTTCGCACTGGTTCAGGGTAGATTGTGGTAAAAGTAGCAACCGCTACCTGCGGTGATTTTAAAGTGGTGTTTCAATAGAAGACCTTCTCAACTATACCACCAATGGCGCTAATGTCAGTTTTGAGTGAGACGCCTCGTAGTGTTCCCGATTAACTCCGCCTAACAATGTGTTACGCTAAGTCTTTCGTTACACAATTAGCTAAGCAGAATTAACAGTTTCACGTAAGTTACACAACGATTAAGCCTACCCAAAGTGGTTCCTACAGGGTTTGATCAGTTAGTTCGAATAAAAGGCCAACCATATAGGAGTTTGTGCAATTGTATCTGCTCGTTTGTCATCTTGCCAACAGAAATCATCTAGATGAATAGACTGTCAGAGACAATTTGAAACGTCACACAACATTTCCAAGTAATTGCACTTTGATTTGCTACAGTAAACGAACTTTGATCTGCACTTGATGGGTCACGACGAACATAAATTGCAAAAGACAACTTTGAGGGTAAAAAATAAAGCGGAACAACAAAACCAAGGTTGGTGACTTAGGAAATACATAACTGTTCAGGGTATAAGTAGCGTGTATTTCGAAGTCAGAAATTATTAGTGTGACAGAGTGAATTTATGATAAATTTTCCAATGAGCGGATAAGTGGATTGTTTTAAACCAAATATAATAAATCCCGCCTGCATTTTATAGAACCGAAATATGTTTTACGTGACTCTAAGTGTGGTTATTTCTGAAGAAGGCTGTATTTTGATATTTACATGTTGTATTGAGTTGGTTTGGGAGTACGTTAGATAATTTAACACAGAATGTCTGATTTGCCTGTTGCAAAGGCTTGCTCTTCCTCATTGCTACTATACTCTGCAGACAAATCGGAATTATGCGAAGAATGGGAATTGAGAAACGCTAAGAAAATATTAGAAATTTTAGCTCGTTTTCTTCGAAAATTGGCTAATTATACTTATCCAAAGATGACGTACTTCGCTCTGTTCTCTGATGTTCACAATATTTTCGAAAACACCAATTCACATTTTATGTAGGGTATTAGGGTGTTGTGACTGCTATTCTCCTGAAGAATGTAACCGTAACTACTTGTTTTCATGGTTACTGATCTACGCTCACCAGAAACGTCACACGCACGATAATGGCTTGCTCACGTGGTCGACGTCTTCATTCATGTGTCCCCATTCCATAAGCTATATATATTCTTATCGGAAAGTACTGCGTGATAGAAAATTTGCCCACGTTACTAGAGTGGTATATAATTTTCACTTTTACACAGCTAAGTAAAAATTGACGTCAATATTGATCGCCAATGGGGTTTCATACATTCTTATAAGCCCATACAATTTACGCTGCTACGCTGTGCTCTAAATTTTGCAAGGAGAAGAAAAAAACGACAAAGTTCTCATACACAAGAAAGGTGGAAACATGGTGATATGTAATCAACTGTCAAATAAGTTAGTGTCCGTGTTCAGGTTCAATACCAATAGAAAATTGTCATCAATTGCCACCTAATCGATAAGATAAATTGCACATACTACATTTTAACCAGATTTTGATACTCCCTGAAATATTCAGGGAACACGACCGTTATCCTTCTAGAATGACCTGTGAGTCCACTGCATAGGTAGGGCAATTTCCGTTCGTATGCCTTCAATATCCTCGCTGTAATGAGCGTTGTCTAATTTGGTTTACTACAGTGAATTCTAAACCAGACAGAGATTTCGCACATGTACAGCTCATCTAGCCACCAGCAGCTTTACATCAAATGAGTTTGTGAGTTATGGCTTTTAGAACAATTTAATTGATCATGTATCACATTTAAACACATTGTTTGCTTGAGTCAACGTTGTGGAAGGTAAGTGAAAAGCCGCCAGCAAAAGTTGCATGTTTTCCACCCTGTACCGCTGGTGAATGTCAGTGCTGTTGATTTTTAAGGAAAGGATTTTGTTTTTCTGATAAATTGAAATCACTGATGAGTAGTCAGGGGTTTGGTTTGTTGTCAAGTTGAACATCACTCACATTTGATCGTAGCCTTCGCATTCAAATAGACTTTCCAGCCAGCATCTTTCGAGAAGAAGCACTAATTAGAGCGAAACTCGAATCTAATGCTTCCTTTCGAAAGAGGCTGATTGGAAAGTCTACCTGAATGCGAAAACTACGATCAAATGTGAGTGATGATCAACTTGAAAATAAACAAACGCCCTGACTACTCATCAGTAATCTAAAATATCGCCCTGCAGGTTTGATGAGTTCTGTGATCTCGACCTGTCTTGGAAGTCCTAATCGCGGGGTTATCGATTGGAGTTAACAGGCATTAACTGTGTCTCCTCTCGAGACGATCGGGCAACCTGATCATTGCTCACAAGCGAGAGTGGCTGAGCGTTCAGATGTGATAATTCGGTTGTGCCTAATGTGAGGTCAGTGGCACAGTAGTTAACACGGTTGCCTCATGATTGGAATGGCCGGAGTTCAAATCGCGGTCGTGGCAAGGATATGCACTAGTGTCGAGCTCTAATGAGAGCGAAACTCAAGTCTAGTGCTTCTTTTCGAAGGAGGTTGGCTGTAAAGTCTATCTGAATGCGAAGGCTGTGATCAAATGTGAGTGAATCTCAACCTGACAAAATTAAAATCATTCAGTGCAGATCGAACCTACGTTGTTTTTCTTCCAAGTAGGCGACAATCACAATGGTGCATAGGTTGTCAACAGACAGATAATTTCAAATGTATTACAACGCATCGCTCGCGGGCAGATCGACAGCGTCTTCATAATTTTTAAACCGCTGTCATTCTATGCAAACTGAAGCAGAGATGCAATTTGTTGAAAACGATTCAGGCACAAGTAAGGCAAATGTTGGACAACAAATTCAGCTGTACCTAAATGTTGTGTTACCTGACGATTGATGATTATAAACCTCCATATCTTCTTTGATTCAGTTGTGTTTTCATTCTGCAGCTGGAACAAATGCAGGCATTGAACTCTATCTGTGTAACTCACGTCAGCCTGATGCATTAAGACTGTCGTCTCCATGCTAATGCTTTTACTGGCCTATGGTTGGTACCAGAATGCAGCGATATTGATAGTGTATATCCTGGCTACCCTGTTTTCCGTTCTGGCTCTTCCAGATGGTACACGAGATGCCTGACAGTTTCCTTCCACCCAATGCCAATTTCATTGCTTCCCACGGAACAACTGCATTTCCTATGCTATCTGGCTGCAAGTTAGTCTCTCTATCAAGGTTCCTTTGTTACTACGATTCATCTATCGCTTACTGATGTGTTCCTATTTGAATTATCTCTCATTACCTCAAATAGATTCTGTTCACTAAAGCCAGCATACCTATTTGCTTACCATATATTATTTCGGCTTTTCCAAAACGAATTAAGTTTGTTCACGTAAAAAGGGTTACACGGAAAAATTCCGTACAGTTTTATCTTTGGTGAGTTTTGAAGCAACATATCAATACACCTACGAGACACGAAAAAAGAAAACCTCCATTGGCGTGTCTTAACCTCACTAACGCGAACCATAACGTGGATCAGATTATTGTACCGGCTGGTCCTGGAAACAATGCTATGACATCCCTGTCTTCGACTTTCTTTGTTATAAATCAAAAACAACTTACCTATTTCGTCAGCCGGACCGAATTTTATGGTATGAAGACCATCACAGTACGACTTGTGTGGCTGTTCCTGATATCAGACTGAATAAGGTTACGGACTGCTAGGCACATATACGGTGTAGAATGTTGGAGCCTCAGCACAAGTATAGTGTGTTGAGGTTTCTTGTGTGCGCATATGGTGTAAGCAACCACGGGTTCATGCCCTTTTTCGAGCAATTCTCTTTTCTAGATTGCAATGTGATTAGCACTTTCAGGCACTCAATTAAATTCTTTCGCTTGCACGCAAATGAAGACCTTTCCAGACGTTACTTTCGCAATCAGTCAGATATTTTTCAATGATAAGCATTTATCACACTTCCCTCTATGTTCCAGCCCGCATTCGAACATGTGTTTATGCAAACACCGGTTACAGTTATTGTTTGCGTGCTTAAATGCCTTGAATTTATTTGTTTGTCATACAAATGACCTGGTTGTTCAGCAGCTATTTCTTTCGTGGATTCACTACGGAAGTGTGTTACGTGTGCTAAATTTTCCCACTGTGCGTTGAAAAATTATTTACATCAAAACCCTTTCATGCAACCTTCTTGTCAAAAACACAATCAACTGCGGAACCGGTTTATGGAGTTCTTAGATAGATAGGACGGTTTTCAATGTAGTGGAAGAGTAACTGTTAAGAATTCATTTTCTGAAGGATAAACGAACAGTGATCTCTAGAGGCACTAAAGCAGAAAAACGTGTTATGTACTGAAAACAAACTATCCGTTTTCATCAATATTTGTAAATAGGACAGGTATTTGGTTGTATTCTAGTCTGGGATCCATACCAGTAACCAAGATAAGAAGGAATTCAACACGAGATGACGTCAGGCCTACTCGATGACACTCAAAGATGCTCCCACCGGGAAGTGCGTAGAACCTCCGGATAAATGAAACCACAAGAAAGATTTAGTTGCAAACGCTTTGAGAATAAAAATAACGGAACAGTTTTTGATAAAGTTTACGTGTCCGTTATGTGCATCTAATACACCACCAAAAATTGGTACTGATTTCCTCACAGAAGCCACACACAATCGTTGGTCACAATAATCGAATTAGCAGAGACATAGTAGCTGATTCTGAGTTAAAATTCCAAAGTAGGATACGGTGAAAGTGGCTGAACCAGTTTTTGACCTCAAGATTTCCACTGTTCAAAAACAAGGCCATTCAAACAAGCACTTCAAAACAAATGCTTCATGTTCGTGCATCAATGGCTCTTGTAGCCGATGACCGGTCCTCTAGGTGACACCACAGAAGATGGCGTCTGAAATATGGCGGTGCCCTCTAATCTCCGTTAGAGTGCTCATGAAGAGAAAAACGGTTACCGCCTGTAGCGATTTGGTAAGAATCTGTGCTGCGTAAACGGGTTAAGAGTGTCAGATCACAGACTTTCTGGGCTTACGCGCCTTGGTAGGCACTTAAGTACCTACAGGAGAAATCCACAAAAGAACTTAGCGGATGGATTTGGTCGTACACAGGATATTTTCTTTAATATTCTTGGGTAAATATGGTATGGAAATATTGTAGACTATATATCACTCACCATGAATTCTACCAATAAAACTGTTGCTACGGAAAACTTCGATGGTCGGCTTGTTTTGGAAGAGATCACTGTAATGTAGACGGCGGTATAATGCTCTTTACATATTTAAGCGACCTGGTTTATATATCGGCCTACATCAACGTTTGGTGAAACCAAGAACGGAACTTGAATTCGGTTTCTGTGCTGACGCGGTGCACGCAAAAACAAATGGTTTCCCGTTGTCTCATATATTCAAACACTTTAAATCGTGTTTCAAAGCAACTATGGCAGAGTGCTGATGTGCACCCACTGCATGCTTCATTAAAGCATCAGAATCTTCGAGTTCACCTGAGTTTCTATGCACCCAGAACAGTTGCACGTGAAAATCGATAAGATGGGTTTAGTTTCTCTTCGATTTTCCCTCATGTTCTTGCCGTTTCACAAGTATTTTAGACACCCTCTTCGTTAACTTTCAAGTGGCAGCAGCTTATACGCGAATTACTGAGGGTATTGTGATCTGCAGTCTCTAGTGATCGTGACTCTCGTTGCCCCACACATCCTAACTTACATAGTTGTCCTGCTTACACACTGTACACCCACCAATGTGTATGCGCCCAACCTCCGCATGTGACCAACCAACCCTTGGTGATTGTATACAATTTCAGCGTTATCATACGCTTACCTCCTGAGGTCTAAGCACATCCGCAGGTTGTTGTTAACCTTCAGTTATGTTCGTTTCAGATAACGTATGCACCGTTGCATGCGTGCAAATTTTACCCTCTTACCGACCCTTTCCTGTGTACGTTGTCGCCATTGCACTCTTATACCACTACACTTCTCCTCATCGCTTTTGGGAACAGCTTTCCAAACCCAAATCGCCTTGTGATCCCCATTCTTGCTAACAAGTCCATCAGCATAATCCACTACAGCATGGAATTCATAAGCCAAAACGGCCTCAGTAATCTCTCAAACCGCAAATATTTTCGCCACACCGTTGTCAACAGACCAACCCAGTAACGACTTCGTTCGGTATTCCTGCGTCTGTGTATCTGGAAGCTCTAGTTTTTTCAGTGATCACTTGGACATCTTTCAAACAATGTCGCTCTTAAAGTCACAAGTATCAAGATGTACATCTCAGATTCAAAGTCTTAACGACTCACACCATTGGTGTTTGTCACAGGTTTAAGGTGGAATAGCCAAGCGCGAGATCAGACATCTCTACACAATGCCCATGTTTTCGGTGTGAACAGTTCTTCGGACTTGCCAACGTGCACCTAATCTACTTTCTGTTACGGCACACGACATTCAGAATCGACCAAAAGAGGATCTCTGTTGTTCATCTGAACAGATGTGATTTTAGCTACGAAACACCTCAGCTGTCAACAAACAGTGCGACTCCGTAAGCATTACTTGTTGCCCTAATTCAAAAGAAACAATACTGACATCAAAATCCCACTGCATGATTATTCCTGTTTACTCTTTGAAGTGCAATCAAATTCGAACCCCTTACAGAGGATTTTGTGAAGCACTACAATGAACCATTTTGCCAGTTCTTGTGGTATTGTTTGCGCAGTTTAACAAAGGATCAGTCAACATACTTGCACAAACTACGGTGACCTCTCAGCGAATGAAACTGTCTACGAACCACTTGCTCGAACGGCACCGCTGACACCAAATCTACGCCAAATCCCTCATCTTACTTTCATCAGACTCAATGGCATTACCTGCCCAGGAATAATTATTTCGGAAAGCAAGTACTATTCCGCCGCACCCCGTCGACGATTTTCATCTACATGAATTTATTGTGTAAATTCTTTAGTGGTAACCAACTTTCAGATTTTTACCTCAGTGTTCAACGCTCTCAGTGTATATCCACTGAAAGTCGGACTACGCTTTTGTGTTGTAGAAAATATGCTTTCGAAAACGGTCAAAACAACTGCAAAACGTTTTGTAAACCAGCAAACAGTTCAAAAGATCACATACGTTCAATCTTTATCCCCAGTTAGTCACATATTTCCTTTTCATCGCTCGATCCCCCTATGGTCGTTTATATTTCAGAAATTTTTGAACGCTTGAACATGTTTGCCGAGCCCTCAGAGAACTCATCAGAAGACTGATCAACAGAATTTTCCTCATGCTTCTATCTTGTAGCCCACGACAGACGTTTTACCCTGAATGCATTTGTACACCGTGCGCTTAGCCACCTTCAGGGTCCTTGCACTACGGAAGCCTAGCAGCTTAGAATGCAAGACAGTTCATCGAGTCCGTGTTAGCACTCAACTGGCAAACTTTGACCACATCGCTGTGTAGTAAATCAAACAGCAAACCAACTTGGAGAAATTTCAACTGCACTCCGCTCTACCACCAACATACATGCATCTGTTAGGTCTCAAAATACTTCATCGCGGTGTGGCTGGCGACACACAAGGCTTGGCACCTTGCGGTCAACACTCACACGAACGCAGGTCATCATCAACAGTTGAAATTGCAACAACCCGGAGACCGTGCTAGTACACAGTTTCCTCAGCTGCATTGCTACATTTGCCACTTTGGGTAATTCATACAATCCACACATTGAGTCAGTTCCAGCCTTGGTCAGCGGAATACCGTAAACAAAGGAGCATTTTAGTCTCAGGTGTTTATGTTTATACACCTCGACGTCGGGCATGCAACGAACAAAACCGTAGAAGGTAGTTCATGTCCGTACCTAGGGTTGCATGATTGAAGACTGCTTATGGGCATCCTTCTGTTAGGAGTTCTTTGCAGTGACTAACAACCATAAAGCTTCTCCAAAGTCCCCTGCTTCAACCAGTCTTTTCCGCTTGTCTGTTCTGTTTGCATGTTTCTGTGTACGACTGTTATAGGAGGCCTGGTGCGAACTCAGATCCGCTTTCTTCGGTCGTGTAACTAGTTGCAATTAGTGGATGATCGCCCTTTTCTAACGACTGGTCTATTCTTCCTTCCTCAAAGTCATTTTGTCTGCACGTTTTCCATGAGTAGTTAACTTACACAGAGGTTCCATGCAGTTTGCTTTTGGCCTGGTTCCGAATGTAGTCCTGTGGGCTGAAGCATATTGCGCTCCTCTCATACCCTCTCTTGTTTAGTGTCGTTGGACCCATGCTGGAATCGATTTAACTAATTATCATGTTTCGAACTATTACTGAAAATATGCTATTCGTTCTGAAGCCGTGTTGCTTTCTTTTAGTTTAGTGCCTGGTGGGACCCCAATTCCACTGTGCTTCAAGAAACGCATTCTAAGCTATTAGTGGTCGAGGGCCGAATGCATACCCAGATGCCCACTACAGTCTTGGTTTGAACAGAAAAGCCTTAGTAAATTCTTTGTTCTCATTAATACAGTGAAAATCGACTATAACTGTTGAATCCCCTTCAGTCCAGGCAAAGAATTTGGCATCTTACTGCAGCTTTTCTTTACATTCGACCCATTTTTAACGAAATAATTACCACAAAACAGAAAAGCTGCGATCCATAAAACGCCCTTGCAAGCATGATTACATAATAATTTCATGACGAATCGAAGTGTGCACTATTGATTGGTTAAAGTCATTTATTAAAAGCACTGGAATCAACAATGTGTGAGATCAGCCGACTGTGTGCATTCCTTGATGGCATGGTTAACCATGCACTCCGACAAACTCTGTCGTAAAACGGTTAAATTCTAGTTTTGGTTTTCAAATACATCTACCGTCGACGCGTGTTATGAATTAACCGTCTTGAAACAACTCATCAACATCTATTCACAAACTGAAATGAATGACCCCAACTGCGCTTTCATTGGGTCCGAATGGGGCCGTGTGTTGAATGGGTCCGGTTATCTGTCCTGAAGGTATGACTTCTATAAGAGACTTGATATGAGCTTTCTTCGGTAATGCAACCAATTATATGCAGCTGATTTTTGCATTCTCTGAATGACTTTTCCATCATTAAGAGTGTGACTACGCAGTCAACTGTTTTCGGCAAACCTTATCAGGTTTTTACAACTGTATATGATATGTGCAAGGTATCGGTGGAAATCAAAAGAAATTACGTCATCAAAATTCACAGATGTGAAGTGAACCATAGTCTACTGGAGGGAGGTGAGTGTCGGTAAATACGCGAGTGTCACGCGTGCTCTCATGAGGCAGACGTTCGTTGGTGTCGAGTCTTTCACGCTTGTTGGAGTTGCAGTTTTCTGTGTAGTGATTATTCGAAGCAGATAGAGGAGTCGCATAAACGGCTTTTTGAACACACTTACAGAAGTTGTAGATTCTGATGGCGGCAGTCTCAGTTGCTGATGACAGTCGTACTCTGATAGCTCTGAAGTGGGTTTGACTAGCCTTGTAAGAGGTTCGGATAGCTTCCTCGAAATCAATTCGATGGTCAGCGTCAATGAGGTAGGAACTGATCGCACTTTCTCCAACCGTTCCAGGGCCATTTCGAGAGGTGTTCACGATTCATTACGGATATTTGCTATGTGATTTCCTCCAAATTAACTAGCCTGAAGGAAACAAGTGAGGAGATAAGCACAAAAGGACGAAGGAAACCTGAGCTAGCCATCTCTTAGGTTTGACACCAGTACCGGAGAGCTATTGAAGGCTATGACGACCCATGCAACAAGATAGACACTGTCCAATGCATCAGAAATTTATCAGGTGATTACCCACCTTTGTAGAATGGACCAATAGAAAAAGGCTCTATCTATTGTCTAGGCCACTTCAATCTTCACTTTTGAATGCATGCAGGATTCGTTGAATATGTTCATTTCAGCTTAGCTTCTATCTGAAATGCTAGAGACCATCTTTGTATGTAAATCTTCCAGGGTCTGTTCGTTAGGCAGAAAGCCAATTCCAGCTTGCAATTCAGTGAAGCAAAGCTGAGAAAGTGTGTGTTTTGGTCATTCCTTGTTTTTCTTGTACTGTAACCTTTCGTACATAATTTCATATAAGATTTTCCATTTTATTGATAAACAGATTGGGAATAACACAACGTTACGAGCAATTTGTAATACTCTACGTTTCAACCACCTCGAGTAGCCTTCCTCGGGAGTGTTGGCATACACCTGAGGTGATCAAAAAGCCTGATAATACCGCCCAAAATTAAACTTTCGAGTAGCTGAATTCTCATGAATTATAAGGGAATACGGAAAGGATTAAATCTTCCATTATCCTTTTTTGTCTGAACTTTTTTAATTTTGTTAAGACTACTCGAATACCTTATTCACTTCTCGTTTGGCCATCCCCTATGTACGGTCAGGTGAACCTGAGCTCATTTTGGATACTCTTTATTCTTTAATTGGCAGCTTCTGTTGATTGCAGACTCACAGATTGCTATGGACGAATAGTATGTTCCCGAACAGTATTAATTTGCTTTAGTACCATGAGTATGCCCAGTTTAGTCATGAGAGAAAACGCGAAGCAAACAAGCTTGTTTTCAGTGCTTCATCATCAGGCTAAATACAACACATTTATATGGGTTCACTGGGGGTAGTATGTTAGTGGGGTGAGGGGTGGCGATCATTAATGTTCAGTTAGTCAAACTCGTGAAATCTAGTTATGTAGCACCAGTGAATTGGATTGTAAACGTTTTTAGACGTGTTCATGTCTCTTCGTGGAGACGGCACAATACAGGATAGGACAGTAGACAAATTTTAATAGCCTCGTACCTTTGAGAAAAAAGAAGAACCTAGTCCGGTGTTTGCTAGATAGGGCCGTGAAAATTTGTTCAGATGACACTAAAGAGGAAGAAAAACAGTTTATATTTAACACACTTCTTGAAAATGGCTACTCAGAACAGTTTATTTGTAAGCACATGTTAGTTACCACAAAGGTAGGTGTGCCGCAAGCTGTAGACAACAACCTGTCTATACTACTTTAACTTTCAAAGGCGATAGTAATGCTGAAAACATAACTAGGAAACTTAACGTAGCACTTAAAAAAGCCTATTTCGCAGCTCAGTTACGCATTCGGTTTACATCCACACCAGTTTTGCGTCAACAGCTTAAACATATATTACATATACATGCTGTCTCTTTTTGTGTTTACCGTTACGTTTGTTCCTGTGGAACAAGCTACATAGATCACACAATCTGGCGACTATCTGAACGCATGCGGGAGCATCATCCGGCGTAGCTAGCTCGAGGGTCGATAAAAGTTTGCTCCTCAACAGTTGCTACTCGCTTGGTGGAATCGAATCATCTGATCAACCCGGCCGACTCGTTCAAGCCTATCTATCGAGTCGGTGGGGCGCAATCAAAGTGAGTCAAAGGTCGTTTACTAGTATAGTGAGGACAGACGGCCGCACCATACTACATACGCCACTATTCAGTAGCAGCATGGATCGAAATGATCGCGGGATAAATACGGGATAGATACGGGAAAGATCGTTGGAAGGCAGAATGACATGGAATGGCTTTCGCCATATGATGGAACTGAGACATGGTGTCTAAAGCGACTGGAGCATTCTCGGACGAGTGTGGTATGCAAATGAGTGTTTCTGTTCCTAATCCTGATGAGATGCATAAATCGTGTGTTGGTTTCCCAATTAAACTTCTTTGCCACCAGCCTTCTGGGTACACAACACAAGATCATCGCAGAAACCATCACACTCCGCTTACACTCACCCCCTGTTATGCTCACAAAAACGTCTGGTCAAAACACAACCTTCCGTGGCCCTGTATCGATAGCCCGGATCGATCTGTTACATAGGAGTACCGATTTTCCGAAAACGTGTACAACCCAATTCACTGGTTTTACATAACTAGATTTCACGAGTTTGACTAACTGAACATTAATGATCACCACCCCTCACCCCACTAACATACTACTTCCAACGAACCCACATAAATGTGTTGTATTTAGCCTGATGATGAAGCGCTGAAAACAAGCTTGTTTACTACGCGTTTTTTCTAATAATTTTCTTTAGTTCATTGCTTGCCGGGACAACAGTCCGATGACCTTTAGAGGAGGGTGTTCTAAACAGTATGTAGGCGATGGTTGAAATTGTCTCCTCTTTCGCCCGCTGCAAACATTATCTGGAAGTGGTCATCTTAAAATCCTCGCCGCATGCAGAGAACGCCAGAATCTGGAACTCCCATGATCCTAGCAGTCTTTAAGAGGACATCAATGCAATCTCCGTTTGGTTACACGTGTGGTATTTTCTCATTATTAAAAACAAGGGCGTACATGTGACTCCTGGTGTAGTTTGTAAGAAGTGGCTTACGGTGCACATTTTCCAAAATGCTCCAACTGCTGCCGGGGTGGATATCGGGAATAGCCCAGGAATCTGGCTGTTGCTCAACATGTCATTGTCGTATCAGCACAGAAACGCATCCACAGGATTTCTTGTAGTATTGGGTGCAACAGAATAGAAATTTCCTTTTACAAAGCGAAAATTTTTGCAAATCCTTTTCAAATGAACAATTCTCAACCTCTCCCTCCCAATATGTTAACCCCACGATAATCCCTGCGGGTTTAGCAGGTTGCAAGGAAATTTATGCTTATAAAGAAAATGTCTTCTTAGCGACACTGTTCAAAGGAGAGGCACCAGTGGAGTTGAATCATGCTGACTACTTGGTGCCGTCAACATGGCCTTATAAGCCGCAGGTCGCTTGATCCAGTTTTCACACTCACCCCATCGACTCTAGCTCACATACGGACAAAGAGGTGACCTTTCACTTCGTCTCTCAGGGCCTTATCACCCCGCTGCGAAGGGTCAGATGCTACATCTTACTGATAATCCAGGCGACCACAATCCGATTAATTCAAATGAAGGTGAGTCCAGAATCAATTCGTTCACAACTTGGCGCTCTCATTGCCGAACAAGGCAGCCCAAGATGTGAATCGCTAAGTCCCTCTTCCACGGATCCAGTTAGATTAAGGTTGACTATCGAAGGACTAACTCGTTTGTGTCCCTGACCCAAACAGTGCTTTAGCTAATCGTGTGGACTGTTACGAGTCAAAAGTGTCTGCAAAGTAAAGAAGAATTTTCTTTGTGAAAATTCTTTCATTACTGAGTGTTTACCCATTTGAGTGTGATAATATTGGTCATTGTTGACACTTCCTTAAGAATAAAACTTCTAAGCCAACTTACACTTGTTTAACTGAAATTATCGTTAACCTAGGCTATCTATGGTTGTCCTCTTTCACAAGGTGAATTGCTCTTATAGTGAAATCGTGGCCATAGAGAGGAACTCGAAAAGATCGTTTCCCTGATTTTTGCTGGTCCTTGACGTAAAAGATGGCTATGTGGGAAGGAAACGCTAACAACTTAAAAACCAGCCCTGGAGAGGAAGAACCGTAACGAGCAAGTTGCGTTGTCACACAGAAGATTCGGTACAGCGCAATAATTCCCAGATATGTTTAAATCACCCTAACAGCAGCTGAGAATTCACTACAACATTTGGTGCACACAGTTAGTCTGTTTCTTTTGTGTAATAAATAATTCTTTCAAGACCACCGTCAAAAGTGTGAACTGGAGTGACGCTAGACCTTGGTTGTTTGGCTAGTCTCTGGAGGAATCGACAATATCAGCGATGTTTTATGTTTGCTCCGAAAATCTGGCGCTCCTGATGGGGCAAAATGAAGGATGTCAATGACTGCCGGTTTCATTTGCAAGGCTAAAGTACGGCCAAGGCATAGCTTCAACTCACAATAGTTCAAACCAGATTGAGTGAGCCTTGACCTGGACCTTGGCTAAATTTCTACTGAAACATTTACTAAGTCTCTAGGAAAAGATGGCCGATTCGTCTTACAAGATTGGAGCATGGCAGAACTGTTAGTCAACACTGTGTCCATCAACCAGGTCCCAGTAGCACTGTAAACTCGAAGATTTCCTTAGTCATTGACTTAAGATGTATATAAAGGGCGTTTATGGTACAAATGACTTGGATATAAATTTGCAGTTTATGTTAGATCACATACACCTCAACCGAATTTTGGTTGCTGTTTTTGAACAAATCTCATCCAGCTTACTCATAGCTACAACTTATCGAAATTTCCACTCTGTCACTCAGTCTAACAGTACATTTATAGTGTCATTGACGCCTAGTGTGGCAGATCACAGTGACTATGTTGAGGATCAACGATCACACAATGAATGCGAGAAACAGTGGCTGTAAAGTACACCAAGGGAATGGGTGTACATGATAAAACGGTGAGAAACCATATCGGAATACATGAACCGATGTTATCAAGTCCATTGCAAGACAGCACGGTTGGTTCATTCGAAATGTTATCACGCGATCAGAACTCCAAATTTTCAATCTGTTTCGAGTCAGTGCTAGTCATACCTCACCATCCGGCCGTGTGCATACGAAAGAAGCCGACCCAGGTGGTCATTTTGCTTTCAACCAATGGTAATCCCTTGTATGTTGCGTAGCGAAGTAATGTACGTTTCTGTTGTTACTGCTGTGCGTATGTTTTCACATGCTTTGTTCTTTTGTGCCGGCGGTTGGAAAAAATGTAACCGAACTATTAATGTCTCAGGCCGTCTTCTTCCCTGGTTGACCACCTGAATCAAGTGACCTTGCTTCCAAAATGCGCCATAGTAAACGTGGACTAACAAACCAAAGGTGTATTGATGCAGTAAAACTGACGGCAGAGATACCATATAAAAAAACATGCCTCTGACAACTGATTTTTCTATTCGATCGTTACACTTCTTTCTTACCTCTGTAAGTGCGGTTCGTTAGCGTGTGCCATACTTTCGAAGTGCGTCAACACATCAACCGAAATCACACTGTTTAACAACTTATTCCATACCTTCATTAGTTTACACGAGAAAAAGTCGCCCTCTTATTCGCGTTCACCATCACGTGTCCTCTGAGTACAGAGCGATCTAGTCTGATATTATTGATCCTCATATATTTGGTACCCATCTCGAAGTTTTGACTGTTCTCATACTATCATGTTATCTCCACTTTGGCTCATACGAAAAGGAATTAGGTAATTTTGGTTAATCTACCGTAATACATAGTTTTAATTTCATCGTACCGCCTTGTAAAACTGTACTGTACATTTCTGGTTCTATCAAGTTTTGCAACCCGGACCGGTAAAAATGAACCATCCCCTGGACGCATTCACGGACCCAACAAACTCCACACTTTTATTGGCCGGCCGAGAAGTAAGGTTGCCTTGATTATGTGATTGCTAGTTACCCCACAATTGCAACCTACAATTGCACAGTACGTGTGGAATCGGCTAGATACACTGCGACAGTCTGCCAGACGGAACCGGTACATTCGGAAACGTCATAAAAGCACCAAAGGAACTTTTACGATGGGAAATTGTTCGGAGTCATACACTCCTAAATGTTTGTGAAAGCGTGTGGCTGCACAGAACGGTTCCGAGCCCTAGAGTTCCGACAAAAATACGCAAGCAACGGAAAGTGTCTTACACTATCGAATTTATGGTCTTGGATGCAAACAGTCAAAGCAGAGGACAGACAAAAGCGGACAGACAGTCAGTAATGGTTCGTCTTAACCAACGGAGGCTGTACGTATAGACGACAGTTTGTGTGACATCATTGGAAGTCGCCAAAGATAGACTAGATATCAAAGTATCCAGCGACCAAAGAATGGATGAAACATCAAAAACAGTGTTCAACGAAGAGATGGAAATTGGTTATGCAAGCACAGATTGCCTATTGAATGATTATTACGCAAACATCGTGCACGTGTGTCTCGGGCTAACGGGCATTCAGTCGATCAGAAAAAAAACAATCACATGTAAACTATTGTAGTTTGTTCTGCAACAGATTTCTGAATACCACTTCCGTCTCATCCGACTGCATGCTACTCAGCTTGTTTGCTGAGGTAAGAAACACTAACATCTGTGGTATAGGTGGATGTGTAAATAACCGAGTCCCAATGCACAGACAATAATGAATAACACTCAGTACGGAACAGCTAGTGTTTCAAGAAGCGGGCATGGCAACAGATCCGAACTTCCCGATGATGAACCCTGTTTGACCATATTCCGTATACAGGATAGATGTGTTGTTCCAATTTCGTTTACAATGACACAACTTAAACTAAACCAAACCTTCAAAAGGCCTATCAAAGCTACAACAATACTGTAGGAAGGGCATATCGATAACACTTTTCATGAGTTGCTTATAATAATACCATTGATTTCTTCAGCCTTCTTGACTCTGTTCGCCAAAATTTATCTTTGCCTTACAAAACGGAATCAGACGGTGAATCGGCTTTTTAAACATACTGATTGTTAGAGCCGTCTGTTCATTGCAAAACAACACTAAACTAGGAATATCTTCAGTTCCCCGGTTTTTATCTGATAACATACAAGTGTTGTTTGGTCAAAACTTTGTGACAGGTAGCCAGACATTTTTACACTCCCGATAATCTGCATACAAAAAAGATGTTGATTGGTTTGAACTTTTTCGCCCGGCCATAGTTCACCCAAGGTGTGAACGAATATTTTTTCGAACTTTTATCATGAGGTGTTCAGAGCACGACAGACGATGAGAAACACTTCTCATTTTGAGCATTCTGAGTCGTTCAGTAACGGAGAGAAGCTGCTTTTTGCCGGATTTCATGATTTAGGTCAAACAAAATACTTCAAGTGATACAGGAGACAAATGGGTAACGCAACTGCTGACTATACCAAAGCCCAAGGTTTCAAAAATATTAGCAGATAGTTTTTGAAAATAATAAGATGGTGGGTACTTACGTGTATACGCACCCTAGTTAGGATGTTCTACATTCAAAATATAACAGTGAATGTGGTTCCGCTTAATGCTTTCGTCAACTCCACTGTTGAAAACAACATCAGTTAATCACAGAAAAAACTGTACTGTCTGTCTGAAAATGTGAGTAGGAATGCTGACGTGAATGTCTAGTTTTGCTTGTCCGCATTCAGTCGTTTCATACTGGCCTGTTGTACCAGCTGCAGAATTTTAGGTTCCAATCTGTAAGGGTTCTATTTTGGATTCACAGGTCTATAGGCTATCACAGGACGCTTGTGCATCGTGTCCTCTGTTTCTGTTGGAGGAACCTATGTTTAATCGTTTATGGATGTAGGAGTGAATGAGATTGAACAAATGGATAGCTGAATAAAGTCGTTGGCGTGTAATCTTATAAAAAACGAACAATGAAACTTACTAAGACAACTTTCCACCAACTATATACATATAGTTGGCGGAAAGTTGTCTTAGTAAGTTTCGTTTGTTGACATGGGACTGAGTTAGAGTAGTGTTTAAGAAATTGTAATGTACGTTATCGTCGACGCCTCAAGATTGAATCAGCTTGAAGTTTTAAAGACTTTCAACCGATTTAACGGCGATTATGATGTTGGACAGTATGTTTCAATATGAACAGGGCTTTGTTGTGGAACTGTTCTCTTTCAGTAGTAAACTGCCCAGTTCACGCTCCATTCTTAGCAAATAACCTTACATGAATTCATATCTGTTTAATAGGAGGAGAACTGCCAATGGATGACATGGGGAATGAAATATTTCTTGAACGAGAATTAGGTTTCCTTTGAAGTGTCAGTAATCCAGTAACAAATGAACGGGTTCCGTTATTCTCTCCAGAAAGAAGCTCGCGCTGAGCGATATAACTCTTCTAGTGATCGGTCTGTAGTTCCCTCTAGTGAGTACCACTAATGATACTTTGGCTGAATACAAGTATGAAAGTTTACTGTTCCGACGATCAGCATATACAGCACATGTCGGGTTTGAGCAAGCTGTTCAGGTCGCTAGTTCAAATGCTCTTGAAATCCAAATGTTTTCAAAATGGATATTTTTGAAGCTTGCTTGGAATAAGCAGCTCAAACATGCATGTTTATTTCTAACTGTTGGTTGGTCGTGGGGGTTAAAATTGGAGTGGAAGACTTTAGCTATAGCACTACAATTTGTTGGTAAATTTTAACTGTCTGTAACAGAAATCTCTGCACACTGGTTCCATACAGAGGCCCTTATTCTAGCGTTGTCTGGGTGTTAGTCAGTGCAACTTTGATAGTGAATGTAAGATTTTGCATTTGTTGGCACTGGTCGGCAAGTTGTATTCATTAGACTGACGGTTTGGACGATTCGGATCGTCCTGTAAAGTTCCCACTTTTACTTAACACTCAAAAAACATCAAGAGTATCGTCTGTGTAGAACAGTATTGATGACTTGACAATGTTGATTAGTTCAAGAACGAAAAGGGGGAACAACAAGTGTCTTCAGACAAGTCTTTGCAGAACACCTCTATCGACGGGGAACCTTAAAGTTAGGCCTAATTGCAGTTGGTTAATCCTCTATGTATTTGACTAAGCCCTCATCGAAGTCATATTTATGGAGTGGGTGTAGAAAAATGGAATGAACAACACCATCAACGAATTCAGAGAAATGAGAATAGGTCAAGTCTGTGATCAATCCGACGGGCAAAAATCTTGGTTGCGGGGTCATCGACTGAAGTTAACAAGTCAGTTTTCTTATCTAATGTCGAGGCTATCAAGCGGACCGAGGATTACACGCAAGTAAATGTGGCCCACAGTTTGTGTTTGATAATTCACTAGTGCTGAATATGAGGTCACCGGTGCAGTGCGGAACACGGCTGCCTCCGGAAAGTGCGACCGGAGTTAAACTCCGCTGACGAGCCCTAACAGGAACAAAACGTGAGTATGGTGTCTCTTTTCCAAAGAGACCAACTGAAAAGTTCATGGAGAAAAATAGTTACGTTCAACGTATACAAACACAAGATAGTTAAATGAAATCCCCAGACAAGCTGTTCGTGGGAATTTCAGAGTTACCAGTGTGAACGAAGGATCATGTGATAACATGAATGCGCACCAAATAACTCCCATATTTAAGAACTCCTCGTTTTAGGATAAACAACACCAATAGCAAGACCGCGTTACCTCATCAGCTTGCAGTATCGCCGTCGATAAATCAGTGAGAATAGTAGTGTAGTGAGGAAAAACGGTCGCACCATACTACTTACACCACCATTCAGTAGCAGCATGGATCGAAATGATCGCGGGATAAATACGGGAGAGATACGGGAAAGATCGTTGGAAGGCAGAATGACGTGCAATGGCTTTCGACACATGACAGAACTGAGACATGGTGTCCAAAGCGACTGGAGCATCCTCAGACGAGTGTGGCGTGTAAATGAGTGTTTCTGTTCGTAGTCCCGTTGAGACGCATAAGTCGTGTGTTGGTTTCCCCAACTAAACTTCTTTGCCACCAGCCTTCTGGGTTCACAACAGTAGTACGAACCTGCGACATCCGCTGGATAGTGGTTGTGCGCGTTCTGTTCTGCTCTATGGTTCGGAAATATAGCTTGTTCGGGACAAAGATAGCAACAGAATTGCGGTGTTTGACAATCGTTGTCTCTACCAATAAGTCCATATCAAGTGGATAGATCACTTTCTCAACGAGACTGTTCGCCAACGCGTATTGCGGGACGCTGAGCATAGGCAATCTACTGGTTAATCGAGGTTGCGCAACTTGCAGTGGCTGGGTTATATACTCCGTATGCCATCTGATAGTTCACCGTACCAGGCATTACAGTCCGAGACAACCAACGGCTGAATAAAACCGCATGTTAATCACAAAGTGATTTAGTCATGGAATATAATGCCTTTCATTGTTTCACTGAGTAAAGTGTGTATATCGCCTGCCCTGCTGGTGTTCTCGTGATCGTTGAAATTGCAGGCGTGAAGCGCTATCCGTGATGACAATTGCAGGCAATCAATGGCGCACCTGCATTCATCCCATTTATAGCTCCTCCAACCCACTGTTTTGATGAGCGACGACCAGAACCCCAGTGAACTTTGGTCAGGCTCACGACCGTTGTGAATTAATGGATCAGTAAATCGCGTTTACATAAACGGAAAGACGTATGTGATTTTAGCTTATTCTGAGAGGGACGGCGTTAACCTTCAAGGTGTAGCGCCTGAGAAACGAAATAATTTTCTAGGAAAAGTCATCCTCTTGTTAATTCAAATAAGTACTTCTGTTGAAATCAGCAACAATAGTGGAAGGTCAACATTCAATGAAAAAACGAGATTCATTCATGAGTTCAGATCAGGCTGCAATCAATGCATACTATCTTATAAAACAGAGTTATATTTGTAGTGAACACTCCGGTGTGATTCCCAACTGCTTTGCCTAAATTAGCGGTCAACACCTTCTTTGATCTTATTGGGTAACACGTTATTTTTTTGGTATCCATGTTGTTGATTTTCAATCCAGTCATGCTGCTCGGTTTGTCTGCCGTTTGTCGTGCTAGTCGGTATCTCGAAATTATTCACAAGATTATATCAAGCCAGTCGAGGTATGCTATCATCTGACCACCATTTCGCATGGTTATTGATAGAGATGCCCAGTTTGATTGATTCACCTGCGACTGGGTACGTTCAAGACAACAATGAACATCAGTTGACGTCAAGTCTTTCCTTTTCCAGTTTCTTTGGCTGATCGATAGTAGTCATGACAGCAACGATTCAATTAGACCGATACTGACTATTCGTCCCACCAAAACCATGCCACATCGTGAGAATGTCATGATACAACGTCATGCTCGAATGATAACACATAAGTTAAAAACCGTCTTTTTGTAATACACTCCTCAAAAATGGATAGCAAAGAGGTTTGTTTGTAGGCACATTTTACTGAGGGCAACGTTACCTTTCAAAGGTAATAGCTGTGCTGGAAACATAACCAGGAGACAACGTGGCAATTAGTGAAACCGATTCTGCTACTCGACTGCCTGTTCATTTTATTCCATACCAGTCCCCAGCTGAAAGATAAATTGGTCGCACATGCATATTAGTTTGTTTACCGTCTCATTTGTCCCTGAGGAAAAAGGCACGTGGGAGGCACAAAGCGATACTCACGGGAACGCATCTACGACCATCATCCGGTAAGACCAGCTGGAAGATTGGTAGAGGCTTGTTCATCTGCGGCCGCTTTGTTGTTGGACAAATCAAACAAACCATTCAGAATGGCCGATCTGTTTAAGTTGATCTGTCGAGTCTACGGGCCGACAGTCGTTTACTGACAGTCACATAGGCTACTGCGATCCGATTACGCTCACCCTGGTTATGCGCAAATAAACATCTTGTCGAAACGTGGAACCTCCCAAAGTCGTGCATCCATACTTTGGACAGAACTGTTATGTAGACGTGTTAAGTTCTTCACAAACGTTTACAACCCACGTGATTAATGCCACGTAACCAGTCAGACAAAATTGACAGTAATGTTTACAGTCCCTTACTTTACTGAGACGCTACCCCTGTCGAACCGGTATTAGTGTGTAACATTCAGCGTGACGATGAAGCACTGGCAACAAGCTGGTTTGTTACTTGCCTTTTCTCATGACTAAATCGAGCATACACACGGTACTTAAAACACAAGTTATGTCAACAAAGGTCAGACGTCCGCTTCAATTCGCATTCACGGTATTTCCAAGAGATCTAATTATCCGCTTCCGGTCTACGTCTGTATGACTTGTAGTAATCAGATTCGTAGGACCAATAGTGAGTGATGAAATAATTCAGACCCATTGCTAGCATCCATGCATTAGATATAGAAAACGGAGTGCTGTTGATACAGTTACGACTGCATTGTAGTTGGAAGCACTTCCATGGATTGTAACATTTAAAGCAAGTGGTTATCGAACATGGGACAAACAGGTGCCAATCACCCAGCGTTCTCCTGGTGCCTGAGGCGCGCAGAGCTCGTGTGTTTGTCACTTGTCGGACCAATGGCAGCAGTGTAATAAAATATACTCCTAATTGGCAGTGGCCGTTTCATTTCAACCAATGAACAAACGGCTACGACGAGCTGTCGTTCACGAACCAACAGCCCGCAACCTTCGGTCACCACAGACCAGCGCATGAAGTGTCATACAATGTCTGTTCATGGGAGTTTATTATTCAAAATATTTGCTTTATTGCCCAATTCCTACGACGAAGCACTTTGTTAACACCAGAATGTTTGGGTCATTCTTTAAAATAAATATCGGATTATGTTCCTCTTCTCTCGATGAGCCAGCTCAACAACATAAGAGCTAAGTGAGTGTCCATGTACTGTGCTGTCTCTAAATAGACTGTTCTAAATGTTAAGCGCGCTGATATGCAGCCATATCTCTCTTCAGTTCTCTAATCTCTTTTTATTTCCACTGGGCTAAGTTGATCCAACCGATGTGTGCCAACCAGACTGCGTTTTCATGGAACGAATTGGAGTCATCAACTATTGCAGTCATCTTATTGTGGTGTTGACAAAAACGCACCGGCCTATGATGTGTTAACTGCCGCGGCACGGTGTAGAACCCAAAACCGTTGACAAACTGAGGCAATGATGCGAGTCTTCTCAGCGTCCGGAGTAGGACGTCAAATGTAACAAAGCGCCAGTTTATATAGACACCTCCTGTTTGACGTCTTTCTCTTCCCACATTTACACAGAAGAAATTCACATTTCACGATGAAAATCTATCAGGCCTACTAGTCAATATACGTCACCCAGGCGGATGGCAACTCAATTGGTGTAAATCACCCTACCTTCGGTGTATTCGTGTGATAGTTGGCATCCAGTAAAATCCGACAATATTTGAATCGAATCAGTCGGGCAACCACTTTCAATAACTTATGCCAACCAGAATACTGGCAGCAGCTGTTTGAAGTGTTAAATTGCAATGTAGCCTTTTTCAGTCCAACACATTCTACCGGCTCAGTGAGTTTAAACGTTCCAGTCTAAAAGTCTGGCGACTACCTGAGGAAAACTGTACTACTCAGTCACTACTGTAAATAACACACTTTTCTCACCTATCGCGGTACTCTGTCTATGGGACTGTCACTCGATCACACGTGTCTCCGCTCTAATGGATTAGGAACATCAGCGATTTGTTTTCAAAGCACACGTTAAAACGTGCAATGACAACAGTGTAGCCCACAATAAAATTATTGAAGCCGCCCAACAAGTCACATCCTTCAAACAATCATTCACACTCAAGCGCATAGCTTGAAACACACGAGTGACATGCACAGCCAGAGTCGATTCGAATAGAGCGATGGAGATTGATTTGAAAAACACCAACTGAGTTTTTGAAAAGAAGAGTAATCAAAAATATACCGTCACCAGAGTAGCAAACGTAAACAACGCCACAGTATTCTGCCTCATATGCGTCAGAAAATATATGTAACACAAAGTCACTTTTCGCGAGTTGGTTGGATTTTAATTTTTGGAGGTTCGGTGTTTTATAGAATTTTTGTAGGTGCTTCAACTTGTCGAACCATTCTGAACGATCTTCCTTATTAAGTGGGTATTCCAGCCGTGGGATTCTGCGGCACATTTCTTAAAATGCTATCTTCCCCGATGATAGCCACTGGGCAAAATCCCAGATAGCTCGTACAGACTAGAAATGGCAGATGTAATGTTCTTTGTTTGTGGCTAGTTTCGCAAGCACTTTAAAGCCGTCAATAAACTGATCATTCGGGGCGTTCTAATTGTTACACAACGTACTGTCAGAGATTAACCTGTGGTTACTTCTATCACACTCACAGCGCATTCACAATAGGCGGAACTGTCAAGGAAATTCATGTTCAAGGAAATTTCATGACGGCGGTGATGTCGAACTATGAACAAAGTTGAGTACCGAGGATGTAGATGACAAGATGGATAAACAGTTAACAAAATGTCAATCGTTATGACCGGCTTGACATATGTTTTCTTTAAATGTGTGTTTAAATACTTCCGTTTCTCTGCCGGCTAAAGAAAAGTGCTCAAAAGTTCGATGAGGTGGTTTTAATTGGATGAACCACTATCCGACATTTAGTGGGTTTACTCCTATGATCATCGTAGTATCCTCAGGACTTCATGGACTGGCACTGTTGTGAATCCAGAAGGCGGACGACACAAAGGTTACTTTATTGGAGAAACCAACACACTACTTAAGCGTCTGAGCACGACTAGAGACGGAAACACTCATTTGCACACCATACTCTTCTGAGGATACTCCAGTCGCTTTAGACACCATGTATCAGTTCTGTCGTGTAACGAAAGCCATTATATGTCATTCTGCCCTCCAACGATCCATCCCGTATCTCTGCCGTATTTATCACGCGATTAGCTCGATCCATGCTGCTACTGAATAGTGGTGTGAGTAGTATTATGCGACCCTATCTCCTCACTACAGCACAAACAACTCAAAGTATGCTGTACGAGTTGTATTAGGGATTTTAAAGCTCAGCAAGACATCTACAAGTTGACCGGTCAGATCAGGTCTTTGTGATAGCTGACAGTTCACAAACGAGTACATTTCGATGGGTGACCAAATGCCACAACCAAGTTTGTCACGTATTTTGTGGTTAAACACAGGGTGGTTTAGTATATGCCAACACGTCCATTGTACTCAACATTTACAAACGCCTTTCCGACTTGCAGTTTTCCAGTATGAGTCTGTATTGAGGTGGCCCGTCTCAGATCCATATCTTTATCACGTATCCAGCAGTTTCTTTAAACGCTCAAGAATTGAGCTTCCGACATTCGACCCAAAAACAAAACAACCCCCAGTGATCATCACGGAAATATAACTTCGAAATGACAGTTAGCAAAACGTACACGACCCTCAACCACCGATACAGTTAGCTTATTCTCTCGCGAGTATAATTTTTCAAAATCCACTATATCATAAATCTGTAAGATACAAGCGTGGTAATTAGAGTAGGTGTTGCTAATGTAGATCTAAATTCTTAGATCAGTCATTTTCACCTGGGTTAAAATTTGGTTTTCAAAGCTCCCTATGAGTTTAGTCTATAAGAGCGTTCTGGAACATTGCCAGCTGGTTAATCATAAGCTGGCTTTCCACTTGGATAGATACGGTATAGTCGTATCGTTCGAATTTGCATAGACCCCAAGTTAAGCCACTACATTCTCATCCACGTCCAATAGCGACGGGAGTTGGGTCGTTGCGTGTCTAGTACTGATTTCAGTCTTGGTTGCTGGCCTCGGTAGTGTCAAGCATCAATACCGGGCTCCGGCAAAAAATATTATCGTATAAAACAGAACCACAGTTGTAACGAACAATCAGTTCTGTTGAGCAATTCATTCGCTGATTCTCACTGGCCGACGGCCTGCAATTTTCTATTCAACGTTTATATTTAGCTTGTTCGTCTCTCGCCTGCTAATTGGTTGATCGATCCTGCCATTGATGCACATACTTATTAGATCGGCATCTGGCGTGACTGTTTGCTGGTAAACCTGTTTTTTTCTGGTTGGCCTGGGGTTGCGTTTGTTCCAGTCAATAACCAGCATCAGTTGTTATCACATACGTAGCTTCATAGCATTGAACGCTCAGGTGAAATGATGCCTAACATGGATCGGCGCTTCCCGTACTTATCGGACCTGTGCGCATAGCATGCACTCAGAAGAATATTGAATATCGCCAGAATTCTCTTAAGAAATCCATCTTTATGGGTATATGTTCCTCTAGTTTGGCCGTTTTCCTTGTCTGAAAACTGAACATACTGTCGGTAAAATTGTGTTGCCAAAACACTAAGAACGTCAAGAATCCGTGATAGCATTTATGATACACCTCATATTTAGTCTACGTGGTCGACGTCAACAAACTCAGAGATAGTTAAACATGCTATTTTGAAATTCTTGCATTCGATTACTGCTCTGGATTCATGAAAGTGTGCTTGTCGTCACGTGCCAATCATCTCGTATCGTTCTGATTCCAGGCACTAACAGCCATGGTGAAACATTTCAAACCTAGCACGAGGTTTAACGTAGTAATGACTAACACACTGGTAACAATGAAATTAGCTTACAGAGAAATAGCGAGCCAACATGCCAGCGATGCTTTCAGACAGACGCAATACAACTTAAGTATACTCTGTCAACAACCACGTATGTTTTCGAAACCAATGGAACAAACCAAATTAGCTAGGACTCTCGTATAAACACGTGCACAAAGCGGAACAAAGTAAGTCTTGCTTGGCTATTCTGTTATGTGATCAGACAATAAATGTGCGAAATAGACAAAGCACCGTGATACCTGACCCTTTTCCACTTCACAGATTAATTGGGAAGACAACTACTTTCCCTTCCTCGGCAGTAGTATAAAGTTCCGTCGGAACAATAGTATGGTTCTGCAGTTTAAACAGCTTTGTTTTCATTTAAACACGTGATACAGTTATTCCTGTTTAGAGTAACATCGCTTACATTACAGGCATGAAAACCTGTCAGGTGTGCGCACTAATTGGTGTAGTTTTATGCATGAATTAAGTAAACAGATGAACACACATGACCTAATTAGCGCAGTTAACGAGTTCCGCACTCCTTCCTTAAATGTGGTTATAAATAACATTTTCTTGAAACAAAATATAGCAGAGGAATCAAAAAGGTTAATGCGCACGATTTATAGCCTGGCAAATTCGACTGCCTAATATGGAGTGCGTACTATACAAGAATATGGGTTAACTACGAAACTAACCATAAAAAGGGAAACATACGACCGACTTATTCGCCAATCAGTCAATCGCACCGTTACTGTGGCAGCGCTAGGTCAACAAAGGTCTTGCTGAACACACAGAGATGGACAATGATATCTCAAAGAAACCGTCCTAGTGTATCGTGACAACCGGGGCCGACCGTTTGCGTGGATAATTTTGAGTGCCTGTATGGGATCCACCTTGTGATGAATTTCCACCAGATGACTATCGACCGCTGATATTGATAGACTGTGTGAAAATTGATGTGTACACACTGATAAGTCCCAGTTGTTATGATATCCTGGAACAGTTGTTCTGAGACGCTAGTGTCCATCTCCGTGTGCTCAGGGAGACTTCTGTTAATCTAGCGCTGCCATGGCAACGATGCGATTGACGGGTTGGCGACTAGGTCGGTCGTATGTTTCCCTTTTATGATTAGTTTAATAGTTAATCCCTGTTCTCCTCTTTACAATCTCCTGTTCTCTAATACGCACTGCCAGTAGTAGGATCCTCTTTCGTTCGAGCGCATTCCAGTTTATCTAACTTATCTAAAATATTATATAAATATTAAAAAGAGCTTGAATAGCTTGCCTAATATAAAAACCAAGTACTGTGGTGAAATGTAAAAAGAGAGAAAAAACTGTCCCCTGAAAATGCCACTCTCGTGCGTCATGAAAGAACAGGTTAGCCGAGTGCTTCAATGGAACAAAACTTTTGTTTTGAGACAAAAACAAATCTCTCCTTATCGTACGTTTATTCGAGTGTACCGAATGAGTGTCCAGCTCTGGTTCTTCATCTTTCACCCAGAAGATGTCCACTACTATTAGAGGAGGTTTTGTTATGATGGGCTGTTGGGAGCTATCCAATGTAGAAGATATACACAACACAGAAAGGTATTGATCGCTCTTCACTCATTATTTGACACCCTTTCTAAAATTAAAATTGTCGTTTAATGGTAAACTATTTTGCAAATGTTGCCACATCCCTAAAATGATTTGAACAAGTTGGAGAACAACCTGGAATTCTGTGTAAGCTTTGACATTCACAAAGCGGAATTTTACAAGTTCCGCTAGGGGATGATCGAACAGCACCCAAATATGTCCAGTACTTATTTAGATGATCGGATTGTTTGGGTGGAAACGTTAAATGTACTGAAGGCTCCTGACACGAAGTATGTTCAGATGTACACATATCATGTGTTGCGACAAACCGAATGAAACAAAAGTCAAGAATATCCATTATTTTAACACTAAATGTATTTCTACTGCCATAAGTTACATTCTGCTTAGAGTAAACAATAAGGTGGAAGCGTTTTACAGTGTGACCATGAGTTAGACATCGCTTGCTTCAAAAAGAATCAGTCCTCATTCAGGATCATCTTCTGCTGATCACTAGCGTGTGTTCCATAAGTAGTTTTTTGTACATGACAGCAAAACTAATGTACAAGTTGCTCGATTAACGGACGACTGTTGAAGTTTCAACACATTCTGGTACTCTTTTGAACTTTTAAAGCTAATCGTATGTGACAGGCCCACGCACGACTTGACAGTTGAGTCTGTCCAATAGTCATTGGTTGTTTGATGGAAAGTACACCAATTTTACCCTGGTCAGTCCGGTTTTTTCTTGAAACAGTTTGTCTTTTTAACAAAATGATTTGAGTTAACAAGAGTTGCCACCACCACTGTTCCCAACCATCAGAAATGGCTATCTCTTGGTTACAAAACCCTTTCATCTGATAACGTCTCCTTCTGTTTGGATTCTGAACGTGATACGAAGTAAACGTTGTGTTGTGATCAGCTTGAAGCGGTAATCAATGCCGACCAATAAAATGAAGATAGCTTGGTGATTATATTCAACATGTTACTTTGTTCACAAAATCGAAGTAATTTAATCGTTTGTTTAACTCGCATGAAAACACGGTTAAATACAGCTGACAGACTTACTGTGTGCTAAGAAACTTTGGCACTGTTTGTATTAGTTCTCAGGGCTGAAAAAGTCCAACAAATCCTGATGACTGATGAGTAGTCGGGGATTTGGCTTGTTTTCAAGTTGACCNTTTTCAAGTTGATCATCACTCACACTTGATCGTAGTTTTCGCATTCAGATAGACTTTCCAACCAGCCTCTTTCGAAAAGAAGCACTAGACTCGAGTTTTATTCTCATTAGAGCTCGTCAGTATTGCATATCCTGACGAGGTCGAAAATCCTGTGAAATAACTACAGTGCAGTTCACTTAAACTGCAGTGCGAAGGAATTGATGAGTCAGATGAGGTTCTGCGTACCTCAGATGTAGAGAACTGTTTTATGTGAAATATCTCTGAGACCTAATGGCAGATGTAGTGTCATGTGAGTCACAGCAGAGGTTTTTCAACAAGAGGTTTATAGACTCATTGAAACCTCGTTGCTGGTTACTTACAGGAAATTAGGGGTGGGGGTGTTACCGTCGAGGGAATATCCCAGGGAACACTACATTTGTTTAGTGGTCGGATAACCCGACCAGCTGATTCGCACGAGATAGCTCTAAACAGTATATTGAAATGTAATCCGGATGATTCGGGTGCTTGGGATTATCGCTAGTGGAGTTGGCACTGGAAGCCCGATATCTGCATCAGATGATCGTACAAAGAATACAGTGCTAGGAAAAGTTTTGGGCTTGTGTAAGAAATAGAATATGGTACACCTGAAAAGAAAACGGAATGACCAGCAGTACATTATTAAGCCACTACAGTGGTTAGGCTATGAGTTTACAACAGAAATGCTCAGAGGACGAGAAGGTGAATATAAAGCAAACAAGCCTATGAAGTGACCCGGCCATCTCTGGTCCCAATCTAACTAGGAAATTTTTGGGACCAATATCAAAGTGTTTATAGTAGATCATTCGATTGTATTCGTGAAGAGCTGGATGGATGCAGGTTAGTCAAGTTATCTGGAAAAGGCTAAATAGACCAGCGCCAGAAAGTCCGTTGAATAACACGAATAAATTTCGAGTTGGCCTTCTGATGAACACGTTTTCAAAACCAAGCCGCTGAAAGTTGATTTGCGTTCAGTAATGTGACGTCCATTTTGATACCGCCTCTCTATCTTTATACTGTGTTGTACTCAATCGCAATACCGCCTTGTTCCTACTAGAAATTGGCACCTTTTTCTTCCTCATGTGAAGATATGGATCTGTCAGTACAATTCTACCTGAAATTTAACGAAACACTGTTAAACACTGACTATAGGACATAAATTATCTTTGTACTCCTACGTTCAGCCCAAGTAGACTGACGGATGTTGTCGCGAAACCTGCAAGATTTTCTTTTAATTGTTGTGCGTTAACTCAGGATAAGATGCGAACACAAAATTTCCCTTGCCTATTGGTCTGTTTGTTATTTTTAAACATCTCTGCGTTTGACAATGATCAGAATGTTTGATTTGCGTTGTTTTTATTTCCACTTTGTCGTTAGTTCTCACCTACTGTTCATACTGTTACAACGAACCTGTATTGACATATTTTGCTGGATCAAAGCGGAATTTTCCGAAGCAAACTACGGCGTTGTACGTAATGACAGCTTACGTTAGTAGTTGAATTAGCGAACTATTGGATAATGGCTTAGGAATGCAGTATGGTGTTGACGAATCTAGTAAATTAGCTGACAACCACATTCCCTGACGTCAAGTCGGAAGCAATGTGAATATGCTATGTAGTGTTGGTTGAATCGATCAACCTTCATTTATAAAGACACTTGACACTATTGACTAATTTGTACCTAGCAAACGTTACCAACCGAATATTCATACGGTGGATTCAGTATTAATCTTTTGTGAACGGATCCATAGAGCGCCAAAGAGGGTTTCAATATGAGCTTGTGATCACGAAAGCTGAATCCAGGTAGGTCAAAAACGGAATTTTCTACGACAGAAGGATCCTGAACAGAGTCAGTTGTATTACTTATGTAGTGAGCACAGACGGTCACACCATACTACTTACACCACCACTATTCAGTAGCGAGGCGGCAGCATAGATCGAAATGGCCCGGGGGAAAAATACAGGAGAGATACGGGAAGGATCACTGGAAGGCAACATCACATGTAATGGCTTTTGTTACATGAAGGAACTGAGACCTAATGTCCAAAGCGACCGGAGTATCTTCAGATCAGTGCTGTGTGCAAATGAGTGTTTTTGTTCGTAGTCAGGTTGAGACGCATAACTTGTGTACTGGTTTCCCCAAATAAACAACTTCTGTGCCATCCACTTCCTAGGTTCACAACACTAATAAGTAAAGTGGCAGAGTTATGATTTTAGATTATATCTAACTGTGAAAATTCAGGGCTTCGGCTGGACTGGAACCAGTGACAGTCACAACATCTCTCAACGCGGCAAGCACTTTTCCAATTGAGCTACGAAGCCAAACCAGGAGCTCGGAAATGTCACATTTGGACTCTGGTGGAATGCTCGCCACGTTCAGGCATGCTGTGTTTGTCGCTGGTTCGAATCCAGTCGGAGCTCTGGATTTTCATCTGAGTAATATTCTTGTAGACCAGAGCAAGTGTTGCAGAGCTTCCAACGAAAGGGACAAAAACTGAGTATGTTGAACATCAGATCAACGTATCTTAAGTCATATGATGAAAAGTTCACAACCGCCGCGACTTATGAGTAACTACGACCACAAGGTTCTACTATACCTACCGAAAATCCACAAACCCTTAATACCAGTTCGCCAAATACAAGCTATGGTGAATCCACCTTACCACTCGAGGGCGAATATGTCAGTGAAACTTTTTGAACCCGTCCGAGAAACGACTGCCCCGCTCAGTGTACTGTCCATTCCGCCTAAACGTGAAGTGGTGAGACACTGTCATTCGAGCAGCACAATGTACGTTCTAAGGGAAAAACCCTCGGTATCACTACGGGAAGAGTGCAAATTGTGTATGGTTTTGGTTAGTAAACTTAACTTGCCACTTAATTGTACGATAACGGCCAAGAAAATCGATTGTTCCACTACTCGTGGAATTCACCCTGACTGCTTTGCCACAATGTTCAACTTGCTGATACGCCTTTATTTTAAGCCAGTCACCCAAATGTTTCGTGCTTATTCAATGAAGAACGTTACCCTTAGCAGAAAGTTAAAACATACAGCTACTAACTGGGTTACAAAACTACGTGTTCTATCCTACTCAAATAGTTTGTGCAAACTGTTATAGTCTTCAATGGGTTGTCGATATTACAAAGGAGATAATGTTTGAGTATATGGGATCCTGCACAAAAATCATCATCCCGCAGGAGAAATAGTTGTGCTCAATGAAAGTGACCGTCTTAGGGGTACCAACGAAATGAATAAAATCGAATGAATCGTTTGACTCACATCAACAACAAATGAATTCATACTTGACACACAACTTCTGAACAGCAAACTGACTATTACGATAACTTGGTCATCAGATTGCCGATAATACTGACCGTTCATTGTTGGTGTTAGACAGCAGCTATTTGCTGTATGTTGCAGTGAGATTGTTGTATGCGTGACAGGTATTGGCTGCGTTTCCGTCCTGGTCAGTATTCATTAGGGTTCTCATTTGCAATCTTCTTACTGCTGACAATCTAAAAGTGAGCCAATCTTCGATTTGCCACTTTGTTATTAATCGTTTTATGTAGATTCTCATGTACACAAACGCTTCATTTTCTTCCGGTCGGTAAATTTCTAGTGAATTCTCTGGTCTCTAACTTGTTAAGACAAGTGCATAATCATGCAGACCACCTGGTGTTGAACAACCACAAACAAACCTGCAATGTTTCACAGATGAATCGTGAACCAAAAATCAATTTTTCGATTTCGAATTAATCGATCAAAACCAGCTAGTTAAATGTGTGGCTTGAATGTGTTGAATGACTTTTTGAATGGAGACGCTGACGGTGAGTAAGCGATTTAGACAATGTTCTGGATCACTGTCAGTTGAAGCTGCTCCATTTGACTGGCCACTTTGTTAACCTTCCGTCTATAGGCCCCGAAGTATCAACTGTAATTTACGACCTCGCGAATACACTGTGCGCAGCGCTTCCACCTTATTTGTAAGTTACCCGATCGATTCTCAAATGTACTTCAGGTTGACAAAACTACGAAATGATTACACTGGCTTGAACGTTTCATTGTAACGAGACAATCGTGCTAAGCGTGCAGTCTTCTCTCTACTCAGAAATCCGCCAAAGGTTGTAGTTTGTCGTAACTGGAGTCTAATAACTTGGAGTATGTCGGCCGGCAGAATCACCTTTGAGATCTAGCCAGTTTTGGTGACGCACGTTTCGTATCACTCAATCTTATTGATATGTTACTCTCGCGCCATAACAAAGAGACTATCTGAAATTTGATGCGTATCGCATTCACAACTGGAAACCAGTGGGATTCTCACAGACCAAACTGTTGAATATCAGGGTGTATGGCCTGATATTACACATTCGTATGGATGATACCATTACTAGTGTTCTCACATTCCTGTTTTACGTCTTGACCCGTCTTATTACAGTTTAACCAAATTCCTCCTTCTGAGATTGCATTTGTTCTCTCTCGCTATTCCCTTTGCTATTCAGTCAATCTCCATAGTCCAATGGCTGCATTAAACATCTATCCTTCTATACCTGTGTAAAACGTTTTGGTATTGATACTTCGAATGTAAACATAATCGGATTCGATTGCAAGAACTATGGATAATCACTATGGTTCGGCCTGCTTTTGTAACAGGATTCTGATAAAGTAAGTGAAAGTGAGCAGTTAAAGGCAAAGTGGGTTAGCTTTCTGGTATTGATATGTTCGCCGTGCTTGCCATTTAGGTTGCAAACGTTTCATCACCAAGCGACGTGACATCATCAGTGCCTAAGTGTTTCAGCGTACAGTTTTGAGCGTGGGTTTGAAACTCCAAGCTCGGAGAACATATTAATATCAAAACTATCAACCCAAGCTATGAAAAACACCACCACTGTTCCCAACTCTCAGAAAGTTGCACGGTGTAGATCGTTTCCAAATAGCTGGTTTTAATGTCACTGTTTAAAAGTGATATGTAAATTATTCCCAAGATTTTGTTTAGTTGTTCATGTGCATCTTTAAATTGAACCGAACACATGATTATTAGTTAATTCTGAAAATCATGTGAAAAAGTGGTTGTAAAATAAACTAATTAGCCCGTATCTTTTATCTGGTAAAAGCTTGGCTGTGCAGATCCATCGAATATTTCTTTCCTGAATCCAACACAACGAATTCTTGAGTTGAACTGGTAATCACCAAACGCTTGCGGTCCACTTAACTGGCAGTATTTGCCAGGTTGTCTACTTAGTCTGTGATCTCCGGCATGCCTTCGGCGTCCTCTCAGGCGAATGAACAGTTGACTTTTGGCTGCATTCATTACCTTGACGCCCAATTTGCAAGCATAAATACCATCCAGCGCTAGTTCAACCAATACTACCAAGTGGACTCTGCATACTATGATTGTTAAGTGACTGTATATTCGGGCTACATTTCAAAAGCATACCTTTCAGACCAGCAGAATTCGGACCGAACAAAACAAGAGAATATTTAAAAAACTCTGTAGTCTTTCATCTTGTCGAATATACGAGGCATTTGCTCGAGTGTGAGCACCGTTCTTAAGCTTCGGTGGCAACTGTCAGCTAACCCAGATTGAGTGTGGACCACCAACATGAAATGCAATCTTCTTGACTCTTGTCATCTAAACCTTATGAACGTGAATTACCAAAAACACTCGTTCGCCTATAAATCATCATAATCATTTTGTGAATGGACATATTTGAAACAATATGCATGCCCCACACTGGACTTGACCTTTCGGGGCTTTTGAGGATATCCTGTCAATCAGTAATCTGTTAGTTTTCGAGTAGACAAGGAATCAACATTGTACAGCCACGCAGTGATTGTTAGTCAGCGTGCTTACCGAAGTGTGCGCTGATGTATATACGTGTTTTCCTCGAAAAAGTATTCACAATTCACCAGCAAAAGTTAAGTTTTATTCAAGTGCCGCGGTTTTAAAAAATGTCTAACGAGAGAGAAGCCTTAATTTCATTTATACGTGTGGACTTTGAGGTGGACATAAATCACCTTTTGGTGTCTACACAATTACAAAAACCACTGTCGTCCACCAGTTCACAGAATGTTTTTCACAAATCCCAAAAACTCCTCGTAACTCAATTCTTTATCACCGTCTCGATCATTTTCCTCAATCCACTGATCGACAGCTTTCGGGAAGATAAAATTATGCTGGGTTTGTAGAAAATCTTTTAATTCTTTGGCGGATAGTTTTCCAGATCTGTCCTTGTCAATCGTACGGAATGTCCGACGTAGCCATGCACAGCTGGAATAAAAATGAAATTCTTTCAGATTACTAACCTAGTGTTGACAAATTTCATTTTGAAGACTCTGGGTACATAAGCAAAATCGGGTCGAATAGCTAAACAATAGGTTTGAAGAAGATTGCATTAACAGCCTGTGAGATATAGCATCAAGATGCGAGCGATACTTTTTAGCACACCAATAATTACTCATCGGCACTCTTTTTAAGACTGTCCTCTTAGTGCTCACAATTAGCAAGTAAGTATTACTAACGAGAAGTGATCAGTAATTGATGGGTTGATCCTGGTTGATTAGGAGAACACTTCGACGTTTACTAAATAAGCGCATGCACTCTTCTGTACGGATTGGATTCGGCCTGTGAATATAAGCTGAAGTGTCTTGAGTTTGAAGAATCGAGTTAACAAAACCAACTAGAATAAAGAATAACGAGATAACTTTAGGGTTTTCGGTCCATTCCTGAGACGTCGTTATAATTTCAGATGTTTACAGTCAAAAGCACCTGTTAGAACAATGTTAACACATTAGGGGAAAAGTCGGAAATTCCAGAAAGCTGAGAATCGCGCAAAATTAAAAATTGGAATTGAATTTCACATTTAACTTCATGTAGATAAGCGTGCATCTTGACATAGAGATATTTAGCTGGAAGGTTCAAAACCACATGAGCGTCAACATCCTAGAAAATTTGTTTGTTGGCGATACTGATAAACAATTACTCATAAATCTCCTCCAGTGTAACACCATACGCTGAACATTTCCCAACCGCTGAAGCAATCGAAGCTGAGGATGTCCACATTTAAACTTTCAAAATTAGTGCTAGATTAAATGTCCACTACTTTTTATACATTGATCGGATGAACTGTATAAACCTCCGGCTTTTTGCACAGTGAATAAATCCAAAATATATGCTGACTGCTGGAGAACTGTGCAGGTAACTGCAAGTTCCGAGAATGTCACTGTGGCACATATCCGACAGCATTTACTTCCGCGGTGTTGAAAGCGTTTGAGCGACTAACAGCTACTACATTGACTACCCAGCTGACCACTGGCTTCAAATTTGATACAAGGTGGAGTTTTCCCGCCTTTATTCTTCACTTTGTGAGCACGTGATAAGAGATGGGAAGTTACCCACTGGAGTTTACCATATAACAACAGTTTTCACGGTTTCATAAATCAGGCGACCTTGTATCAATTTTTCGAGCGCGTACGAAATCCTCAATACTATTGCTTTAAGAGCGCAATGCCTTCCCTCGTAACACAACTGTAAAGTGCTACAAGGAGATCGCCCTGTCTCGATAAGATTCGCAGTTAACCTAGGCAAAACCCTGCCACCGGAATGAGCCAGTGTTCAGGCACTTTCAACTGTGGATCTGTCTAGCTTTCTTAAATCAACGCTACTGAATTACTATGTCTGATTAGAAACATTGTCCAAACACCCGTAATCCTTCTGTGAACAACTTGCTGATGCTGATTATCGTAAGCCAATCAAGTGACACCACCCCTAATGTACTCGGAGAACATGAGTTTCTAGACAATTTCTTCACTATGTAACACGGTTTACTAGTCCCTCTGTATTACTGATGCTTCGCTATAAGTTTGAAAACGCATTTTTCTTAGTTATTTTGCAATGGTTTTCCAACCTTCGTCACAAATTTCAATGTTCAGATTTCATTGTTTGCGTACTCCCTACTGATGATACCGTTTCTCCCACACTGATTCCTAGTATTGCATGTGTAGATTAGAAGCTTTTGGTTAGATCCATAAGATTTCTGGCCTGACACATTTGCATCACAATCCTTTTCGTCACTATCGTTGTGAATTCCACTTAAGACCTACAGACAGTCTTTGTTAAGCTCTTTCGTGTTTACATTCCCGCTATCTTTCCACTCACATCTCGATGATTATCCAATTTTGTAATTGAATCCACACACAGGTTCCTACAAGGTTTCAGCATGTTTCTGTCATCCAAAGCTTAGAAGAAATCTGAAACTGTCGATCTGGAGATCGTCGACTGAATAAGTGTATAGTATTCTGAAAAGTTCTGCTGTGGTTCGTGTGTATCGGTGAATTTGAAGGATTGCTTTTCTATTTTCACTGAATCTTAAAAGCTACATTCTTCACTTATTGGTATCCTTAAACACATAAAGGATTTTGCTGAAGTGAATAGGTATTGAAAAGATGTACGGTACAATTTAAATGTCTGACCTGACCATTCTGATTTCAAGTGGAAACTTTCGGAACTAGCTTTATCCCGAAAATGGGCTAAATTCATTCAGGGAATGTATGTATGTGTGTAATGGGAACTACAACGATAACTGATGGGCACGCATTTACGTGGAACCATAAATTTGCTGGTAAAATCGAACACTTTAATACGCATAGATTAATGTGAAACAAATATTCTTACATTACAGGGATGACAGTTTGGCAAATTTGTACACAGTTCTGGTGAATACACTCATTCAACTAGATTTTTCATGATGTCATTCACAAAACGTGCAACGGTATCAACCACAGCTAATCGGTTTTCGCATCTATAGAGTATACACTGAAGCATAAAGTTGAGTGTGTCAACAAATGGTTGTATGTGAATCTAACAGATGACATATGAACAACGGTATTGAGTTTGTTGATGAACAAGTCGGGTGAAGCAATGAATGCAAACTTGTCACCATGTGAAGTATGTGGTTGCCTGGTATGAAGAACGACAAACTGAAGAGAACAGAAGGTGAGCAATGGGGAGCACATACGTATTAGTGAGTCAACCTCTAAAGCAGTGTGCGGAGCAAAGTCGGTTAAGAGGCCAGACTTTGTAAGATTGCTTTTTGACTGTGGTGATGATTATATTGACTTGAAAATAACTGTTCGAATTGATTCTCAGGTACTAGGCAATGAATAACTTAAACAAGACTGTGGTATGTACTGAAGTGTTGCTCCTAATAATTAACCATGGCAAACAGAAATATACTACAGGTGAATGTTGTATTGTAAGGAGACGGACGTTGAGTTGATGTCCGCCTTGATGGCCGGCATACACCGTTAAATGCGGTGGATACCAATGCAAGAGTTCTTGTTCGGTGTGGAATATCGCACCGTTTAAATAGTTGAATAAAAGTGTGCAATCGGAGACCTGCGTAGATGCCACAGTAAGCGAAAGATCCAAGATAGGTTTATACCTTGAGGAGCTCAGAGACAAATGGTGATCAACATCGCAAATTGACAGTAGGACTTTGCGACTGGATTGCGATTTGTACAGCATTTACATGCCCCGTAACTGAGTGATGACAACAACAAAATGGCTGCGCAATTCAACTGGAGAAACTTGAGACGTATTCGCATCAACCCAACAGCCGTTGCACTTAGCTGTCATGCTAAGGGCATGCAGGACATCATCGTAGAAAATGCTCGAGAAATGGAGTGAAAATTAGCACAATATGAAGGTATACTGGATAAGCTATCGGAAAAGAATCGTACAGATTTCGAGATGTTTTTTACTAGTATTGCAGCCCAGCGAATGGACATCAAAATGACCGAACTGTCCAATCAGTTGAACCCTGTGAAATCGTGCGCCGAAGTTCCAAATAATCCCAAGCGGAATTTTCACAACTTCTCGTCCTTGAAATTGAGCAGAATTTTGCTTGAGGCACTGTCACTAGGACCGAATTTTTGTTGTCCACGTCATAGGAATAGTCAGCTTGATTTACAGATGATATTTTAGAGTTTCTATAGTCAGTTAGCTGCCCTAACTCCATTATCATATTTAAACGAGGGAAGAGTGAGATCAACACTGCTGAACTCGTGCCATCTGTACGTTAAATATACACCGCAAGTAAAGCAGCTCTTGACAAAGCAGCATTCGGATGCACTGAAGGGATTAAAAAATAACGAGCGTATTAGGCTTTCCAGACCGGATAGGGGAACAGGAGTTGTCTTAATGAACAGGATTAGTTGCGTTACCGAAACAGATGATAGACTAGCCGACGGTTCAAAATTAGTGAAGGTGGTTACGGAGAAAGACAAAGCATCAGCTATAGAAAAGACGATAACTAAAACCTTGTTTGAAATAAAACAGAAGGGACTAATTTTACTGGCCACTTTCAAACTCATCTGTCTCGCTGGAACAGTAATCCCTAGGTTATACAGTCTGTCCGAAGTGCACAAAACTGGTTTACCCTTGAGATCCATTTTAGATGTATGCAGCTCTTAATATGCTCTGGTCAAATGGCTTGCCGGTCAGCTCCAACCCATCAGATTAGAGCTAGCAAAACAGTTTCCGAGACAAGCTTCATTTCACTGACTGAATCCATGACCTGAACACAAACGATCAAAAGATGTGCTTAATCGGTGTTGTTTCACCAATTACGGGCGTGCCTCTAAAAGAGACAATTGACTATTTGTACGATTACATCGAGCGTAACAACAGACACATGTGCATCCCAAAAATGAACTGAGTGAACTGCTGGTACTTTGTACAGGTAGCGCTCAGTTTTTGCTCGACAATGTGTTCTACCGCCACAGAGATGGAATGGCAATTTGCTTTCCTTTAAATATCTTGTTTGCTGACGTTTTCGTGAGCAGACTGGAGAGTAACCAATTGAGAGCAGTCACCGAACAAGTGAAATTTCGTGAACGTTATGTCGATGGTATTTTTGCGCCGTCAGTAATAATTCTAACACGAAGAGAGCTATGACAATTGTTAACTCAGCACTCCATAACAGTATTTGATTCACAAAGCAGTCAGACAACAAGGACGAGATAAATTTCTTGGATTTTGACCAGATAAGAGAAGATGATCAAGTCCAAGGATATATGTACAGAAAACAGACTTAGAGTGGCCAGTGCACTCCCTTGGATATTTTCGTTCCACTAAACCAAAAGCACAACCTCATACGATGTCTGAGGAGTAGGGCGTTGAAGATCTGTGTGCAAGACACCACAAGCTGAGCTAGAATTTCTACAAGTGTTCAAGAAGAATGAGCTGTCAGTGCGTTTCATTCAGCGGGCAATGTGGGCGGTAGATTCGAAATTTAATTCACCCTCTGTGAACAAGAAACTTGCGTTTGCCACTCTTTCTTTCAAGAAAGACCCTGTGACCGAATTTATCTCAAGAAATCTCACATATTCATTTGAAACCGCCTACCGTGTCGCTCAGTTGTGCGTGAGTTTGCGTTCAACACCGGTTATCCTGTCTCAAATCAAAGACAACCTACCACATCTTGCATTCAGCTGTTTACTCGCGTTTCAGACTGTCTACCGAGTGTCAGTGAATCTATCACAGATGGTGAGATTCCGAATGTTGACGGTTGCGGAGGCCTTCAGTATTCGATTACACAACCCTGACCTCTGCGCTCAAAAGAAGTTCGCGCGGACATAACCTCCCATGGCCCACAATCAACCAAGCCCACAATTTGGAACAGTAATTGCGTAACTCATAACAAACACGCCGTCCATAACCAACACTAACCCATTGACCCTAGTTACTGTCTTCATATTTACTGCATTGTAATTAGCCTGATGATCAGACACAGAAAACATGTCTTGTTTGCTACCTTGTCGTTCTCATGGTGTCTCTCTTTTCGTGTCGCTAACTGTGCTATTCGAGTCCAAGAAACAACTTCTGTCTCAACTGGTGGTGGATTGGAGTGAGCAGGAAGATTGGAGTACCAACAACGGATGTCAGACTGGTGAGAGTTCACGATACGCACTTGGTCACAGCAGCTACGAGAGAAGGAAGATTTTAAATATCTGCGATAATCTCAGGGTGTTTGAAGTTTACTGTTTAAAAATTCGTTAGTCACAGATCGTTTGGATCACTGCTTGTAATTGGGAAATAGTTGGACACAAAACCGGTCTTGGATTCTCGGTTTGTGACATGACGTGCATTGTTCTCTGTCAAACGTTCTATCCCTGTGTGGATGCTATTCTCAGACCCCTGCTGTACGGCTTCACCCAGTCTACTAGCGCAGAGTCAGGAAGAACACGAGTGTAGAGGAACATGCTTTAACGCCTATTACCAGTTCGACAAGTGAATGAAGTGCATGTAATTATATACGATGAGTTAGTCGCCACGTGTGGCCAACTACACTTTGAACCAATGTCCAGTGGTTTCGGCTACTTCGCGATCAGGTGGCCCAGTATGGTCAGTCCCATAGCCGCTGCACTCTGATTGATCCATCGGGCTAGCACGATACCGACGCCCACCTTCACGCTTCATCTTGGTTGGTCCAGCCGGGAAACTTTGCAGGCCAGTGTTTGGTTGATGAACGATTTCGTCAGCTGTCTCGGATGACCTGATTAGGTTATTTTGATGATGTCTCCTAATAGTGTGAGAATGAGCCTGAACAAACATTGTATTATGGTGACTTGATGCTCGTGCGGCCCCGTTACCAGTACAACAGAACATTTCTTTGTTTGATAAATACTGTGACATTTTGCTACCTCTCTGAGGGGGCTCAGGATCATAATAAGTTGTTGTGTCTGATGCACATAGTTAACTATTCTCTGTTCGCCAAAGATCTAAGTATACAAAAGGGTGAAACTTTACTTCGTGGTACACATAAAGTATAACAGGGATGCAAAAACTGCTAACCTGAAGTGGGTTTCGTTTAGTCGTGTTAATGAGATGGTATCAACGTACACTGTACTGGGAACACTAATTACTCATCAGACACAATTTACTGGCCAAAAGCTTCGATCCGTAGCATCATGACTGTCGGCAGAGTCTTACTGGGACCACTCTGTCTGACATGTGATTCACGTAGAGGCCATTGACGGATTGCCTTTTTGTGAACGCTGATAGTGAACAGTTGAGTTTGTTTTTTTGTTAGAGCTCCATACCATTCAAAACAAGTACGTTTTTTTCTAAACTGCTTGCACACAAATACCATCGTAAGGTAAGCCTATCTATAAGGAACGTACTTCAAGAACTGTGTGATCATTACGACCAGTATGAAATAAGAGGACATCATTTTACGTGTGGAGTAAACGTTTCGATACTGCCTGTCGATTTCTCCCTTGCGAAGAAAACGTTTAGCCAGAGCAAGACCCCAGGTAGCTCTGCCTCTATTTACTCAGCCAATCCGTTCAGTGGCTTCAGAAATCCACAAATTAGCAGATTTGTCTCAGAAGATTTTATGAACGGATATGGTTTTACGTACCGGGGGAACGGAAGTGAAACGAACGAACCGTGAGGATAGTGTTTGAGAAGCTAGCAGCAGGGATAAAACGGTTTTTCAAAGAAGTAACAGACGAAGAACAGCAAACCGAGTCAACCATCTTCAAAGAGCGGCATTATTTCTATAGAAATTCTACGTCGCTTTAAGAACGATTTTTGCATACGGGTGTAAGTAATCCACATGCTGATCTTTCGATCTTGCAACCCTGGTGATTGTCTTCTAGCCTTGAATTTTTATTGGGCATGAAAGTAATGTGTTAAAGCAATCACTAGCTTTCCGGAAAAGTACACAAAATTGTTTATTTATTTGGCTCGAACACTTAAGACCAAGTTACGACTATTAAATTGAATGTCTACTCTTTCTGGATGGAAAACTGTCGTAATGCGGACAGTCTGGTGTTCCAAGCAATTATTTTTTTCTGGAGAGCAGCGTTTTATTCCGAAAAAAGCTAAAGCATGCTGTTGAGGGTGATGTGATTTTAACTGTCTAAAAGTAATATAGATGTACTATACATTTGATGTCGTTATTGCCCCTACACAATGTGTTTGTAAACAATTGTTTACCAGCTAGTGAGTGATCAAGAACTTGGTCTCTTTAGAAGCTAATTAGCGTTATCATTTGACTAGAGTCTTCACGTTTGCACATATGCTTCTATGGCCCTCTCTTTCGAAAAATTAGACTCTACTTTTGATTTCCTCCAAGTTCAACGGTTGCGCTTCATTGTGCTTCGCACTTATAGTCCAGTCATTGAGGTGAGGCAAAGGGACGAATATGGACCACTACTCAGTTCAACAACTATGACGGTTTCGCTACATATGAAGCTGTGCGACTCATCAAATCACCAAAAGCTTTTAGAGAATGGTTTTAGGAAATGTATCTCATGCTAGAGCTGAATTCACCACCTACTATTTCTCTTAAATAACGCAGTATTCACTCTGTTCTTGTTCATAGACGAAGCTAGTTTTATCCACAAACAGTCTGCTAGTTAGTTGTAAGCGTACCTAGTTGATCATACAATCCAAATCGACCGTTTAATTAGTTACTTTGTGGAAAGTGACACTGAAGTATTGTTCTTGTTAGAGCTCATCAGTAATATACTTTCGCATCCGAGCCGGATTTTTTGCTCCGGTCAACCTTCTCGAAGGCGAATTTTGCTGGTCAGTCGCCCATTACTCTTGAAGTACGAACCACCCGGTTGCTGTGTTCCAACGCCAAATCACATTTGTTTCTGGACTATTTTGAGGTTACCCAATCGACTTTCTGTGATAAGTTTCTAACTCTTTTTACCCATCATCCGCGACTGCGCAACTGCATGTGAAGCCGTTGAATAGCCATACAAGACGATTTCAATCTGACAGTGAGGCTGAAGAGATGAAGGATTCAGTTGTACTCAATCGGACAGTCTTTTTTCTTCCTCTGAAAATGTCACGCTTTATACGTTCTCATATTATGCTTAAATGTTTCAATTGCTGAGCTCTCCTGTTTCCAATACCATCAAACACCATGTTATCGTAAGAATTACATCAGCTGAGTGTGAGTCAGGTTAGTGATTACAGTGAAATGGTTACTGATCGTCTGCAGTTAATAACTAACTAGTTTACTTTGCTATCTAATAATGAACTCTGGGAAATTTGTGAGTGGAGGTAGGCGAGAAGCATACCCCAAGCTCCTAGCTTCCGTAAAAGTGGGCTCACAAGCAAAACCTGTTTACTGAATGTTTATCTTGTGCAGTAGTCTCCGCTTGCAGTCAAATTGACAGGGGATACTTAAACAAAAAAGCTTTTTGGATTTCTTAACTGGTATAAACTGGAACTCGCTATACGCCTTTCTATGCAACAGGAATTTAATATAATTCTACACAGTGGGCACCACAGTATGATCGAGTAAAGCCTCAAACTTTGGATAGCCCGGAAAACATACCTCATATCTCACGTGTCATTGCACGGTTGCACACGGATCTAGAGCAAGTCAATGGGATGATAACTCTGAGTCAACCGACTTCCATGTTGTGCACCATACAACGTGTCCTTTTTTATCACATTAAGTTACCGATCGTTTTCGCAGTTGGCCTTGTATCACTTTCGTAAAATAGATCACCCTGTCACTCTGGTCATCCACGCACTCAGAGCACAGTCCATAATGGCTTACTAGGGTCTACTTATAAACGGTTCATCAGAGGTTGTAGCCGATACTCCGAGTTCTACAGCAGAGCATCGTCAGCGATACTCTCATAACAACAGTGGATGAAAACGAACGATCTGGCAGAAATGTTGTGTTCAGTACGAATTTTCTGCTGATAATGGGGTGGGAAAATGTACGATCGGTTTCGATCGGCAAACAGCCCCCTAACTGATTGCTTCCTTGAAGCAAGCTGACGCTAAGGTTTTGTCCCAATACCAAATACATTTTTCGGAATGCAATAGTCTTTTCTAGCTTTTACACATTACTTGCTTACAGGACTTTTGTTCACCCTAAAATCATCAGTCAAGTGAAACAGACTTTACTGCACACCCTACTCTCTATCAAAGCAACTTATGTCTAAGGCACAGTGGCAGACAAGATGCATTTTGTCTGCCTTGCTGAGAGTGATTTTTACAGAAGACTTAGTTATCCCGGACAATGAGAGTCGTAATCTTTTGTCTGAGGCACCTTCTCATTCAGAGAAGGTTTGCACAGGTTTGGGTACTCCCCAAAACTATCCACTATGAATAAGTACTTTAGAGATAAGAATTTAACTAGCACAACATTGAGTGAATGTATACCGCTGAACCGCCCATGCGCAATATAGAGGAAGGTGTTTCACTCAAGTTCCAAACAGTTTGTATTCATGATAAAATCAATTAAGAACTATTAAGGTTGGCAAAAGTGAATTACTATTTACAGTTAACAGCTAGTTTCTCATTGATCCGAAACTTTGTTTAGTTAAGCTGAAAACCTTGAGCTTGATTTTAACTCTACACCATGTCGGAGTGGTATCCCAATCCAAGACTGTTACTACTAGGCAATTTAGTTAGGGTGATCACAAACAACGATAAAGTAAACTATTCTAGTCTAACGTTCTTATTCAATATATGTCCGACAATGTTGGAACGATTGTCACACTATCCTTCATAATACTTGGACAGGAATTCTGCTTCCCAGAGCAGCATCGACTTAGTTGTGCACAGCAATTCAATTAGGGCACATTTTCGAGTTTTGTGATATCCCAAGGGGATCAATTCGTCTGATGCTTCTGGTGCCTGGGTATACTTCCTGCTCTCAAAGTCAAGAGAGGTCAAGTGAAATGATACCATTTTTTTGTATATCCCATAAAACAGGAAATCATTTGCAAATTACTTGTTTTTCACCAAAATTCAAGGCGGTCCGTAAATCAGTAAGTTTATCAGTTGTATCCTCATCCTGTGATTTGCCTTCCACCTGGTAATCCACCTGGTGATCCAAGTTTGTCGGGTATGCTGATCAAATAGTTGACAACAACCCCCCAAGTCGGTCTTGTGTTTGCCGTAAATTTCAATCAATAAACTCACATTGTTTATTCCACTATACGTTTTGAGTAAGCATGATTCGTAAACCGACTTTTGCAGCATCCCAGTTATGATTGCGCGTGCACAGTGAATTCTTTCTGAAGATTTCTGGCTCACTACCACATCATACTAGATGGGGAAACGAGCATTACCTTTGCAAACAGACGTGCTATCATGAATCTGAAAATAAATTACCAATTTTTCCACTAATTCCGAGGTGGTCACTTCATTTTTTTAGAGAAGCGGATTGAAATATTTCATTTAAGTTTTGTAACCACTGCGTTGTGTCAATGCGTCTTATTCTCTCATTGTGCAATGCAGATAACATTAATAATCCTAGTTGTAACTCCAGTTCAGACGGTTATAAACATTACTGGTGAGACACCGCAAATCCAAACAGTCGAGTGTGGTGTATCCATTTAAACAGTGGTACTTCAGTTTTTACTCCAGTGACTGACCTGTTTGCAGTGACCAAACAGATTGAGTAGACTTTTGATTAGAGCGATCTATGGATCAGTCATACTTTATCAAGCATTTTACGAACCACAAATTTGTGAGAATTACGTTAGCACAGTTTTGTACACAATGTGTCAACAGTTATGAACACAATGAGACACTCACGATATTTCTTTATCGGCTATCTTCTTTTGTGCAGCCTTCATAAATTCGTCTCTAGATATTTTACCGTCTTTGTTTAGGTCGAAAACCTTTAGGAATTCCTAAAAAGAGCAGAAGCAATGTAAACCGAAAGGATATCGACGTAATTATACAGTAGTTGCTTTGTGAAAGAGAAACGTGATGATGAAGTGTTCCCGCTCTAAGTGGCTCTTCCTCATGGTTGTTAATTATTTTTGACCAGGGTGTTAATAATTTACAACGGCAGGCCTCTTGATGGCGTACAGCAATCTGGGATTATTGGAAAATTAATATCCTACTTACAGGTTAACAACAATGGTCAAATAATCAGTTGTTATTTGATTTCAGCCACACAGATTTTTTCAGTTTGCTTTACACGTTTGAAAAACATGTCTTATTCAACAGTCTTTTAAACAAACACACTCAAAACAGCGGATGATTGCTCGTGAGAATGGCTAGTAGTGATCGGTTATCAACTGTTCGGTTATCAACTATCACGTCTGGCTGTCGAACCCTTGCATGATGGCCGATAGAGTTGTCGCCCCAACCCGTTCCCCTCACATATTTTGCTACCTTCAATACTCTTTGTTACTGATAATGCCTCGGAAGATCTGATGTTGTATTAAGTCTTACCGTAAGAAACCCGAATTTTTGTACAAATGCTGTATCTTACATTTCATGCCTAATCTAAATTTGTATTCTGTGACTCATAGTGTTCGTATTTGGACCAGGTTCTGCGTTTACTTTCCCAGGTTCTCCAGATTACGTTGAATCCATACGGGGTCTACTGGTTCGAAGTTTAAAAATTATCAAACCTCAAGGTCAAGTAGCTTTTACTTGCAATCTGCGTTATTGTACGGTCTCCCGAGAAATAGATTCATATCGTAACAAATAATTTTACTGGTCATTGCCACCTTTGCATAATTCATTCACCCAAGTAATCGTAATGTCAAACTGCAGCCTAAATCTCACTTTCGTATTTTGTCTTTAAAAAATTATCAGGAAAAGGCCTTCCGTGACTGTAGCTTAGATCTTCTCGTTTGACTGGACAGGCTGCTCGTTCGACGTTTCAGTGACATGATTTCTAGGAACAGCACCAAGTACGTTAGCTTAAATACAGGTGAATGCCCATAATAGCACTACTTCTGATATACACATATGTCTATGTGTGAACTGATCGGCTTATTTGGTGATACTGCCAAGTTGATCGATTTCGGAACATCTACGAAGTTTCTAAATTTGGTGCCGTGTGGAAATATACTATTGATGGTTAGCTGCTAGGCTTCTCCATGAATTTTCCGTATCATCCATCCATCACATATTTTGGGGTTGTGCCCACTGTAAATATCGATTTTTGGCATGTTGCTCCTTTATGTCACTTGTCGTACCTAAACGGTAGCAAATTTCTTATACATACCTTAACTTACAATGGATATACTAAACTCACTTCCACTGTGAAATCTTGTAAATGCCTATCCATCCCCCCCCTGAAAATTAACTTCTCCTGTTCAGCAAGCTGCCCGTTTATCACGAGGGCTCTAAAAGCCTTGTAGCTAAGCAACTTTCAACTCACAACACAGCTATGTGAGCAGCTGACTATTTTTGGCTACGTCCTGCAGTTTCACGTCCTCTCTGTGTATCATACTGTAACCCACCTGATCAGTTGGACCGAATAACAGTGAACTTATCAACAAACGATGCATAATGTTTCGCGTTGACTACCTTCGATCTGTCAACCGAAGATTGGTTTTGTGCTTGTTTTTTTATTTATGAGTTCCAGCGCACTGGAACTGTGGTCGACCTGGTAAATTTTCGAGTTACTAGCCAAAGCTCCTATTTGTTAGGGTACCACCCCCATGAACCTTGTTTGCTACTAGATAGCCAGGCACTTGATGTGTAAATTGTCGTCTTCTCCGCGATAACAATAAGTACAGTTCAACAATTTGAAGACTGATGTCTTTTACACTAATAGACTACCAGCAAATTACAAACAGGTACGATATCGACACTTCTTTTATGAAATCTGAAGAAACGGACTATGCATACTGTAATATTACTCAACCAGCTGATCAGGTTACTGCCTAACGGCAACGAACGTCTATTCAGCCGTCGAGGCTACTGATGGGTGTTGTGAAGATTGTGCCCTTTCATTCTAATATGTTCAGCTGTTTATCACCTTTGTGTACACTTTCACAAAACCCATAAACACGTTATGGTGTGCCACCAGTGTGATGTTTGGAAATAAAAATCCTCCTGTGTGACGGTGATGAATTCAAACTGGTAGGTGGTAGACCAGCTATATTTATACAAAGTATAATGAATATTCCGAATCTGTGACCATCCTAGTTTCCGTCTAGTTCAGCCGTGACAACCTTCGAGATTTCCGCCTGATCTCCTAACCAGTCGCGTTGTTTGTAAGAACTAGCCATACCGGTATCGAAAATTGTTGAATAAATTTCGATGGTGACAGTTCGAGGGTCTTTGATCGGGAATTTCTTTACGAATGTCTGCCGGGTTTCGGCAGATAGAAAGCCGAAGGTGTTGATAACTGGATAAATCTCACATCGGATGCGGCTCATTCTTCCTCAGACAGGATCGTGATCATTGTTGACCGAAGATTCGGTGCTATCGATTAGTCGCTTCATATTTTCTAATATACCAGTGTCTTTGCCATATCACAGTGTAGTGACTGGTACCTCCTCTATGGGCGCTTAGTCCTGTGTTGTGTTTGTTTGGAACAACTCTCGGATGCTGGTATCGTAGCCGACGCAAGCAAACGCCGCACGGTGAATATCAGTGTATTGCCCCGCGCGCTTCCAACGAAACTATTCAGTTGTTTAAAAGTCATCATACAAAAGCTCTAGCAAGTTTTGCAAGATATCCGTAAAGTCAAACAAGCTGCACGTCGTAGTTAACATGCTTCTAACGACTGAAAAGAGAGCTGCGTTATATGCGGCCTGTAATGTTCACCATGTCAACCACCTCGGATCTCTTTCCCATCGGGTATTGCAGGCGAAGCCATATTAACGAAGCAACAGAGACCACATTAGTGTCGTTGTGCTTAGAACAACGTGCATTGTGCTCGAAAGGACCGGCCGAATCCGTTTATCATCAAATGAGGATGAGACTGTTATTGTGGTAGAACCGTTCATGTTGAGTGTTAATGATGGAAGCTTCAGCATTGCATCGCACCGTGTGGGAAAGTAAACTCATATGAATCACTCGAGCTTAGTCAGTGTATATATTGTGACATGATGACGGTGCACATAGCACGATAACCGAATCTTTCGCCGGTCTCGGAAATTGATACGTTTCCTTTGAAGGGAATCGGGTATTCGTCCTGTAGCCGGCAACGTGCACCTTCTACCTGTTTGGTTCTTTCAGAGCACTCATTGCATTTGCTTTTGTCAATGCAGTTTGTCTGGTCGTCCATGAAGACTGGGTCCTTAGGGCTCATCACCACTCGTTCCATCGTATTATTTAACCAGAACACAGAATGGCCTACTGGAAGTAAATTGGGCCGGTCTCTTCAGATGTCTGTTCATGACAGAATTTCCACAGAATACTGTAAAGATCTGGTCTCTGTATTTTTTCCAGTTGAAATTCTATTAAATGTATCTAAAGTGTATGGTTCTACCAAAGCATATAACATGTTTACATCGGGTTACTATTGCATTGTGTGGCAGGTTTCAAACCAAACTGTTCCAACAATCACCAACTACCTTTGAATACGAACAGTCGGAAAGTGTATAATCATTCCAAACAGAGGAATCCGACTTGTTTTTACAAATTTAGTGAAATTCGATACACATGAAACAAAGCCGGAATCAATTGCTTAAACGCGTTTAGCATGACAACACCGCGTATTCCCACTCACCGCTGCACGTTCTTTTTGAAAACCGAACTTTTCTAGACATGCACCGATTTCAGTTTTATTCAAGAACCCGTCCTTGTCTTTGTCAACCGAGTTGAATTCTTCCTCTAGCACGTGGAGCAAGTCCATTACGCAGCAGATAGCTCTAAACGATAGAAAAGTGGGAGCGGATAATCAATTTCGAAATTGTTTCATGATTTCTTTGATTGCTTGTACTACCCTTAACAAGATTTCAGACACCTATCCTGTCATACTGAAGCTTGGAAGGACAGTTAGATAGGTGGGGCAGCTTTTGGTCAAATTACCACTGATGATTTTGAAAGCTGTAAGCCATGGGATGTAGACACAAAGGTAGGAAAACCACCGAAACTGGGTACGTTGTGGAAGGTGAAATCACAAACAGTTTTTCGGACAACACATCTCTCAAGGATATGTGACTACATCTCACTGAGTGCATATTTCATTCTGTGGGGTTTTATGACAAGGTTAAATGGACATCGTGTGGCTAAAGAACAAAATCAGCAACCACGAGGAACACCTTCGGCTACTATGCGAAGCGAATATAAGGTTCTACTTCCAGGAAGCAAACTATACATGAGTCGATGGTTTTGCTATGGGCTGTCCACTCGGTTCACTACCAACCGATATTCCCATTACCCACCTGCAGCAGAACATGGATGCTGTCATCAGTCGTGTTCACTTCTACTGGTACCGACACCAAGGAGATGGCAACTACCATACTCGACTCAATGAACAAGGTGAATTCTAAAATTATCTTTACCTTTGAGCACGAGAAGAATGGAACTCCGGGTCTTTCTGGACGTTTCCATGAAACGCTGGAACAACGGCTCCATACTACGATCAGTCTACGGGAAGTGCACTTAAACTAGACACCACCTGAACTTTCGCAGTTTTGTACCAATCCAGCACAAGCATGGCCTAGTGAATACTTTTTTCTATCGAGCAAGACTAATCAGTTTGAAGTAAACACAGGCCAAAGAGATGTTTTTGAGAATCAAGTTGAAATAAGATGACTATCCATCGGCATTCGTGGAGAAAATCAGTAAACAAAAGCCGGTTGCCGAGACGGCGTTAACAATAGCCAAACTGAATGTCTACCACCGTTTGTCTTACACGGGTTATGACACTACTGCTCTGCTGAAAACCCGTCCCAAGTCGGTTACGGGGCGCATGTTCCATACAGCCCAATCAATCATGCCGTTCATCAACACCCAAAACCCAACGCCACCAGTGGAAAGACCGCTACCGCTTAATGCCAAATCTTACATTACTTATGAGTTCTTATGTGAGTGCAGTGCCAATTACATAGAAACAACGGAGCAACAGTTACACAATAGTGTCAACGAACAAATTCCAGTTTGGGTTCGCAAAATGGTCATGGATACCAGAATTTTAGGCTCAAGTCAGAAAATGATGTAATCGATTGCTCGGCAGTTTTTGACATGTCGACCCAAAATGAAGCTAGAGAAGGTTCCTCGGGTATGTTACGCAGCAAAAGTTGAAATCTTCTCTGGTTCACGGAAGCGGTGGAACTTAACAAATGAAAACCAACCCTCTACGTACAGAGGGACTTGCTCAAAAGTGTCAGATTGTCCTGACAACTAATGTGCACTGAGTGTGTTTGTTGTCTTTGTTGTTCGGATTCATAATGTCCACTGAGTTTTCCCATGCAAGCCCGCAGACTGTAGTGTGTATCAGCGAAATATGCTTGAGGGATACATTGTGCGAAAATGTCTTTGACTTCTCTGCTCAACTTTGTTATGGAAAAATTCGCTTTGCATTAAAAAGCGAAGTGAACATTTGTTTTATGAAGAGGCGATTTTCAATGCCCGTCCAAATTACCTCACATTTGGTCAATTCATTTACCGTAACAAAGTTGTACGTTACTTTCAGTGAATCACTGCGTTTCGACTAGAGTGTTCGCAAAAAGTTCCACATTTGACTTAGACTATAAGGAACGCAATACGGAACTGGTGGTTTTTGAAGTGTTTCGTCAACCTCATCCTAAAGCTTTATGTTATCATTCTGCTAATGCCAATGGCTCGTTACGGTGTTCCAGAGCATTAAGCAATTTTCCGAAGTATAACGAAACATCCCTAAGGTGACAGTGTTGTTCAAAGCTACCAAGTCATATTCTTGAACATCTCCCCGTGATCCAGTCCATCACTGTCCTCTGAATCTTCCTCACCAAGTGTACTGTTTCTGGAGACTTGGATATCATTTCTTTTATGGATTGTTTCAGTGTAAGAATGACAGCCAAACACTAACAGCTTATGAGGCATCACTTCGAAGACAGCTGGATTTGTTTATGCATTTCCGACGAGCCTTTCGTTTTCTAAGAGTGGGTATTCAACCCCATACCTTTCATCATTTCTGATACACATTTGTTTGACGCTTCTTTATATCCCCAGTGATGATCGGCCACTGCTTTCTACAACATATTCCATTAAGTCGTGATTAGTTAGCTTTCGTTTCAATGTAGGTGATGGCAAACGAGATCTCCGTTTAAATGACTCAACTCCAAGCGTGTAAGTGATGCAAAATAGAGGTAAATGACTCACCCATATCACAGCCAGGAATCATGAGTGTTCAGTCAGGTGACCAAGGCCAAATAAATTGATGAAAGCAGTGAGACAGTTCAACAGAATTGGTCAATGTAGATGGTTAGGCCTGATTTCTCATTCACGGTCACAACATTCGTTTTTACCCCGATACTATCAAGGACACTTTTTGATTCTTGCAAGCTGACCATATTGCTTAAAATGTTCCCCGGAAGTCATGTAGACAAGAACAGTGCAGGAACTTATTAAGTAAACCCTTTGTTAAGTCTCAACGAGTTAAAACCAAACAGTTATCGGTTTCGCAACGTTTCGACCTTCTCGGAGAGCCTTTATCAAGCGATTTAAATCAGAAAATTCACATTGTACAAACTTCAAATTAGGTAGTCGTCACTTGGCACGTGTATGTGTGTTTAACACATGATACGGGGGTGGTGATACGTAAAGAAACTATTGATAAATTCATGGGGCACATAAACTCCTTTCATCAACACATCAAATTTACAATTGGGCGCGAATCAGTGGACCATGAACTGAGTTTCCTAGACTGCAGAATACGCAGGACAGCCGACGGCAAACTGGACACAGGCGTGCACAGAAAAGACAGCCATTCTAATCGGTACGTTTGCTTTAGCTCAGAACAGCCCCATGCGTAATAAGAAAACAGTCGCATCAAGTTTATTTCACAGGGCCTTGTTGTTAACCAGTTCCGAGGACGAGCGCTCGAAAGAATACAAGATTGTGAAATCGACACTTAAAGCCAACGGTTACCGTGACAGGATTCTACGCCCAACTCAGGAGGCACATTGCAACAAGATCAACGAGCACATGAGCTGACTGTCGACTATTGTTATTCGGTACAGATGGAATACATCGGAGGACCTTAGACGGGTCCTCAATCAATACAATATCAGAGTGGCATCTAAAGCCACAAACACGTCAAGAAATAAGTTAGTCCACTTAAAGGACAAACGAACAGTTCTGGAGCAGTCAAAGTGTGATTACCGAATTAAATGTAAAGATTGTCAAGCCTCGTATATTGGACAGACTGCCCGGCAACTTGAAATACGCACTCAAGAACATGTAAGGTGTAGTAAGAAGCCCCCTACCGACGCTGAGCAACTCCGGAAATTAGAACACGATTCAGCCATTGCTGCACACGCGATCCAACCAACACCAAGTTGATTTCGACCATCCGACTGTGATAAAAGGTGGTTTCCGCTACCACAAAGAACGTCTACTGGCAGAAGCCTTGATGATCGCTAGTACACCACAAGCGGTGAATCGCTCCGATGGCCTAGAGTCGTCAGTTGTTTGGCACGATTTACTGGGTGGACAACAGTGACACCATGTCGGAAAAGGTGTGCGGATCCCTGTCACCCACCCCAACCCACAGTCTACACGCATGTAGATTGATCACATAGATGCACACACAACACACAATATCTAGCCTTGTTTGCGCCTGGGCTCGTCACGTGGTGACCTCAGGTGAACCGTGAATCCATACATTTCATTGGTTGACTGTCCACACACCGCGTGCTAAACACACACACGTGCGAGGTGATGGCTACCTCATTTGAAGCTTGTACAATGTGAATTTTCTGATTTAAATCGCTTGATAAAGGCTCTCCGAGAGGGTCGAAACGTTGCGAAACCGATAACTCTTTGGTTTTAAGTCGTTGTGGCTTAACAAAGGATTTACTTAATAATGAGCATCAGCACAACGCACAATATGTTTTCGCATATCCGTTCTGTATACGGTTCGGAGTGCACGAACTATTCTCAACGATCTTAAAACACTACAACACCAAGGCGTTCGTTATTGTATACAAGGTGGTTTATATCCTTTTACGCCCGGAATAATTACTCTTTGTAACTGTCGAGAACATCGTGTGAGATATATGCATAAGGGCTGTTTCATCCGTTCTTCCCAATGGCATACACTAAAGAAAGTACAAATGGAAGTGTAAGGGCCTATGGGAGTGAACAATCATCATTCAGTGCAAGAAACCGATTTCAACTGATCGAGATATCATATTACGTTGGCGACGGAACCATATCATGAAACAGTATTTCGAAGTATCTACCTGAGACCTCACGGACTAATTAACCGAACGACCGTTCGGAGGTAAAAGCTACAGGTGATCAAGAAAGAGCTTTTGCTGGACAGAAAACGAAAATGGTAAAATGGATGCCACTGGGTGCCAAAAATTAGAAAAAATGGGAAACGATAATGGTCAAACAATGCGACATATTGCAAAAAGAAGCGATATTATACCGCCATTCGTTTCTGAACATCAGAACATGAAAAAACGTGTCGTTCGTTGTTTGAAAAGTGTTATGAAATGCTTCCCCTGACTGTACGTGGTGACAGAAATCTTGCAAATGTTCTGTAACTGAACTAATTGCTACCGTACTTTTGGTATTCAATAGCTGTCTGAAGAGACACTTCGCGCTTTGAATATAGAGTGCTCCAAATGTGTGAATATCGTCATGCGAACGGCACTCATAAGTAAACTCGAAAGCAATGTTTGACTTGGAGATTAGGAGTGCTGAATCCTTTATGGGAATTGAAGGTTTGTGAATGTAACATAGCGTGTTTGACTGGTGTGTAAGTACGGTTTACTAGTGTTACCGATCGTTGACTACGGACGGTTTTACGTTGTCTCCTTTGTATAACAAAGGCATGGATTCCAGTTTCCGTAACGCCACTGGAATGACTCGTCTGGAGCTGTGTGGCATAGAATCCTTATAGGTTTAAAACTTGTTATCCATTGTGGATTAGAGACTGTTGAATCAATGGTACTTACGTATATATTCTCCCTGACGAGCACGGTGTTCCCAAAGTTTTTCGGCCTTACTTTGTTTCACCTAATCAATTTTGCCCCCATTAGATGTCTGTCAGACATCAGTAATTTTCAGCTGATAGCTGATAGTTCTTAACATCAAATTACTCAGCCTTTACATACAAAAGTGACCAGTGCGATGTTAAACAAAAGTGCAAAGTTATTCACCTTTAATTGCAGATTTCATCCACAGCTGACAGTTAATCAAACGTTTGTTTACTAATTCAAATTTGCATCTTGAATGGTCGGCAAGTTGACCTGCTGTTTCGTCTTTGCCCACTTAATAAATAAATCTAATGTTCTTGATTTCGCGCCTGATAAGAGTAAACGGAATACTAACGTCACAAGACAAATGTTTTCTTTCGTTACCGGCGAATTGGTTCAGATAGATACAGAGTAACACACAAGCAATCAAACTGTGTGCACTTTTAAAACACTAGTCTTTGAAAATCATCTATCCATGAAGAAGACTTTGGACAACTGAAATGAGGGATAATTAATTTTGAAATGTACTGCACGTGTTGAACGTTTTCAATCAGTTCTACTTAGATACAGTTGATGAAACTGAAATAAGATAATACTATCACTTAGAAATTAATGCTTTTCAAAGAACCTGGTTTGATATGGAAACCAGTATGGCTGCGGTTTGCAGTAAGAACGATTGAATTGGTCTCACGATAGTAATCACATTTTGGTACGCCAAAATTTATGAGTCAGGGAAAATTTACACATGAGCAGCTGAGGATGCCTGTGTTAGACAGTTTGAGAGATAGGCAGTCTGAAAATTGTTTCAGTTCTGGGAGGTCAGCAGTGGGAAAGCTATGAGAGGGAGCCAGAGAACAATGAACGTAGTCTATCAAGCAGAAGACAGCCACGCTGCAACTTACAGCGTTTTACGGCTAGTTAGCAGCAACAGTGAGCGGTCGATAGCATCGCCATTTCAATTCAATGATTCTTACTGTTGTGTCCGCAAAAGACGGTTGGCCAACAAGTTGGTTTGTTGCGCAAACTTCCGTATAGGTCATGTCAAAAACTAAACCACAAACGCGTACACTCATTTGCACGACAGACATGAACTCACATACATTGGGTGACAGTACGTGATCATTCGCCTTGGTGAAAGTTTTCACACAGCATGTACACACTGTTCCGATAGTCTCTTCTTGTTCTTCGTGTTCGGGGCTTGTCCTTTTGTTCCTGAATTTCGTCGTGGGTAATACACTACTTGTGAGTAGTATACTACTCACAGTGAAACTGCCTGTTATACAACATTACGATGAAGCTAACTGAATACTCGGCTTGATGTCCCGCTTTCTAATTCAGCTACTGACGAAGCGGTTTTAACAAGTACAGGTGGGTTGTTCCAGATTGTACACACCCGGACATTAGAGTGTTTCCTACAAGTCAAACTCTTCACTTGATGTAGACGTCTTAGATATCGTTACCTCGAAGACAGTTATTTACGATAAGCACAGCTATACTTTCTAACTGGTGTTGGTTTTTTGTGAAAGATTTCACAAACTGAAATAATACCTTTTTTAATATGCCTGCAACGCAGTCAGACCCACCCCAGTTCGCGCAACCCACCTGGATAGGACAGAAGACGTAAGTTTTAGTGACTTCACGTTATACCTTCTCAACAAGAGATACTTTCTCTACGTAATGAGGACGACAAACTTAGACATTTCGCTCAAGATAGGGACGCATCAGCCAACTGAACATTGTAGCGAAGCAGCCACAGTGTTATCGCCCGAACGGCCTGATGGTTAGCACAAGTATTGAGTTGGCTTTCTTGGTAATTCAATTACTGCTGAAAGACAAGCGGAGGTTAACTGAAACAATCATATCTAGGTTGCGCTCCCGGATACTGACTTTCAGGATTTTGTCTCTCAGAAAGTGTTCCGTACAATCCGGTTGGCTTAAATGCATCATTCGACACTTAGCGATATTAAACGGAAGGCTGCTGGCTGCAGCCCTTACAGGCAGTGTTTACACAACATTCCATAATTTCCCAATCTCGACCGAATTTTTCATTGTACACCAGACGTCACAGTCATCACCATATTCTCATAACGGAGAAGTAACCAGCTATGGGATTTAGAACATAACTGTGATAAACAACAGTTCTAGTACGGAACACTGTGGCACACCGCGGGTTGTACAATATCGATCCCAAAAATTCCTGTTGACTTTGACGGTAGAACACCGATCTCGTAAGTGATCGGTGAATTAGGCTGAACCAACCACTGGTGATTTATGTATGTATAACCATGTAAATATACATTGGTACACACGTTTGCCTTTGATTATTTATCTCTGGGCGTACCCAGTACATTTCTGGTCATAAAGCAACAATTACTTATCTGTTCAAATTCAGTGAGAGCACATGGCCGATGACATGGACTGACACAGAATTAGGCATTCGTGGTAAGTCTCCACACATCCCACTAGATCAACCATGGAAGCTGACGTTAAACTTAGGTATTGGTTTGCGAATTATCAATAATCAGCCGTGTAGTTCGTAGAAGATACTGGCAGACCGCTGAAATACACATGTAAAACTTATTCAACAACTTTCCTTTTGTTTGCGATGCAAGCCTGAACGCAACATCACATCACAATTCTTGTTACTCAGCGCTCTGTCTCTTTGCGACATTCCTTGAAACGTAATTCTGCGTCGATAAAGTTTTCGTTTGGTGTGATCAGCTTTTCGCTGCAAGCCTCTGTTCTACCACTTCAGGTTGCCAGATTCTGCAAATGCGTTTCAGTCAAGTTTTAGGTATGGTTAACCGGCTAGGCACCGTAACTCGTCACCCAGTTTGCAGCAGACTTCAAATTTTTAAAAATCATCTAGTCAACTTGACTTATACAGATAGTTTGTCCTGTTTGGTGAAATGGGTACTGCCTATTCCATTGCCCAAACCCTAGTTAGTGCAAACTGTGAATTGCCAGACCGTCTACACAGCTGGGTCCTATAGTGGAATGCATCGGGCAAGTTGAAGTTACGTCAGTGATTACATCGTGTCAACTTCCCAAAAACCACCGAGCACCACACATTCAACATCCGGCTTTCTTAGGTGAGACACCTCCCGAGGGCACTTAGTGTAACTACTGTCATTAAGCCTGTGAATTTTCATAGGCTAGTATGTGAACAGGGTTCTGTGATAGTGGATGACCGAAAATTCTAACCCAAAGTGTTCGCATAATGTGAGTGGTACCGGATACAACCACGTGGTTAACTATCTCGTTAAAAAGCTATACGGTCGTCAATGTGTCTATAGCGCTCACGTTGACTTCTTTCATGAAGACTAGTGTTGTCGAATCATGGAACTGAGTCTGTAGCACTCGGTCGTATTATTGTAGACTACCAGACCGTTACACTACACATGGTTCAAAAAGTTGACTGACAGGGATTTTGGTAAAATAAGTTGAACATCACTAGGCCGATCGTCATCTTTACACTAGCCGTTCGATGGGGACGACACTGAATAACATTCCGATCGTTAATATTAACAGAAATTGATGGCCTCATTTGCAGTAGCTGGGAATAATACTGAACCCTCAACTATGTGTTGCGGAGTAGAGCTATAGAGGTTAACAGGGGCATTCACAATATCCGGGATGTTGGGACAGTGATTCACCCAGGCTGCGTGTTTTCAATTTGGAAGCCAGCCGAATGGCAGGTGGTTACTCTACCTCACAGTGACTTGGTCACCTGCGTTGGTAGCCACCATCACTGAAACATATTCAATCCAAAAACAGCTAGCTAATGTTTGACCGGTGCTATTTCCTAGTCAATTGCTACCTTAGAGTTGTTGTAGATTAGATGTTAAATGTACTTCAAAAATATTGAAGACAACTCAGTCGTATTTGATCCGTGTTGTTGTTCTCTGCTTCAGGTCAGTGATGTCACTGCAAGAGTGACAAGCTGGAGAATGTCATCCGTCTAGAAAGTCGTTTGGTTCTTTCCAATTTCACCGCATTTGTTTGGATTATAAAGAACCCAGTCATTTTGATGATCAACACGCTTAGCAGAAATAACTGCAATTTTGTTAAATCTCTAATGAAAACTTTAAAAAGTCCTCTGAAGTTTCAAGTGGAAAACTAGGATTTTACACAAGAGCAACACCAAATATTTTGGGTAGTGCAGAGTGCTGTACAATGTTTTCTACTTGTTCCAAATGATGTGGATTCACTGAACAAAGACTTATTCCGAACCGTCCGCATCCTACCGTAGCAGTTTCGATTAGTGTTACCATGAGACGTGCAAATCTGGGGATGAAGCTAACAGACAGGGCTAACCTGATCCCTAACAGCTTCGGACAGTATACGAGTATTCTGTTAATTTTTTTTAAGTGCTTTCGTATGTGAGGTTAATCCACCGTAGTACATGGTACTATCACAATCGAAACCTCTTATCATGCATAGAACACGCATGACCGATGACTTTATCTGGGTGACTATTTGGAAGAAGTGTACTAAAAAGGTAGAACCAACGTTGAAAAAAACTTTCTTCTAACGGAACGAACGCATTGAAAGGCTGATCAATAGGCCTAGTTTATAGACCGGAAATAAAATGGACTCTTCTAAACAAAATGGCGAGAAAACCTTGGACGGGTACAAAACGCATAGGTTTCACACGAATAACGGGTGAAACATGTTTCATTTCGTTAAAACCATGAGTTTGGCATTCTTTGAGGGAAAGTAGTCACCGTTAAAAGATGCATTCAGTGCTTGTTCGTTTACAAACCTGTCTCAATCCAGATGGGTGCACTGTAGATTGTGGGCCAACTAAATTGGTTAATCTACGTCAACCTCTAAGAGAATGAATTGTAACATCCAGGGAAATTTGGTCTGCAACTTCTCACAGTCCCAGTGTCTGTGGCTAGCAATTTGACGAGATAAGTACTTGGAGTATCATTCTGGCATTTTTGGGACGTTTGTTGAATTTTGGGCTCGAATAACTGTTTACAGTAGGTAGAAAATACTGAAATCTCTATTCATAAAAGTGACGACAGAGATGTTACAAAAAGAGTAATCGCAAGCCAGCTGTTATATACGAGGTGTTCCAAAGAAAACACGTGGCCAGTTGGTATCTTCATTCAACTAGTGCATTAACTACGATTGGTAGTCGTAGTCAATGTACTGTCTCCTGAAACACTGTAATGTTCATTCGTCAGAACGTTCCTACTCTGGTCTCCAAAATGCTAGGGTTTCCAGTCCAGAATTCTGGAATTTCGTGAGTTTCGTGCCCGGTCAGAGAGAACAGTGAAAGAATTTTTGTCAATCCCAAAATTTTCACACATGACAACGATGAAATTAAATCAGTGACATTTTCTGCCTTTATGATTAATACTGAACTTTACGACGCTCTCTTCTACACGTGATTTGGTGCAATGAACAATTTATTGATTCGAAATTAAAATTGTCGAATGTGTAAACCCATTAGAAACATAACAACACCTCAAAACTTCGTTTGATGAAATGCAGCGAAATGTGCTTCAGAGAAAGTGCGCAAAAAATCTCCGTCCGACATTTCCGTACAAAATTTATTGTACTAAATCAAACATTCTTAAAATAGTGAAAATCTGATTTAGTCACAACCTGCGTATCACGACAGATCATTTATATCTTGATGTATCCGTCGGAGTGAAGGCGGTCAGTATCACCGTCATTGCACAGATATTTCTTGTGCCTTTAGAGAATTCAGAGGGACCAATGAAAAGTGATTGAGGACTGCGATAGTCGTCAGGGAGAATGAAAGAAAAATGCTGCATATTAGGACAAATGGTTCCTCGTGTTTTGTTTCTCACTGGTTAGAGAGTTGTTTCGTCAAATTTGCGGTCTATGATGTGGAGTATCGAGTTAACGATTAGGCTGATAGGGTCAGTTCCAGTTGATGCAGATTCTCGTTGTCGGAATGGCTGAAGCTCAACGTGTATTTTATGCAAACACTGGAACAAATACATTTGCCAAAGACAATGTAACTTAATAAGCTTTCCCAATAACGGAACTTTGGTGGATTCGAATCAATGAACTAATTACATGTTCGCTTTAGTCTACGCCCGAAATCATTCGAATTCCTGTCTGCACCCATTTAAAACATGCTGTTTCTTATTAGGTCCATCGACGAAAGGGAACTGACGAGATTTAGTTGGTTGCTAATGAAATTCTCGCCATTAATACTGCACATGGATAGAAGACAGACAAGCATATGCCATTATCTGATACCGGCTAATTATTCGTGGAAAACAGTTAAAAGTTGTAAAAAAAACACCTGGTTAATTTCTTGACTAGTCGGAACGTTTTTCTGTTATTAAATGCATTTCCTAAGATAGTTGGATCCTTTGCGATTCTGATGGATCGGTCGTAACATGTTAGTCTTGTCACCGTCACCAGCAGTGTCTGCTTACTTTTTCTGACCGAATGGTGTTCTAATATTCTGTAGTGACACCTTTCACCACCTATTTTCAAAAATACTGTTAATGTTTCCTGTGATAACCCACGGACCAGTCATAGGTATAATCTCCAAATGGATTTCGGGACATCTGAACGCTGGATAGAGAAACCAAAGACGATCAGATATCTGGGTGACTTTATAGACACAACTGTCGTGTATTAAACGATCGTATTCTCAAAGCGTACTGATCATTATAATTCGTACTGTCTGCCTGAACGTGGACTTAAGGAGTATATGTTCTGAAGAAAAATATCTCAGTTGAGAAGGATACACTTTTTTAAAGAATAGTATAAGACTATGAAATAAGTTACAAACATGTTGTTTCGACTCTAAACCACTATTTCAGAAGTTCGCAAATTTCATTCTTTAGACACTGATTCGAGAAAAGAAACTGGCCAGAAGCTCGGATGTATAGATCTCACACTAATCAATATAAGACTATCCGTTGGATGGTTCTTCGGAAGTTTTATATTTGAATATAAACTAACGACCGGAAGTATGTGAACTGGGGGTTGATTTATCATGGGCTATGTTCAGGCGACATGTCAGTGGCGCAGTGGTCTCAAGAAAGCGTGGCGAGATCTAATGAGAGCGAAACTCGAACCTAGTGTTTCTTTTCGAAAGGGTCCTGCGGAAAAGTCTATGGGAATGAAGCAGCTTCAATATGCAGGAACCATCAAAACCCACGTACCGGTTCACGTGCTGCCTCTGTGTGTGCTTGATCTCGGCGACTCAGTCGATTGCAGCCAACTCATGTGTGCATAATCACTAAACCTAATTGACGCAGCTGTGTTCCTCATTAACACTTGCTCGATTGTAGTCACTGTTGTTGGTTGAGTTCCATTTCTCCAAAACTGATTAACAGATCTATGCAATCCACCGTTCAATCGAAACTGTTTAATGTGCATCATCAGCTGTTTTGTTACATATGTTTTTTAGTACTATATGACATTACGAATGAACAAATAACTCCACCTCTTCAGCAGCTCACTACAACTGTGTATTCCTTAAAGTAAGGATGTAAACAACATTCACTCTGGGGTAATTTTTTCGATTTGCCATTTTCCCGTTACAACTACTGAAACTCACGAAATTCTGCTAGTAACGAACACACCCTCTGGTAGACCAATTTACTTCCTATGCTTCAACCTAAATGAGAACTTCTGATCACGGTGTTAGTGAGCAAAGTGAACGAAGTGTTTCCAAGCATTCTCCTTATAGATGAACAATAGTTAGATCAAACTAGGCACTATTTATCTGTATCTTTCATTTAGTTAGTAGAATACTGATTGAAACGTTCGTCTCAGACTCATGACAGTCAGGACACAAATTCCAGTCCGGGTAGGGAGAACCAATACAGAATAATAATGGTTCGGACAAAACTCGAATCTGGTAAATCCTTTTGAAAGTGAATAACCCAAAAGTATACGTGAATAAAAAGACTGTGTGCTGTTCAATCTACAGCAGTTGCATTCTCAACTAATTCGATGGAATGGTTTGTAAGTTGAAGAGGGCGGCTGAAACGTCATTGATCCACGTTCAGATTTATGAAGTTTTAACCAACCATGGGTTAACCAGCACACGAATACAAAGTTGTTTATTAGTGGTTTGAAAATGTCGGTATACACACACGCGATTAAGTAACAGAATTGGGACTACAACTTATTTAGGCATAGGAGCTAGTCAGCTGACCTCTGACTGTGGTAACTGTGAGGGTGTCGCCTACCTCTACCACAAAAAGACACTGACGTGCTCATTCTCGCTGACGTGGTGTTGGAACCGTTTATCCGGCGCTAGCATGCCATTCTTCAACCCCATGCATCTGAATGTTTTACGGGATCGAATAGTGAGAATGAACGAATCGCTCGCACCGCACAATGTGTCCTCTTGTCCCTCTGGTGTAAACAAAGAGTAGGAGTACGTAACTCAAACTCAGTCGATCCTGCCAGGACTACCACACTGTCTGATCATTTCGACGAACGTCCCTGATGATGGGCCACTCGGACCATACTCTGTACGTTAGAACCCAGGTAGATTGGTAGATGTTTGACAAACGGTGTTCCTTTCACTGCTGGAGATGCGTAGTGGTTCTTCAATATGACCTTTCTGTCAGTGAATGCGAATATTTTTAGCTCAGAGAATGAACGAAATTGCTGGTAGATCACCTTTATATATGGCTGATTTTCCTGTCTACTCTTTGTCACTAGGTCACGTTGCGCGGTTAGGAAAACTTTGACTGAGATCATAGAGATCGCTCCACCTGGGTCGAATCCTGCTGTGTCTTAAGAACGGTCCGGCACGAATGAGGTGTCAGTTAATCGCCGCGAGCTACACACCCTACTCATCCGGATCTAACTTCAAGTTTGTTTGGCGACTCATATTCTGCAGCTCTGAAACAGCCGCCTATCTAGGTCTTTTTTGGATGAAAGTGACTGTCGAGATTCTGTCTGTATGGACCTCTAACTTTATCGTCGAGGCCAGTCTATGAGGCCCTGGAAAAAATATTTTGACATTCACCAATCGGACGATTAAACACAATGTTGACCTGGTCCACTATGATCTTACAGCGGAACAGTTCACATCCAATGATCAAATATAAACGTTACAATCTGGAAGGTAAACATATTGATCTAACAGATAGTTGCTACTGACAATGTGTGATAAGGCCCTATTAGGTACCTTTCGCCTGCTTATTTGTGGTGCGTGGGCACGTGTCAAAAGACTGTATGTGTGTTATAACACATCCGTAACGCAAACGCAAGTGAGCACAAATATCTAGATCACCGATGCACAGTGCACAAGGTGTTGACTTAGTATGTCGGTACCGATGGATATTATAGTTCACTTACAGCTTTACTAAACTCTTACCTTAAAATAGTGTTACAGTTTATCACATATTGTGGACACTGAAAAGAGACAAAGGAATGTTTGATATTGATTGCGCTGGATTAGGAATCCACAGTGGAAATTCATACACCATGAATTGTTCTAGTTTAGCTTTAGTTGTCGCCGTATTTTCCTACATGATCAGTTTAACCCAATCATTTGCGCTTCGGAGCCATTACAGTGGAAAACCAATTGGCAAGGTACCATATGTGTATACAGTCCCCCGTAAATGTATAGTGTAATTACAGTCACAGTAATCATTGGGCGGGGTCGGGGCGATTAGTACATGTGTCGTATGATTTTGCAATGTAGTCTTAATTTAATTATTCCTTGGACTTAGACAACCCAGTTCCTAGTCAAATTCTCCTTTAATCAATAGATTCCATCATCCGTCTAATGTGTAGAGAAGCCTCATATGTTTCACTCTCTGTGCGACCAGCAATCACTCATAAAAGATACCACTGAGCACATTCACAAATGAGATCTTCTGGGCGGTAGAAATAATGTACTGAAAACACGCTTTTCTGTTACGCGTTTCATCTCGTGACTAAACCGTGTATATTCCCGGCTCTTAAACTTGATTTTAACAAGATTCAGACTACTTATATTGACTAATGAACCAAACTGGTGATTCTGGGAACCAGACCATATCTTGCATATCATCCAACAAAGTCAGTCGCGTTACGTTTATCCACTGCGTTAGGATCATAGCGTGAAAAATTTCATAACTTTCACTTGTATAGTGGACACCGAACACAGTTTATGACTGACATACATTCAACAAACAGTACTTGATGAACATTGTTTTAATCCCATACACGCCTAAGTCTATTGATACTGTGGTGAATAAGATCACAGTAACCAAACTGTGATCACTTAATCACCCTTCTGGTCCGGCGAAACCTGTGCGGACAATGTATCCTATTTGTCATATAAAAAAATAATCCAGACATGTTTTCAGCCCATCGAAACCAACGTTTGGTATTTTCTGATTCGTGAGATGCATACTGTTTTGAGAAGAACTTCAACTCTCTGACGGTTACTTTCGTGTCATGAATTCGTGTACCGCAATTCACAAGGTGAAAGCTCTGTGTGATCATTTTCACTCAACTGAATGCTTCACTCATACAGTTAGCACAGTCTAGTCTAGCGGATTTAAAACATGAATTTCTATGGTAAAATGGAAATAAATCGGTTACACACGAGAAGAACAGTGAGGTTTATCAAGTACGGTCTACGCTGAGACTAAGCTCACCTGGTAAGTTTGATCTGACTTAGCAAATAGTCCTCACCTGGTGTGCAACTAGTCTTTAATATGCCGTCTCCGCAATACGCACAGTCAACCTGCATAGAAATTGACAAACGCACATAAACGAACCCGGTTTCGCATGTGTAATTGGTTGACACTCTAGGCTGTCAAAAACAACCTTTAGAATGTTGAGGTTGAAGCATGAAGGCTTCATGATGAATTTAGTAGCAGACATACGCAAATATTCAAACACAAGTGTACACACTTACATGAAGGTGAGAAGCAATGAAACTTCAGGAATGTTAAATCACAGCAGTCAAATCAATACAACACAAACATCATCGGTAGTGAAGTATGAGCCTAGTGGGAAAATCCAGAAGTGTTCTCACTAGTCCAGACACACAAAGCTGTACACCATTGTCATTTTTATTGCTCAGTGATTAATAATACCGTTGATCTCAAAACAAGCTTAAAAATCGATACACCTCAAAAACTACTGGTCTCCGAGTTCGTAGATGATAATTCTTGCTAACTCTGATACGACAGAATGTTTGTTCACATGTAAACCCCGTCAGACGCGTCCACGTTTTATCTATTCTTATCGGTTGCTCAGTTAAAACCAGCTTAGTTCATAAACACTTACATACCATGGACCAACAAAAGACGTTTCCGTTTGATCCCAACTGGAAACTTGGCTGAACTGTGTTTACTATTTGACATGTGGGAAACCGTTTCAAGATCAATTTTGCATCCGAGAAAGTATAATTTTCACTATGGATCGGTTCATCTTGGGTCACGTCTCATTGACCCTCAGTAGTTGAAAGTGGGATCTGGAAGCGACCAGCAACAATTTACACCACCCAGTTCAGGTTTCCAGAGTCATTCGTATGCATGAGCCGTCATTCAGTTGTCAGTCACAAACATATCTCAGGTTTACTGGAAAATTGGAGCTGAGAACTACCGGTATCTCTTAAGAAGTTGAATAAGGACACTTACATGCCTTACAAGTTACGAAATTACGGTTCACTGTAAAGCGTTAAATATCCCGCTGTCTTGATACTGCCTTTGGTAATCTATTTTGCCTGTATATTGGATAAGGCTGCACAGTTGTATCAACGTGAGCTATGTGGTGGTGACCGGTCAGGATGATCGGACAACTTTCACGTTCCACATGTCCCACAGAAAGGTAGAGGTATGTCGGATGTATAGGGCTAGTCAACCTTTCCACTCAACAACGCCCTCGTTTACTTGCTTCAAACCTAACAATAAGAGGTCATTAGAAGTGGCATTCGATATGTGGCTGAGTAGAATAATAACTCACTCTAGTGGTCTTATCCATCACAGTGCGTGGTTGATCTTCGGACACAATGAGTGCGTGAACTTTTGTCTAACATTTATGCAGAAATGATCTAAATTTGAGTGATGAATTCCAGATCGGAAGGTTCAGATGGAAACGACAGCCAACAGACAAGGGGTGTAAACGCACAGTGGTGGATTGTTAATTCGGTTCCACTGGAGCATTGGTTTTGGAATTCCAGTGCGTGTCAAACTGACGTGATCAACAATCAAGGGAAATGGAACAGACACGATCAGACGCGTAAATGGTGCATGAAATCTTTCGCTGCTTTTTAATGTGCCTCCACTAAATAATCAGCACTGATTTGATAGTGGATTTCTGAACAATACTCCTAACCAGCAGGTTGAAATGGAGATAAACAAGGCGTGTTAAGTAACCGTAAGACTTAGCGTGTGCTGTACCAATAACGACCACACGATGTAGTGTACAGATTACTAAATTCAGCCAACTAAGCATGACTCCCTAAATTGGTGTGTAACGAACAGTCGTTATGAGGCTGGGAGACTCGGATTTGAGCGTATACCAGAATCATAAAAGTATCACGCAACAACCATTTCGATTAGTATTGTTATGTCTACAAAAGATGCTTGGCCAACAAGTTGGTTTGCTGCGCAAACTTCCGAACAGGTCATGTCAAAACCTAAACCACAAACGCGTACACTCATTTGCACGACAGACATGAACTCACATACATTGGGTGACAGTACGTGATCACTCGCCTTGGTGAAAGTTCTCACACATCATGTACACACTGTTTCGATAGTTTCTTCTTGTCCATCGTATTCGGGGCTTGTCCTTTTGTTCCTGAATGTCATCGTGGGTAATACACTACTTGTGAGTAGTATACTTCTCAAAACGAAACTGCCTGTTATACAACAGTATGATATTCACCTTGAATTATCTGCATCTGCCAGGAGGCATGCGGATCATTTTTAATTCACCTTGTCATAGCAAAAATCAGTGTGAAGCCATTTTAACAATATACCTTTTCCATTTGGTTATATTTCACTTTATTACTGAAAGGGTTGTTTGACATACGGATCTCATCATTAAGCCTGCCTCATGACCGACTGTTTTGGTCCAGGAGTGATCCGATAGTACTCCTTACCTTACTCTACAGTATAAATTCCACAGGTTCACAACAAGTGAAACATGGCCACATCTTTAGTTTGTATCCACCTTGAATTGTTTTGGCAGACCGATGACTATCGGTATTGAGAACACGACAGTTTATATCATGCATGGTCGGTTGGTGTAAGAGGGGACAAATTTGCTTACGTTCAGCTACTGGAAATAGAAACGCCAACATACGAGTATAAATTCATTCCTACGACGTTCGCTAACTTAATTCACTCGGTATGTCTTTTTGATGTTATGGCATTTTTCTTTTCAGGCATAACTGATGTTATTTTGTCCGGATTCTCATCACAAAATGATGAAATAGAGAGTTAAAGCAAGTATGAGTAAAATCCTCTTGGAATTTCCTTTCCAAGAGTAAACGGCGTGATGTCGAGCAAAATGTGTGATTCGTTATTGCGGTTGTTTTGTAACATTATACAGACTTTGCGGACGAAAAACCATCTGTAGACATAGAGTTGTAGCGAACGACGGCATGGAATAGGGTTGCAGGTTGGCTTTTGAAAACATGGACTTTAACACATGCCTTTAGAAGATGAAAATCAACCACATATGGATGATACCAAACCATCCACATACAGATGAGCTCAGTGCACGTGGCAATGGAAGAATTAGGGAGTAGGTATCAGTCGCAAAGTGGCATCTGAGAATCTGTCCAGCCACTAGCTTCAGTGACTCACTATGCGAATTTTCGGACAACCATTTGACTTCCATTGGACCAAGACACGGTCGCAAAGTAGTATTTCTACCAGATATTCAGTCTGCGAAAGGCAGAAAACTAAATAAAATTTGGTAGCTTTGAAGCTAAACGAAAAGTGCAGTCAGCAGCTCAGAGACTTGACAGTGCCAGAATATTCAAGCTATCAGTAAAGGAGAAATATCAAGATTATCAGAACTTGGGCCTTTAAACGGGAAGACCCAAATGTGGCACTTTCCAGGCGGGGAGTGGTATTCACGATCTGGCAAAGTGGCAGGATACGTCAGTGGAGCAAACCAGAAGGGAAGCGATGTACAAGTGGGTACCACAACCATGGGGAAGAGGAGGTAGGAGTCACCTTAAGAAGCGTACATGTGCGTTACGCGGGACACGTTACCAAGAGGGACTTTCGCCGCACCTCTGGTAAAGACGTTAATACATGTAAGCCGTGCAAACCCTTGCTTGTGTATTTGGATATTTTCACGGACTTTACGGTGACAATCTGACAGTGATCAGTTCCTCAAACCGACTGTCTTTTGTAGTCACAAAACGGCACATATATTTCACTCATTCCGTTAGACAACGATCGATAATTGACACAAAATATGACTAGAAAGCTGAGTAGAAATGCCACAATAATTAAAACCGCAGCAATTCCAAACCAGACTGATCAATCGTACTTGTGATGAACCGAACTTTGAGCACGATTAAATTAGGATGTGTCGATGGTTCTCTTGTATCAAGCTACTTCAACCAACGAACCACACAAATGCAGCTACCCGCAGCTTCCTAAACACAGATTGTTTTGTTAGAACACCATATAGTAGACCTTTGGATTGACTACTGTACCTTTATCAATAAACCTCGTTCACAGACTGCAGTCAGGGATAACGCGATGTTAATTCTGTAGACTGAATATTTACGAGATCCGCCACCGTAAAACTCCACTGTCGCGTAGACCGGCAAATTACCCCAACATTATTGTGCCTGTCTTCCATATCACAGCTGTTCCTCTGATATTCCAAAACAGTTTTCCATGGAATGGTGCTCAAGTCAGATTGGACAACAATGATTTGCTGGTTTCCATGATGTTGTTCAGATGGTTACATTACAAGTTCTCACCTAGTGTGTAGTAACTCCATCAAGATAAAACACATTCAGAGGAAAGTTAAGTGTTTCTTTGGTTGGGAAAGTTCCATTTGGGAATGGGTGAAGATCCTGATCTTAGAAAATGAGTCAGAACTTCAGTTTGCCAGTCATTAATACGAAATATCGTATCATGGATGACACTGTTGTCCCATCAAGATAAGTCTAAGTTGTCCGGAGTTTTATGGACTCCTTGAAAGAAAACCGTATCACAGAATGGTCCTATGTGGCAGTTCGCTATGGGGGTGGCGCACTCATTACTTGGTGATAAGGGAGCACACCTCTAGAAAAACAATAACTAGCATTGCGTGCCGTTCGAGACCAAAGGTGAAAAGAAAAACTGTCAACGTTGAACAACCCACTATTAGTTACTGTGCGAACGCAAAGTTGCATTCGGATTTTGATACAGCCATATCATATAAGTGCAAATAACACACATGATAATGGTTCACATCCATGAAACCAAAAGTAACTGAATGACATTGCAACCACTTTTTGTGTCCATTCAGGATCAGAGAATTATTGTATTTTAAGTAATGTTATTCATTTCGTCTATGTTTTAGGGAAGTGTCAAAAACAGAGTCAACCTTTTTCTGATTCATCTTGATCTCCAGCTAAAAAACACTTAGCTCACACTAGAACAGCGTCAGTTGAGTCAGTAATTCGGGGTTCATGGGTTTCAAGGCGAAATCTCTGAAATCCTCTGTGCACCCACTTCAGAATGAGATCATGCTAGATGCCACCTTTGATACGTTCCCTTGATCGCTTGCGGTCGTTACTTTGATGCAATTCATAGAAGTAAACCATCCCTGAATGAGCCTGAAAATACGTTGATCATTAAAATGTTGCTCAAGTTTTAGCCTGCCAGAACGATTGTGTGAACTTCGCTGACTAATCATTTTGTGCACCTCAGTGATCCATCTTGAGATCAATGTGTGAACAAGCAGGGTTCGATAGAACACTATTACAACAATGTCTGTACTTGGGAGAAGCCAGGCCAGGTGTAAACCCTAAAGAGATCTCTCCGCCTGGTTCTAGAAGGTTAGTTCCTTAGTACCTTGAGCATCAAAATATTGTCTCGTGACAGGTTTTCTCTGGAACGGCGTATTGTTTACTTGACGTTCTTTCTAGATAGAATACTTTATTTGTTTCTGACCAAATTTGAAACACACAGGGACACTATGTCATTGGTGTATGGCAAACAAGTGTTGCGCGTTCCCCTGTAATGGGTGCGTGATAAGTGGGCATCTGTTACCGAAAAGCATAAGGTTTTCAACCAAGACTGTGCATAAAATCGAGATTGCGTTGCTTCCGCTGAAGCCGACTGCTAGTGATTCTTTAATTCACCTACTTTTCACGTAGGTTTCGTAAGGAATCATACGGAAAGAATCAGAACACTCTAGGTCTGTCTACTGGGAGGCGCGTTATATTAAAAGACCTATTTGCTGGAAACAAAACGATCCCGGGTTGACATGTATACAGACGTTTAGAATGCAGCAAGCCCCGGTGAAAGGTTGGTTTGTTGACACACACCTGAACGCATCTACATCATATCGAATTCTGATCTACGTGGTAGCGAACATATCAATAGTTTCATTGGATCTGCTTCATCAATGAAGTGAAATCATGTGAAAATGTTTTCTTTTTTTACCGTACTGGATCTTTTTCGTATATAAAAAGTGTGCGCTAACAACGACAGTTGTAATCAAATTCGTCTATATTTTGTTTCATAGGTATACTGATAGGTAGTGTGGCAGATTTATGAATTTAGATGAGACCCAACNGTTACAACACAATAAATATGAAAGCAGTAACTAAGATGAGTCGGAGGAACAGTCAATATAGGTTATGGACAACACGTTTGGTATCAGTTACGCAATCACTATTCAAAATCGTGGGCTTAATAGTTTGTGGGCCAGGAGCGGTTAAATGTCCGCACGAAATTCTTCTGAGCGCAGAGGTCACAGTTGCGTAAGCGGACACCACTGGCTTCGGCAACGGTCAACTTTTGGAATCTCACCATTTTTGATCAGTTCCTCGGCACTCGGTAGAAAATCTGAAAAGCATCTTTCTTACTCACAGGATGATTGGAGACAGACAAATAAGCAACAGTCGAGCTTGAAACCTTTCTAATCACATCACTTTTCAACCAAGCAGGATGATGTTCACGCACTCTGTCAGATAATCGCCTTACTCGACACGAGCAAACAAACAATTTGGACCAGTGACTGCGTAACTGATAACAAAAAGGCCGTGGATAACTTATAATGGCCGTTTTTCTGCCTCATCCTAGCTATATTTTTCATTTTCATTGTGTTGTAAATAGCCTGATGATCAAACATAAAACAAGTCTTGTTTGCCACTTTACTGTTCTCATTCATATTACAACAAAGTCGTGAAGAAACAGTAAGTTAGTAGAGAAAATGCCGATTGTTTGACTATCATCAGTTTCCTATTGGCTGTTCCGGATCGTGAGTTAAACAACCTGTGGAACGAAAGCGTTCTCTTTTCCCACCAAATGTTTCAATCCGTTTCACTGAGAAACGATCGGCTTCCTGCATGTAGGTTCCAAGTACAGCCGCCGATCTTCCTTATTCGGGGAAATATGCAAGTGGTAAATAGTACCCTTACGTTAATCGTCGTGAATGGCGTGCGTATATTCCAGGTCGCAAACCAATGTTGGACAAGTGTGTGGATTCCAGCTATGCGTTGATTTGCGCCAATTTCATTGTGTGCTCCAGTGGAAGGCTATTTTGTCGGCAAACACAGTTTAACGTAAGTAAACTAGAAGAGCACAGGCATTTCACGCTTACCAGTGAACGCTCGCCTCTAGTCTAAGTTCTCACTCACTAGAGGAAATTGAAGCACACTGGACATATATACACGTGCAGTGCTTAAGTGCGTTACTGCCTCGTGTGGTAATACCGCCTGCTCATCTGAGAGCCGCTGGGTTTCTACGCGACCACTGGAAATTCATGACGCTCGCCTGAAAATTCCATCCAGCAGCAGGTGAAATTCAGCCAACAGGGCTATTCGCATGGAAATCCGGAAGTAAATGCGAAACTCACGAGACACATTACGGAGAGGTGGAACAGTGTGTTGCTACCGGGAGATATCGTAAGCATTTCCACCTCACTCAAACTGTAGGTAGAAGGTGAGGTGTGAACGAGGTAATCGGGAAGTCGATGATGAGCTTACTCATGACTTTTAGAAGACTTGAGTTGAGATTTTCAGTACCAGCTTAACTCGGCCACCCATGCTACTGACCACACCTTCAGGCTTTGCCTATGCTCATTGGTATGCTGACATTTATTCACCCTTGGTAACAGAAGTCTGCCTCGAGATCAGATTTCTGAAACGTCACAGGTCAACCGGCCCAGCAGAACTCCCTCCTGTCTTAGTTGAAGAGCTGACGGCTGTATTCCAGAAACTCCGTAAATTAATTCCAACCGACGAAGGTTCCGCTAACGTCGTCCTGAATTTCAAAAACGATTCACTCATTTCATGTGCAAATCGTTGAGGGACTAGCCTGTGTCCTATTACATTAAGTTTGCTAGCAGCCATTTTAATTCTCAGACTGAGGAAAACGCGCGGACAGCATATCTGCTAGACACAAGCTCGATTTCTCGGCTACACTGATCACACCAGCACAATCCACCAACGGTTGTCTTTTTAGAAGTCAAGGGTCTTCGGCTGCGCCAACACAGCTACACCATAGGACTGACTGTCGAGGAAGGGTGTTTCTTGAGAAGTACGTGAACCTACTGTAGACGGATTAAAGGCTTCAGTAGGCCAGTTTGGTACGACCTTGCACCTGTTGATTGCGAAGTGCCGTCGCAAGATTACCAGGACTGTGCAACTGCCCTTGCCCTTGATGGTGTGAGGTTGAAGGTAGACGAGAACAGCAAAGGCTTCGATGACGTTTACCAACTCACGTCTTCTGTTGCGTCCATATAATTCCAGTCTTTCTTTGAAAGGCCGAACTTACAAACCCATTTTAAGAGTGGTCCAATTGCACGGCTTCAAACCGTGGTCCATCCTCAAATAAGATTCCCACAGAATATCCTTTTCTGCTTGTGGTGGGAACTACGTACCGGCAGTGATTAAATTCTCTGACGTGCCTTCGAGCAGATAAACTCTGTCGACCCTTAAGTACACTTGTAGAACATTTTTGGGGGGTCATAATTCCCCTCGACTGACCCTTCCGCGCCCTTCATCGTGACCCCGTCCAAGTACACGCTTGTTTTCGTTATTCCCACAACACATGTCTAAAAGTACTAATTCCTCCAGCCCGCCTCCCTCAGTCATTGAACTCCAGTCACCCGTCCCACACCTATTGTTATCTGTCAATCTCACCCTGCCTACCCCCTGTGAATACGGTCCGCCATTAAACTGTCTGCCCGAAGCCCGGGTATTTAGTCACACATCAGACCGATCTGATCGCATTCGGTCGGTTCGTCATTGTCTGTCGGTCGTTTGTGCTTGTACTTGACGTACCCTTTGGACTCTTGACGGCCTATTGCGACCAAACATTGTGTTTTGACCCACGAACGCAAACGAATTGAGGTTTGTTCTTGTAATTGACTATATTATTTATGTCAATAGTACCACGTTTCCAGCGACTTGGTTTGGTTCTGATATTTGGTGTCGTTGGTTATACGTGCGTCACTCAACGTTCGTCGGAAGAACGTACAATACTGTTCTCACCTCACAGGCATTATTAGCCTGGTCACATCTTACGAATGTCAACTCACCGTCTGCCATGTTGTGCCTTGTATGTGAGTGGTGGGTTGGGCTGGAAATGATAATGTGGTTGCCAACACGTGATTTGGGTTTGTGATGTAAAGGTTCTAACCATGAAACTTGCTTCAGTAAGGCGCTCTCGACTTCCTGGCCGGAATCCGAAGGACAATTAACATCTTTGGTTAAGGGTGCTTTTGGATTTCGTGCAGAACTTGAGTCGATGGAGTTTGTGTTGCGAACCGCTGTAACTTTTTCCTCTTCAACCGCCTACATCTTTCCGTCCTTCTTCACCTTACCAAGTACCCTTCATTCTTGTATCATGACACGTTTGCCATTCCATGCGGACATCCTGTGTTAAATGTATGTGTACGTATAATATGGAGTGTGAAGGACGGAAATCGAGTGATGGCTATTTACCGCGAAGATTCGAATTCACCCTAGAGTACGTCGTCGTACGGTTCATGATTTGGTACCGCTACGCAGTAGCCGTTAAAAACAGTACTATTTGCATTTTTCCTACTGATCGGCCTTTCAATTCAACCCGTTCATTTTGTTATTTTTCTGGTAAACATATGGCTGTTTTTGTCACCCAAATTGAACAGCACACTTGAACAATCGTTACAGCTGTATTTGTACACGTCAGTAGGCTACCTCGTATTGCAAACATACATCGATCTGCAATTCGTCAACATTGTACATCTTTGCAACTTTCGAAATTAATACTTCAGCACACGTTCTCGAAAGGCAACACACATTACAGATAACTGGACTCTCATAAGTAAAATTCCAGTGTTATCCATTTATAAAGCTTGCATTGCCCGTCAACACCAGGATTGCAAGTCCTCGACCAAGTTGAAATCATTTAAGTTTTAAATAATCAGAAGATTATTCCTAGATAACGACTTTGGAAATGAAAGTGACGGGCAGGTGAAATAGAGTTGTGATTGGCCTTCTAATTTATTGATTAGGTGATCAACATTCTTACATTAGCGCCGGCTATTTGGCAACTAAGGTTAGCAAGTAAACCAAAGAAACAGAAGGTAATCAAATGAAGTTTGTTTTGGATACCTCTAAGAAGTCTTATAGAAACTGGGAAGGACAACTGTACCAAGTAAGACAGGCCGATAAAGTGTTTAATACAAGTGATCTAATAAGCAAACTTTTCAGGCAATTAGTGAAATAGTGGGGATTCGAGCAAGCACTATTCTTCCCCTAGTGCTCGCGGTAAGCTGTAGGCAATTGCACGCGTGCTCTTTGCGGATTTATCTGTCGCGAATCCTTACGCAAACCTGCATACATTAATCGGAAGCTGTTAACTCAAATCTGCTTTTGCGTGCATTAAAACGAAATTTTAGAAACTACTGTGCTGTTATGACTACACAAGATGTTTGCAAACGAAAGGTATTTATATCCGAATATCCATTATGCAACGTGTGAAAACACAAAGACTCAAACGCAAATACTACCTTGAACAGTTGATATGCATCCATACCCTTGACAGTCGTAAATCGCCGACCTCTCAGGTGTCACTTTCCGCATAATGTATTTAGACGTTTCCAAAGGTCAATTCCAGCTTCCGCACTTCCTGGCGTTAAGTTCCATTGATTAGATTTTTGCAGTGGACTAATCTCATGCCACTTACTAGTGACAGTGTACAGTATACAACAGCGCAGCTATGTTAATTTCTTAACCCTTGATATTCCTCCCATATTTGCTAGTTCACGATTTCCAGTATTCGATTTCCGTAGCGATTTCTAGACTAAATACTGATTGGTAATCCACCTAATGAGACCACTTCAAATTAAGTTGGATACTTTCACCATCCCAACTCCAAAGTGGGAATAGTAGATACCGTTCGACCTGTCAATGGCTGATTTGTCTACGCGTACACAAACGTGACTACGTATTGTTTCGTGCATACTTACAGCAACCTGACCTCGGTGGTTTATGTGTAACTACCGCGCATACTACTTGTTAGTGGTATGACAAGTTTCATAGATCACATGAGAACAAACTGCGAAAAATTCGTGCCTCGACTAAAGTCGAGCCGGCGACAGAAATACTATACTCATATGTTGCGAGTGCTCTACCGGCTGAGCCGCCAGTTCGCCCTAGAAGCTCAGAAATTTCTCATTCAGACTGAGTTACTCGCTCAGCCCACTGCGTCATATGGAGTACACCGGAGGATCCAAGAGAATTACTGTCCAAGAATGGTTTCCTAGAGAATCAACCAAAGTTACTGTTGAACACTGAAACCGCATTACTTACGATGCATATTTCACACTTGGTCATATGATATTACAGTTGGATATATTCAACACAACCAGTATTTATCTTGCCGTAGAGTCCGCCCCTTCGATAGTTCGTGTGCATTCAGACGTTATAAAACAAAGACGACTGGGATGGAATTCACAGTCTGTGAGATAATATTTGAGGTTACTATGTGCGGTCTAGTGTGATAGCACAGTTGTCAACTCATACCAACTACTCCATTATTCCTTACACAACAACCCCAACTTATTGACTGGGCTGTATGCCGTAACTATGGTCATGGCGAAGGCATAGATCAAAAGTGTTGCAGCGGTGTTCACAAACAGAACAGCTGGACAGCACTAAATGTTGAAAACAATAGAATGAATTCGTTATTGCGTACAGGATATAAGTTAAAATAATTGCAGACACATGCTACAAAATCTACCGTACATTTACCATCTTGACATAGAGGAATTCAACAAAATGATGTCATTCTCGTCGGTCGTTCAATACATCTGTTAGTGCAGACTGTCCACGTTGACAGGACAGACTAACCTCTTTATTCAGCTTTACATCAAATGGAGTAGATGAGGATGAATCCAGAAAATGTACCGCAAAATATTCCATAAATTTTCGTTGACAATAGTTTGCTCTTCAAAATTCCGAACAACCAAATTAGAAATTCGTAAAACATTCGGACTCTTATGTCGGAAAAGCGTTTTGTTTTATACTCACTAAGGTCACGGTTTAATTCGCTTCGTAAATTCAGTCGTTTTTTATGATAATGCATACCGTGTAAACTTTTGGTATACTGTACACAACCGCAACATACTACTCTGTTATCCGTCTACGTCAAATTTATGACCTACTGAGTATATTGGATTCAGCATTGTTTGTCATTTTCCATCTCGGTGGATTGTTGTAATACCTCGTTTCTCAAAACTAGTTATCCCCGGCTAATTCAACGTTGTGCACATTAGGATAAAAACCCATGTTTCTACAAGTGATGCATGCAGAAAACAGCAGATAGACATTCGTTGGTTGGATAGATTGAAGGTAGTTTCAGAGCGAGAACTACGTAGTAAACAGGAACGGTGTGCCTATAAGTTACGCCCAAACAATTTGCACACTTTCAGAAATCGTTAGTTTTCGTTGCTTCAATTTGTACTGCATTGTGGTAAGCTATTTATCGAAACGCCACCCTTCAGAACTTGAACAGCAGTTTGCCCGTCTGATTTATGATCGTCACCATTTTAAACATAATCAGCTATAGTCATGTCATCTTTTTTTAAAGAGAATGATAGCTGCGCATCTTCAAACAAATCCTGCAACATTATTCGATCAACGGGCGGGATGTCATTATCTTCCGGATCGTGCAAACTTACCGACAGAATCGGACGTCAACGGAAATATTTCGGTTTACATTTTCTGAAGCTGATTCAGTGTTCGGTGAATGGTTCCATATTGTTCTAATTGGCAAATTGTAACGCAACCATACGGTCGGACTTCTGCAAGTTACAGTCCTACCTGAACCGCGAGTTTTCGTTAGCACATGGACATCCCCCTGACCTGATTCGTTTTAACTTCATGAATGCCATGTATAGTTAATGCGTCTGATTGGTTCACGATCTTGACTGACTGTTATGTTAAGTGCTTCTCATAAATTCAGGGCCTTTTTGTTTAGTTTTGGCATGTTTCAAGAAACGTTTCGTGTTTTCGTTTATTCCATCTTAGTTTGTGAATCGAGTGCACAGCGGTGTTGCCGCAGTACAATTTAATGATCACATAATCGCCACAACAACCTACAAGATAGTGCCACGTGGGAACTTATGAAAGGGCTACAGTAGATGAGGATGTCATGAACAGTCATGCGGAAAGTTCAGAATCAGTTGCCAGTGTGTGACTACCTTCAAGGGTTCAGGGAAGCAGTTTCCTCTTGGTCACTTTTTCACACGCAGTCGGGGTGCATTTCACGGACCGAAATGTCCCTTTTCCAAAGAAGAAACACTTCTGCTAAAGGAGCAAGGCTGCTGTCACCTGGAAGAGGTTTCTTATTAAGAGGTACTGGTGGTAAATTTGACCCAAAATGACTGTCCACTTGACATTTCTGTTCTTATGGCGGTAAAGTAAATCTTTCAAGCGCATGTGAAAAAATTTTCATGAAATTATTCAAAGTGAACATCGCACACAACCAATCACAGCTATCGCGTTACTCACAAGTGAATGTGGCTGGGAGTTCACATATGAGAATTCACTCGTGCTTGATGTGAGGTCAGTGGCACCGTGGCCAACGCGGTTGCCTCATGAAAACGTAGCCGGAGTTCTAGTCCCAGCCGTGGTAAGGATATGCGCCACTGACGAGCTCTGTTGAAAATGAAACTTCACTCTAGTGGTTCTGTGTAAAGGGATCGACTGGAATGTCTATGGGAATGCGACGGCTATGGTCACGTGTAAGTGATATTCGATTTATGCAAACGGAAATCCGCCATCACTGTCAGGTAAAAATGGGGTTTTTCCATACAGCAATACAATGTTAGAAGAAATCGCTTCCCACTTTCCATGGTAGTCTTTCAATTTTACAGATTGTTGCAGTCATATATGGTTACCTAGAAAAATAAGGTTTATAATTTGTGTAAATATCTATACACGCGTGTTAGTTCAGAGTCTACTGCCTACCTTTACCTGCTTCTCGACATTAATTGCCTTGCGCTGGTTTACCGGTCTATGTTACATTGTATTTCAGTAAATACGTAGGTTTGAGTGGAACAGATGAGCTGAAATGACCATATATATGGGAATGATTACAGGAACATTACTTTTGAGTAGCATTTAGAAGTTGCCCACTATGAACGTGTTTTCAGTGATCAAAGCAAGACAGTGGATTGCCAGCTTATAACGATTTCCCGAGAGGTACTTGGATTAATATTACGCTATCTTGCAATAAAAAAACATGAGATAAAAAACAAGCGGACGAAACTGTGATGGTAAACTCAAAAGACTGTTCGATAAAAAGATGGGTACACTATGAAAAATGCCACGTTATACAAAAGTAGACCACCATGATGGAAACTATATATTTGTAACTTAAAATGCACATGTAAGGTTACATAAGCTGTGCATTGCAGAAACACTCCCACTGATATCATTGGTTAATATACACCGTCTAATTGTAATTAGGGGCCTGCTCAGATCATCAGCACAGTAATAAGTATTTCGTCGGCAGTTAATCTGGATTTTTTAAACAGAACGGATAGAACTTTGTTGCATTTTGTTCCCATTCTGAATAAATGCTACTTGCCGATGCTGCAAACATTCTACTACAAGTTAAACACAGGAAGAATATACCGGTTATTATCACAGTCATCTGGTGTTTGATCGTTGTCAATTACCCTCAGATGTCTTTGCTGAATGTTTTTCTAGGGTTAATCTCAACAGTGACCTGCGCGCCCTACACAAGAGTCATAGTTCAGTGCGACTGAAAAAACATATACAACAACTGCGGTCGCAGCCTATGTCACATTACGTCCGACTTTTGCATCGGTCCCTGTGAACACCAGAGCTTAACACTATTGAACGCGCCTGGGATCGATTCGGTGGGAGGACCGTCGAAACGAAAACGCGTTGCAGTTGGAACATCCACTTGCCGGTAGATAGGTTTGAGGTTATTATCGGCAACAACCGAACTATGGTCAAAATAAGGTAGTAAATTGTCAAATTTACTCTCAAACAGACAAGTTATGGCCAAAAACGTTGACGTTCCATGAACTAAGCATTAAGGAATAGATAGCATTCATAAGAGAATTTATTGAAAGAAATTACGTTCTTCCATCGGACACTGTACCGAAATTTGGGGATATTAGATGTCGGTTTCTGGGATGGAAAAGTGTTTGGATTCTACCAAAAACTAGCTACGCCAAAGTGTGAGAGTCATCTAACGTTGCTTCTAAAAACTTTGTTGGTCCAGTTGGTTTTTGACAAAAAATTCGCCAAGCTGTTTAAACTTTTTTGGAGTAAATACACTTGATAATGAAATATACCTTTTGATGCAAGTGACTAATCTGTATTTTTATAAATGATCAGCCACATGTTATCGGTTGGCTTGTCATGACATAGAGTTATGTCCAAGTAAATTACGAAGAAAGACACCAAAATGTTTGAGAGTCTTTCTAAAAGTGCGCTGAGAACTACAAAAGGAAACCTTTCACAAAACTTGATGTGATCAGCTGCCATTCTTCTGGAAGATGCATCATACTGTGTGTCGCATGTCTTAAAGTTTGTTAGTTCTTTGTCAGAATTTTAACAGAATTCTCCCTCAACTGGACCATCATAGTCGAAGTGAAAATTGAAATTTATTAAGGTGCCATCTGACAACGCAAACCTACATATAAGTGGGAATTTACCAATAGCTTCCGAACGTGGTGTACTCAGGCAGAACTATTTACACGTACTATGTGGAAAAACCGGTTGTTATTGATGCGACCGAAATTGATCGTTCGTTGAATCACCATTTTACAAAAGTTAGCGAATTGTTAGAATGAAAGATGAAGCATCGGCTGACAGACGGAACAAAACACGATTGCATAATTCAGTTTTTTGAAATGCTCAATGATTTACGAAACGTCTAAGGCTGAATCCTACCTAGTCCGCGTTTTTGACTCATAAGTGTTGCTGTTGGTGGTGTTGTTGCTGTTTTTGACTCGTTGGAACCCACATGTGACACAAACAGGAAATGCAAGACGAACAGGCATTAATGTCGCCGAAGCTTACAAAGAAGTCATTATTAATTTATTCACACTACACTTTGTACTTGAAAACAACTCCCTACTAATATGAAAGTGCAATAGTTTGTATGGTAATTGTAGTTGACTAAATCTCACTAGTAGCAAGGTAGACTTGCCAACTTTTCGTTATAACTGAAAAACTTCAGACATATGGCGATTTACTGTAAAGACACAAACGAATAAATTTGCACACATGTTTGTGTAAAAAATATATCAATCAGTGACAGGTAAATATGCACATGTATTAATCGATTTGGTCTACAGAGTTGCAATTCATCTGGAGTCAGCTATACGCAATCACCTCTTCATGTCAGGTGCTCTTCACGGCAATCCGATTCACAGATCCGTCTCCTTGAGATGTTTTGTTCTGTTCGATAAATCAATGGACACAATGCTTTAGTGAGGACATGAAAATCGGATGTAGGTAAATTGGAACCAGACGCGGAGAGAAAAAGGTGAATGATTTAGAAACGGAACGAATGCTGTAAGAAAATTGCGTAGGTTTATCAACACTGGAGTATAAAATCAGCTAGAGAATGTGGCACGTCAGTTGTCGAATGTGCCGTTGTGACGAATCACCGAACAAGCACAGGAATGAATAAATACAGTAACATGTATCGAGTGGAAAATGTGTAACTCTTCCTACTGATCTGCATACGGTGTGAACCAATGGTATTGAAATCAGTTTACGTATCTTAATACAAGCTAACGGAAAGTATCTCAAGTCATCATTGCAATGCCAATTTCAACTTCTGGTCCTACACTGTGCCAGTTGGAACATTCGTCTTGAAGAAGATAGGAACTGACACTTGAAAACATCTGATTTTCAAACTGTGTCGAATAGTTTGATGGAAACAGCTCAAGATTTTTTATTTATCTGACCGCTTTAGTAGCTCATTGATTTTGAAAGGTCAGTTTGCTTTGACCGCCAGGTATTTTGTGAGCAAGTACTAATGGTAACAGACGATCTCTTCTGTGCTCTATTTATTTCAATGCTTTTGTAGAATCAAGCAGATTTTCGTGCTCTCGTCTGGTTACGAACAGCTCTGAGCCACGTTTGGAGCTTATAATGAGAATTCAAGGGTTTTGACGTTGAATAAGCACGATGGATTTTAAACGTTGTCTATTCATTCGTGTTAACATAGCCTGAACATAAATCCCAGACGACGGTGGTTGTGACTATGGGCACAGTAATTGGGTCATGTTCATTTTAAAGTCATTGGAGTGGTAACGGTCAAAACATTTGTTTCACTCTTCAGATGTCAAAACAGAAGAGAGGCTTGCACTATAGATGTACTTTGGCAAATCTGAATCTAAATTCGAATGGTTGTCTTAAAAAAAGACCGACTAAAAAATCACTCAGAATATGACCAAATGTGAGTGGAGTCAGATGTTAGCTAAAAAGGAAAGACTTCGCTTAATTTGTTTGTGTATTGCTGTTGAGGCAAGGCCTCTTTACAAACGCCCTTTGGTGTTTCCATCAACGTGACCGTCATAGGTTTATAGTTATGTGTTGGAGGCTTTGGCCTTCATTAGTTTTCCTACTCTGGGTGTGTAATCTGATAGTGATCAACTGCATTCATCCATTAGAGGTGCCCTATTGTGTTTGGCCCTTTTTAATCACTTAGCGTATATTGAGCCGTTATCAGTTCTGTCTGAACGCTCTCCACTGTAAACAGTGGAAAAAAAGACTACAATCCAAATGTACCCGATTATTAAGCGAAACCGTTTGTACGGTTATGACATCATACAACAAGTATGCAACTTAGATGAGACCCAATTGTGAAAAATTCGGACTTTGTCTGGATTCAAACCAGCCACAAAAACATGGCCAGACGAGGAAAATGCTGTGCCGGCTAAGCTACGAAGCCACGCCGGATGCACAGAAACTTCATATTTGGAACTAGTTACCCACCGAACCAATTGTCATGTGGAATCCACCAAACAATCCAGCAGACTGACTATCCAAGCGGGATTACTTAATCAGTTCATACAGGAATCCACCAACACCAATAATGAACGTTCGAAATTATCTAATCTGCCAAACTAATTATCGGTGATAGAATATCACCGTTGGTCTGGGTGAATTCCAGCTTGATCTGATTAAGAAATCCCGCTTTGGTAATCAATCTACTGGATCGTTTGGATGAAGTTGCTGGCTGCCACCGTTTCGGCAGCGGGCACTTAAACACATTGTAACAACATTCAATCATATGTGTGCAGCTGATATCCTATGAGACCGCACACCTTGCGGACAGCACACGTTGAAGGCATGATCGACTACGCGACTGATATGCTGTAATGATCAGTTTACCACAGGTACACCACAAACACTTAACAGTCAAGCACTCTGGGGTATTTGGACATCCGACAATCACTTACACGGATGCCACCATAAGTTAAGAGAAACAGCTTAACATATAAATCTGGAGGTATAAGAAAGTAAGAAGTAATTCCCCTTGAGGGTATCGCATGAAAGATAGGGTCCAAAAGATGCAGTATCTGTCTGTAGATTACGCTCTGGCTTAAATGGGGGGTTTGGGGTCGGATACGAGGTGGTGTGTTTTTGACAAGCGGATGATAATAACCCCAAATGGACAGGAAGTCTGCGAGTGCTCAGCAGACGTAGGAAGTCGAGTAGATTTGCGATAGTGCCTCAGTTGCGTTACAGACTTGCCACCAGCAGCGAAGCCCGAAGTGTAGGCTTTAGACTATTAATTCCTTGTGGACTCTTGTCGCTGCCCTGGGCAGAGAAGCGACTGAATGTTGAGCTAAAAACCAGATCATAGACACCCCGGCGGTTGGAATTGAGAGGGCGTCAGGCGGGTAGACCATCACGTTCGCTGGTCAAAATATTGACGAATCAGTGGGTACGTTTGGTATAGGTTTGCATACAGACGCTTGGCCAGTGGCTGATCAGGGTAACGCCACGTTCTCACGGTTGTCACCGTCGCGAAGCCAACAGTGTCATTTGGGTAGCAGTCTGATGATCGATCAAAGAGATGCCGATCGGTTGGTAGGTCAATAGGACGGGCCTGTGAAGAGTGGAATCGGAACAGACTTCTGTCTGGAGTACATAGTGGGGTTTCTGACGCTGTATTGGTTACTGGGGTAAACTGTCCGATCTGGGGATTACTTATGTCCGATCAGAGGATTAATGACGGGGTTGGAGAGAGCTTGGAGCGCACTTTCGTTCAGTAGTAAATGTTATATTGTAGTTGGCGATGTACACTTTAACAGGCGTTACTATGCGGACTGAACAATCGGGAAATGCTGTTGAGTTGTTTAAAAACAATACGTTATGTCCGTAAAATATAGATATTGCCAGTCAGCGCTTCGAAAATGCTAGGAGAAAGTAGCACAGAGAAATGCATTTAAAGTTAAGGCGCTGAAATCTGCATACGTTCACCAGATCGCAGTGCTCATGATTTGCAAATAACTTCCTTTAAACATTCGTGTGGTCTGATGCTCATGTGGCTATACTGCATCTCATACTACAACTTCGCGCTACAGGTGGTGTTCTTTGACCACTTTCTCGTAAGTTAGAGCCCATTGTTATCACGGATGTCTTCTGGTGACACTGGTCTAACGATTAACTGTTGGTGGGGCGAACCTGATCGTTGATAACAAAAAATATTCTCTCTACTTACTGCCGTGACTGCAAAAAGCAGTTTTCCCGAACATTCCACCCTCCGCATGGAGCCTCAAATTGCTTTCGACGGTGTTCTGTGGTTTAAAGATTACATTCCGGCACCTTTCATGTTTCATTCAACACGTCTCCATAAGCTGAATTTTTGCCTCTTTGGTTTACAAAATAGTTTTCCCGCAACACTTGAGGAAAGAGAAACGTAATGACTGTGGTAACTCGGTCGCACCTTTGGTCTGCGTTGAATGTACCAATTCCTGACTGAATTTAACCTTATTCTTTTCTAGGTGCGTACACCGTCACGTTGTACGTTACATTTTTGATAGCTCATAGTTGTGTTTCATCACTGTTGTACAATAAACAGCTTTGATTTTCAATCCCGTGTTGATTAATACAGCATTCCAAAGGATATTACTGAGGCTAACTGATATTCAAGATCCGTGTGATTGTTTGGAATCTTATAGTGCACGATATGCAGTGACTAGGACATACTTGGAGTAGAGGATATAATCATAGAAGACAACAGCCAGTAGTCTCTTCTCGACCATAAACCAATATGACGGGAGATTTCGCTGGTGTGTGATAGCATAGGAAGTTGGAGACAGCAGAGAGTTATAGACTAATTATAGCACATTTTATTGAACCCGTAATCAGTCAATTGAACAAAATGTTTTTGTACACTACTTTGCATTAATGAGTAGGGTGGTGTAGAACAAAAAAGGCACAATGAATGGTGACGTTCTTTACGTTTCGGAATACCGAAAATTGCGACCGATAGTTGCAAACGTGTGTAGGTTACGTGCAACTGCTTAATGAATGAATCATCTTTCGAAGACTGACAGAGGATTTGAGATTAAGCCATCAGTGTAAGATAGGCTACGTGATTGTCACGGTGTATTTTCACATATCCGGTAATTATTAACTTCGCACGCCAAGTATTTTGTGGACACACCAGTTTGCTGTTCGTTTCCCATGTCCAATTAAAAGCCTTGCAACAATGGACGACCAAGTGAACGACAATATACGCCTCAAACCACGTAACTGAACATAAGTCAGCTGGGTTTGTAACTTAATGCTCGCGTATTTTACATTCAAGAAAGGGTGCTCACATGAACAGGTAGAGACAACAATTCGTGCCTCTTCTCCGGCTAAATCAACCACATATAAAAGAGAATTTTCTCAAAAACGTTAATGAATGCGGACCGTCTGCTTGAAGTTTCTTTAATAAATCACTGCACTGCATCCGAACAACTACAGATTAGACATTTTACGTTGCTTCGCCAATTTGAACATCAATTAGTATGTTAGTCAACTTTAATTCGCTGAGTTGACGGGGAGTGTAAACAACGTCGAAAGAAAACTCACGGTTCAACTCGCGTATCACGTTAAGGATGCTTTTTTGCCCAACAATTTGATCACCCGTTAAATTCAACTTCAGGACGGCTATATTTTCATAGCAGTTTTTGTCAATGGTACCGTATAAATTATCCTCAGTTTGCTCGCCTTCTCCGATGATTTTTCAGACTTCGAAGATAGTCCAATTACCTCCAACAGCTGTTGGTGTTATCGGTATCAATGATTGTCCGTCATTGCATGAATTATCTGAGGTCTTTACGGGCAATTTTATCCCCCTCGTGGTTTAAGTTCTGCTGACCTAAGAACGTTTATTTATTGCTTGTATGTGTGATGTGCGTACACTGCTTATTTGCTAAGGTGATACTTTGCTTAAAGAAATTGCAGCTGATTTACCTAATATTTTTGACAGTACCCACCGAATTCCATTGTCTACGTTGTACGGCACTAGAACCGTGTGCTACCAACTGGATGTATTTTAGATTAAATGTCTGAATCAGGTTAAGTTTGTATTTTTGAAATAAGCCCGCACTTGAAAAACCGCTCGTCTAATTCCCTCGTGCTATTCCCTTTGCCGTTATCGATGCACGGATAACAGTGCTGATAAAACAGACTGGAGTCCAAGTTGATGTGATGTTTTTGTATCCCAGTGAGCGGAGAAACAAACGGCTAACACCAGAACGGAGCCGGCACTGTTAAGACGCTTCTTGATTGGTGCTTCAGCGATCCACCGTTTGTTAAGTACAACATATCTCTTTATGTGAATTATACTACTGTGCTGCTGTGGTCCCACAAAAGTGAACTACACGAGTTTAGTCAAGTTGATGTTTATTGAGTGTGGACTTGTAGACGAAATGATCCGGCGAATGATAGAGACAAATCCTTATCCAAAACTGACAATATTTGCCGTTCTTGAACAGGCGTTATGCGATTAGTTCGATCTGGCGCGTAGAGAAGAACAAACCATCTAACAGTTGCTTAGTGGGTAAACAACCTCTATCGTCTTTAAAGGATGAATAATTCGAAATCTGTTCAGGAAGTCGAAATAAGCAGTAATTATGGCTGAACGCATTAGTCTGCTTTACAAACAGCAGACAATTCTGTTGAATATTCTTAGCACAGATTGATGTTACGCACTACGTAATGCTGTCCTCATTCCTACAATGTCACTCAAAAATTGCAGAGAAAAGTCTATTGACTTGGAAAAGCAACTACATGATTATAAACAAGAGTTGGACGTGACAAGGCATGTTGTGAAACCTTTCACTAACGGATGCATCTTCTGTAGGTTACTCATAAGTGAAAAGGAGTGTTAAGATACCTTGGTTTACAGCTACATCCGTTAATACTGGATTTTCCGTGGCTATCGGTTTGTATTGTGTTAAAATATATTCTAGAACATGGGATGGTTTGATAGAACTCATGTAACTTGGCGGAGTTTGTAGAAACATGTTATCAGTGGAATCTGTGAGAGTGTCTTATTTCATGTCTTATAGTGTAACCAGTGCCAGAATTATGGAACACCTCATATTTCTAAATAACTTCAAGGTATGTTAAGGAGTGGTCGGTTTGACGCATAATGTTACGTAGTTTGTGATTAAAAGTCTCCAGTGACGTCATATAAAATGCCTACCAGTCGTTTGCGGTAGCTTCATTTACTAGGGCTCAGTCAAGACAAACATCTAGCTTATGACATTTGGATAATGTAGCAACGTAAAAGATTACATCTACCGAAGGTTTGTCAGGGTTGTATGATCGTCTGATTGAATATGCATGTAAAAGACGTCATTGCTGTGAGTAGTGCGCGCACTCCTACGCCCAGTCTTCAACAAATGTTATAACTAATGAATGAGGCATACTTTCTGGTTGCTAGAACTTGGTATGAACAATTTCAAGACGTTGAGGTAGCGGTCAACAAAGTATCAGATGCATTATATAATGCCAGTACTACTGAAGAACAGGCACACCAACAGCAACGGCAGTTCAATTGGGAAACTTCAAAGCGATGTGGACACGGGCCTAAGATACTTCGATCCAATCGGTTTGTCTTGTGCGGTGCCATGCGGACGTGTGTTGATCTGGAAAGCAGACACTGAAGAAAGGATGTAGTACTGCTCTTGCAGATTACAGTAAAACCAACAATATAGTGGGGTTGCTAGTCGACCTTATGTCCAGGACAGTCTAGTAATGCTTAGAAGCAACTTGTGAAGGTGCAGCTGACGATATCAGCTGGATACTGATTCTCTAAGAAAAGATCCGTAGCCTTAGGAAGGTTTGTGGACGGCGCTTGCAAAGACTCGTGACACGTCCTCGTTAGTCCTGATCATTCGCCGCATTGAAGAACTGTCCCACTGGAGTTACCTTAAAGAAGAAATGTGTGAGAATCAAACCATCGCGGATCCGTCGAAATTCAAGTGGATACAGATCACGAATTTCAAGTCGAGACTTGTGCGCGACATTTCTTAAGTCCGTGACCAGTTTGGCAGCCGCGCGCTGGACCTGCTCAACGGCCGTGTATGTCTTTCTTCATGTTGGCAGTGATTTGTGCCTTCTGACTATTCTATTCAAGTGGCTCGAAAAAACTCAAGGTCTCAAGTTTCCAAGTTTACATATTTTATTCGTACGGTACACAAATTTAGACCTAAAGTTGTATGCATTCATATAAACGCACATACTCAAAGGTTGTTGTACTTCACTTCCGATCTATTGTGATTAATTAGGGAAATATGGAATTTCACACGCACTCGTAAAACTTGTATATTGGGGCTGAGAATCGAGTTTTGTACGAGTTTAGGAAGGCACGTCCAGGGTATGCGATACGAAGTAGCCAATGACTGTAGCATTATTGGAATGCTTAGATACAATACTTTAGGACTGCTATGTTTAACTTTTGCGTCATCTTGTTTATTCAAGGACATACACCGTTTCTCAAAAACCCTTGCAACTTCTTATATCTACCTTTCTATACTATTCCCTTCCTTCGATTTTCCATGGAGCTTATCCAACAAATTCTGTTGCTGATGAATTGGATGTAACTGGTTTTGGTTGACAAATTTAGTGGCAGAATATGTGGACATTTCTAATGTATGATGGTGTAAAAAGACCAAATAACTTGTCCTACTCCCACAGATCTCTTTTTCAAATTGATTTAAGGGGGTTGAGAAGCCTCGAAAGTAATGGACATTGACACCGAAACTGTTTCCAGTGAAATCACTCATTTCAGAAAGTCTGCAAATGCGTGACGGGGATACGGAATGTAGGAAGCCAGCGAAACTTCGTTTTTGGCAGAATGCCCGTGACTGATTGAACTTTCCTGCAATGTTGCTACCAGGAGACATGTACATAAGGTAGTGCGTAAAGGGAGCGCAAATGTTTTTCTAGTCCTCTGGTGGAAAAAATTTAAAATGAATTGAAAAGTTTAGAAGTGATTTTTTGGACAGATACCCGATGGGTGATTTTAGGGTAATTTCGGGTCATTGTCCGTGAGATGAACGGGTCAAATTACCGGAAATTTTTCATTAATTACCCGGGTACTTTGAGAGATTTTGCTGGTTGAGTACTATGCTGAAAGCACTGGGAATCACGAAGGTACTAACAGAATCTCTGCCGGGTGGTGTGTGCGCACTTATTGTCGTTTAGTGAGAGACTCAATCGTCCAACCAGCGCCTAATCGTGTCAGGGTCGAGAGAAAGATCTTGACCTACACTGCTACACTGACGTAGTGGTCGCGCTCTTATAATGTTTGGATCCGGCGGGCTGTGATGACCACTACTTTGATCCTTCCAGCTGTAACCTTGTCAGACAGGCTGAAGTAGAGCAGTCAGACAAAAAGCAGTTACATTCACGACATTCATATCACATCACCAACCACGCAGTTGTATTTAGGTAGGAAGGCCGGATTTTGTGGACATACAACACTACTACATTTTGCGGTTGTGGCACTGCTCTCTTCCTTGTCAGAAAGAAGATAATAAAATGTACCTCCAAACAAAAAGTTCTCCAGTCGTCCAATGGTTGACCGTGACCGTCGGCTTATTACCCATTACGGTCGAAAAACGTTCTATAACACGCAAAAGACTGGTACAGCTCCGAATACATCCATTTCGCACAGAAGTCCTCAGAACAAGACAAGAATGCCATACTTACTGCGTCCTTGGGCTAGGCAAGCCCCAACCTGCCGCTTGAGTCAGAATCTTGAGTCATTAGCCCCAAGTAAGTTCCTCCAAGAGAATCCTGTATCCTGCTTTCTCGCAGATCATACTTTGAGTCGAAGACTCTGGGTGAGATGCCTCAAGTTAATCCCCTTCCGCGGCATAAACGACCGTGAAGTGCCAGAAGTTATCGTTGTGCTGACAGTGACATTAATCACCCATCAGGACTTTCTCCAACTACTTCTCAGGTCGCCATTCTATGTACCTCCCAACGATAATTGATTTCTGAGGCTAAGACAGCCAGCAAACACTGACGCCCTCAGTGTGCGCACTGTTCGACAAGTCGACCAGCAAGCTGCTGTAGCGAGTACTCCCTCAAGTCTGTAGCTTTATGTCCGCTGTGTGTCTGAAAAGCTTCCCTTTCAGGGTGTCTAGTGACGCTGAAGCTACACCTTGTGACCAAGCTGGGGGCGAGAATCACACTGGACTCCAGAGCAGAACAATTTCTGCTCGGTTGACTCTCCGTAAACAGTCGCTTGTGCGCTACCAGGCTCAATACATCGGTCAAAGCCTGACGACGCAAATTAGAAGAACGTTGCGTTTTCGGTGTTTCGGTATACGCTCCAACGAAAGGCTGTTTGAGTGTTGTCAAGGGTACGTTTAATGACGCACTCGTTGACCTTCTGAGGCAGACTAAACGCTCAGACACCATTAAACTAGTGGGCGACTTGAATGCTGAGCTTTGTCGTCCTTCTTCAGAGAAGTGGCTGGAGGGCGTGTTCGGTGTCCTGGAACAAGTTGCTGGCAATGGCGAAATACTGATGGAACTATGTGCATTCCATGGTCCACCGTATTCTAACACAGGTATGGGCACTGTGTTACGTGGGAACCCTGTGTGCTTCTCAGCATTGGACACTGCTTGATCATATAGCAGTCGGTTACAGGTGGCTTCTTTTGGAGCAACCATCTGGGCTCGGACTATGCTGTTGTGTGTGCCCGTTTTGTTTTGTCATTTGCCCAAAGAACATGCGTTCGTAAATGCGAGGTGCGTATCTGACACTTGAGCGCGGACGGTGTGATGAACACTCACCAGAACTCACTGACCAATAGTTTGCCGGGTGCGGGTCAGCTGAAATATCCTAAAGGGCACTAAAAACAAGCCACAGCAGATATGAAAGCATCCTGTGAAGATGTGTGTTCCAAAGGAACTGTCCACTTGCGACAAAAATGGATTTCTGTCACATCGATTAATCTTGTGAAGGAGCGTCGCCCGATTTCGCTTAATTCTGGATACGATGACGACTGTCAAGAACTTAAACGTCGGCGCACCAAAAGCTGGCGCAGAGATTGTGATCATCACTTCGTCGAACAGTCACAGTAAATGAAAGGAACTTTCTTCTTGGAATGGCAGGAGGCTTTCTTGCCTGAACCGTGGTTGTGTTGGCCGTCGAGTCGGTGTAATAGAGATCATATGTAAAAAAATGGTTCATTCATCACCAGCCAGTTGCGCCCACCCAAGAGATGGTCTGAATTTTTTGAAGCACGGTTCAGCTGGCCTCAACCTAGACCAGCTCTCCACCCCCCATCTCTTTTCAAGGTTGGCTGGGAGAGGTTGATATCAGCGTTGACGGGAATAGCCAGACGATTCTGGAAACTGTAGAGGTACCTGGTGGTTGGTAACTACGAACGGTTCTTCCCGTCTTCAAAAAGAGATCCAAAGTTTGTATGGCAACCACAGAGGCATTAGTTTGGTGTCCGCTGCGTCCATGTTGTTCAATGGCCTCGCTTTACGTCAGCTTACTAGCCCCAATGAAAGTCAGGCTTGCAAAGAACATGCATGATTCCGATCACGTCGAGTGTTTGTTAATCGAATTCTCACTCTGCGATGGAACTTAAAGCATCAGTACTTCTACAGGCAGCCGCCGGTCATGGTCTTTCGAGACCCAAAGACTGCTTCCGATTTAGTTGCTTATAACGCTCTGTGGAACCATCTTCTACGCAAGAGAGGTTCAGTGAGATACTTGGACCTACGGAAACCACTGTATGCTCACTGTGCAAGCAATGCGAGAGTTTGTGGAGAACTGCCTCGGGCATTCATTGCTGATAGTGGTGTTTGTCAAGGGTGTCCGATCTCTCTCTCCCCGTTCAATGTTGTCATGGACAGTATTTTGGAAGGCGCCTCTGAAGATTCTGCTCAGCTTGATGTTGAGCTTCGTCCTGGAGACAGGTTGATCCATCTGGAGTATGTGGATGACATCGTGTTACTTAGCCCTTCTGCTGAAGCTATGTGGACCATGCTGAACAAGGCGAGTAACCGCGCTGGTTTGTATAGAATGCACCCTGCACCTTCCAAGTGCAAGGCGCCGCTCCACAACTGGGCATTTCCACCACTGCTTTCTTCTTCACAGACAATCCCCTCTAGTCTATGGACGGCTCCGCGTGTTTCGGAGCCCTATCTCGTCAGTTTGTAATAAGGCTGTTGAGATATAACTGAGGATAACAAAGATACGGGTTGCCTCTTTCAACCTGCGTCAACTGTGTTGTCGCAAAGAGGCTTGATTGTCGCCTGAGAGAGGGGTTACGTTCTATTTTACCCCGTTGTTCGGAAACGTAGCCCGTACTCACTGAAAATGTAAAAAGGCTTTTTGTGTTTGACTACTGTTGTCTTTGCCAGTTAGCTCACATTAGGCGAACTGGTAATGTGGGCATTGCGACCGTTCGCATGCGCGTATTCTGGAATGCTCGTTGTGCACGGTCAGTTGGACAGCCAACGGATTTACGCAATCTGCGATGGTTGGTCCCGTATTGCACATGCCAGCTGGGCGATTGCCCTACTGGGCATTTATAGTGAGACAACTACCGATTAGGTGAAGCCACTTGGTGGTCAAACATCAAAGTGGTCACGAAATATGATGACTGTAACTGCTCCATGAGGCCAGGTGAGCAGGTGTCGCCTGTCTGTCTGTGGCCCTCGTGGCTACTCCAAACACTAGTTAGAAACACTATCCGAGATGACAGTTTGTCGCAATCAGTGACGTATCAGTATCCATTCCATTTCTAGTTTTTCTGCGTAGTCGTCTTTTGTTAGTTTTCAGCCTTCTTTATTAAGTTTCCTCCTAGGGTACTCCAAACCTAAGTTGGGGTCAGCGGCGACCCAAGCCACAGTGCGTTCGGATCAGACTCTTGGCTGCTGTGATGATGATGATGAGGTCCGTGACATTGCAGATTTTTAGATCATCGACTTGCAGAATGGCGTTGCTGGAAACGTTACCCGGGAGGTCGTTGATGGAGATACGAGACAAACATGACCACGAAGTGCTCTTTGAGGAACCCCCGCAGAAATGGGGGAGGGAGTCTAAAGGTCTGATCCGATTTTGGTTCCAAAATCCTATTATCCACAAAAAGGGCATTCCGGTAGGGACCCTCCCCTTGAATATCATAAGCTTCCATCTTGTTGATAAGGGTCTGTGCGGGGTGTGGTCAAAAGTCTTGGCAAAATCGAAGGAGATAACATGAGATGGAGCTCTTGTCTTTCATCTTCGTCACACTATTCATGGAAATTAATGTCTGCTATACATGACCGGCTAGGAAGAAGGCCATGCCGCGTAAAGAAAAAAAGATTTCGCAAGGAGTGACTGAAGATGGTATGTCTCAGTAAGCGCCCCATTATCTTGCGTGGAATTTTAGTAAGGCTGACTAGCTGATACTTAGCTGGAGAGTGCCGACCACCCGCTTCCCAGATGAGTGCGACCGCGGCTTCAATTTTCATAAGGGAGGCTACCAGTCTGAAATGCCTCTTTGAAATGCTTATACAGGGGTTCTATCTGACTAGCAACTGTTCCTTTCAGGGTGTTGGGGCGGGTTTTGGTGACCGACGGAACTGCGTGAAGCAATATTCATAGAAAGTATTCAACGTCTGGCACCGAAAAATCGTCGGCAAACAGTGGCTTCGAGAAGCTTCACGATGTCATTTCAGCGATGCAACGTTGTGGGCTGCCGAATGGTACTACTTAAAAAGTGTGGCTGCTTGGGCTTTCCGAAGGAGGTTTTCTTTCATGGATTCAGCGTGTTTCCAGATTTCTTGCCTACGTCAAATTTAAACAGTGTGGAAGGCAATTAGACCCTCCAGATTTCTCGCAAGCTTAAAATGGGAGAACAACTGGTAACGGCCATCAGAGAAGTCACACATTTTGTGAGGGAGAGTAAGCGATAAGAGGTGGTGCATACGTTTTACGGTAAAAATGAAGGATACAATTTCTCAGTTGCGCCTTGAAACGCATGAAATTTCTGATCCACGGAATCATCTTCAAAAATGGTGGTCCTGGATAATTTCTCAGGCCACTGAAATCAACCTGACTGTACTTCCCACCTGTGGATATTTTGCCGCTTATAATCAAAGCGAGATAAGATGAAAGGCGAAGAAGAGTGGTCACTGTGTCCAAGTGACTGCTAACTGATCACCGGGTGGCCCTCGTTAGTGATGACTAGGTCCAGCAGAGATGAAGTCTGATCAGAACGACGCTACGTCGGACCGTTGACACGCTAGGTCCAAGCTCCACGTCGTATCCCTGTCGATAAGAAAGTCAGGAGTACACGATTCTTACCTTGTCTCCGGTGCATTGAGGCCACACTTAGTAAGTGAATGAGAGGAATGCCGTAACCGCTGGGAGTTTTCTGAGCCTAGGAGAGTAACGTCATCGGGGAAAGTGTTGGACGATAGGTGACGGTAAGTAACCCTTATTAGGAATGTCATGGCCACACATCGCTGGTCAAAGCCACACCGCATCACGTTTACGGAGGACTAAAATTCCTGGATAATAGTGGGTGTTTGGGGACTGCGCTTGAGGGAAGTCTCAGAGTCCCTCATTCTTCCTTGAGTAAAGTCACCTCGGTAAACTGAGTATTCGGGGACATTCGGTTCACTCCCGCTGTTAACTCCGAGCCAAGTGTCCGTAAAAGTAAAGATGTACGGTTGCATATCATGAAACAACTGTTTGATTTCCCGTAATTTATTTTCGAAAACGTACGCTTAATATATGCTTCCTCGTTTGATGTCCCAGAAAAGTGGAAGGAGATCGCGAGGAAGATCTTGGGTGTTCAGACCTAGTACTGAAGACGGTAATAGAGACGGAGCTTGGGTCGCAATCGGTTTGTTCCGTCGAGCCGATGCGATAATCTTCCTTCAAAATTGGAGATCCAACACCATCTGTGCGCAAATTGGCAAACCTACGGCATGTTCGACTAGCATTCTTAGTGTCGCAAATTGCGGCCTCTGTGTCCTCGGCAATTTCCGCATTCTAGAAGGGCGTTTGAAATTTCACACTCGTAGGAAATTTTGGCACCCAACTGTCGATGGCGCTTCTGTAGGTGCCGCTGTGAGACCAATTCTAGAAGCTCCCGATGGAACGGGTGAGAAAGATGCCCTCGATGTATGAAAGGTGGCCTCAACAGGCTTCCTTTCCCCCGAGATTCATGGAAGGAAGGATTTTGTTTGCGGACAATTAGTAGACCTTGGGTTGGAAAACACGGAGGACGGATTCCGTGTGACCCTTGGACACTTAACACTTACTTTTGTGTTTTTGGGGGGACGGTCGTTAGACTGTAGTCTACAAAAGTTGCATCTTACCCCCTAGTACGGGTGCAGTGGCCTGATTGCACACTGTGGATAAGGAAACCAAAGCGTCTGCCATGATCTTGGTTCTTGTTTCTGTCCACCTGCCACGCATCTCCTTCTTTTGTGGAGGGCGATCGAGAGACGCTCCATGTAGGTTGGCGTTGGCGGACTTTGGAGGCATTGGTTTTTTCCGCCAATGTCTCGAAACTGAGGATGGTTGGTTAGGTTACCAAAAAGACGAGTGAATTTTTAGTTGTCTTGGCGCACAGCCGGCTCGCGAGCTCGAGGTCTGTGACGTAGGAAAAGGATGATAATGTTAAAATGGGTTTGGCTGGCACGATTGTAGAGGTTGTGGGAGAACGGCTCATGGAACATCCCTGTTATCTCTGAAAGCTTTCTGTTCCATTCTCACCGCCACTTTCTCTTTGTGGAGATCAGAGGACAGCTGCTTCCTTGGTGACCGCAACTCTGGGCAAGGCAAGCGCAACGTAGGTCAGGCCCCAGTTCCGACAAATTCTGTTGAGTTCGGTCATTCTACTCCCAGTGAAAGAAATGGCAGGGGCATTGAGTTAAGAACCCTGTGTTTCCGGTCAGATTTTCTGCGTCGATTCCCCTTCCTCGGTGCGTGCGTGACATGCCAGGGACAGAGCGTTGTTTTTGCTGTTGTAAAGCCTACTGCCGATACAATTAAAATAAGTCTTCGCTGAATCCATGGCCAATGAGAACACTACGTGCGACCTTGTGCGAATGTCTTGCACCCTTGTCGGTCGTAACTTTGTGTGGCCTCAGTGAGACTCTGGTGAGTTCCAGCACCACTGGATCTGACATAATTCATTGTAATTGGAGACAGACGTTACAGGTTAAACAGTTAGTTTTCAAATATTTCATATGCAGACGTTAAAGTAGCCACCAATGTTGAGTGTTTGACGAATAATGTTTGTTTGATGAAAGGTCGATGATGAAAACCCTGCCTTCACTTATTCGAAACTTTCTTATTTGTGATTTCGAGCCGCCCTGCAACGACTGAGTAAACAATTCGGATTGCGCGCGTGACAAGTCGTTCCTTCCTCGAACGGTAACCACGATATAATCACAAAGCTTGGGGCCGTTTACTCCTCTAATCTCGTTCCCGTGCAGTCAGTTCGTCCTCACCTCCCAGTGCTAAAACTTTTTTGTGTGTAACTTGGTTTCAATTGTGCTTTACCTTTCCGCCATTATGTGGCTTGAAATACTTGATTGTGCTCACGCAAACCGTTGGTCTGGGAACTTCTAAATTTAGTGGAATCGATTTTGAGGCTTGCAGTTTTTCCCCATTTTGTTTCAATATTGTTCTTATGCCTTGGAACCTTATCAACAAGAAATACTGCAGTACGATTGCCCTCCCTTTTTAGATCAGAATCAGTAGCAATTTTCAGAGATTCGTACACGGGTTCGAGACTGGAGGCCAAAATTACCCGGATCCAGTCAGTTTGTTCGTTTCGACATCTGACGGTTTTCTGTTGACCTGAAAGGCAGTCATTGGAAACGTGGTGCAGCACCGCTCTTGGAGGTTATGGAGAGTACCAAAAACAGAGTGGAATAATAATCGAGCAGAACGGGATAAATTACTAATCTAATGGTTTATTAAGTAGGTGGGAATCCAAGAACACTTTGAGACGGTCCCTAGAAGAACAGCTACCAACCTCTAGTAGATGGTAGTTCCAGTGTTTGATAACTCTATAAAAGAACTGTTGTCTTAGGAAGGTCCGAGGTCGAAGCTTATAGAGCTTCTTGTTGTGACCTCTTCGACTGCTATCACTTACTAGGGTGAAGAATTGTTGCACGAGTCCCATGCTAAAGAGAAAGTGTGTAAGAATCAAGTAGCCACGGAGTCTTCGGAACTCCTGTGGATAAAGGTCAAGAATTTCGAGGTGAGACTCGTATGAGAGATTCCGCAAGCCAGCGATCATTTTGGCGGCCACTCGCTGGATACGTTCACTGGCGAGTATGTCCTTCTTCAAACCGGTGCAGACGACTTGATTGACATACTCGAGCAATGGTGTTGTGAAGACTCCGTAAAGCGTGTGAAAGGCGTTCCGGTCTATGCGGTAGTTTAGTTGGGTCAGAATTTATAGACGCTTGCTATTGAATCGTTCCCCAACGGTTCCAGTTTACACCAAGTTACGTGTAAACCGTCAATGCGATGAACACCTGTCTCCATGTCCAACGACGGAGAAGATAATCTGTCTTCGAAACGGTTGATAAGAAGACTGGATTTGATATGGTGCTAATTGATCAGTGTGCAAGAATATTCAACCTCTCACTTCAAATGTAAAATCCCTCAGAAATCAAACGAAGAAAGTGACCGTATAGCAAATCGACAACCGTGCGTCGCTTATTAATGGTGGACGACGAAACGTGATGGGGCCCACTCAAACAAATGGTCATCAGTTGGATCAGAGCAGAACTACCGAGAATTGTTAGTTTCAAGTGGAACATCACTCATATTTGATCACAGCCTTCGCATCCGGATAGAATTTCCAGCCAACCTCTTTCGAAAAAAGCACTAGACTCGAGTTTCGCTCTCATTAGAGCTCGTCAGTAGTGCATATCCTTGCCACAGCCGGGATTTGAACTCCGGCCACTCTTTCATCAGGTAACCATGTTTACCACTGCAGTCACTGGCCTCACATTAAACACGATGGCGCAGTGGTCAACACGGTTACCTCATGAAGGCATGGCCGGAGTTCAAATCCCAGCCGTGGCAAGGATGTGCACAACTGACGAGCTCTAATCAGAGCGAAACTCAAGTTTAATGCTTCTTTCCGGAAGAGTGTGGCTGGAAAGTCTACCGGGATGCATAGACTGCGGTCAAATGTGAGTAACGTTCAACTCGACAATAAACCAAATCCCCGACTACTCAGCGGTGATTATAGGTTGCTCAAGAAAAAATGTAAGAGAAAATTGTCTACAGTTCTCGGACAAAATAATGATAGGGGAAACAACAACAGTAGTTGATGGAAGAGTGAGCAAGAATAATGTTTTATTTAGGAAAAATAGCGAAGCGTACAACCATCTTTCAACACCAGTCAAACAAAGTCCAGCATTATCGAGAAACGTCGCGAGTAAACTCAGTATGTGTGAAGGAGTCGTCAGACGTCCCAAATTAACGGCGGACACGACAAAGTGCATTTATTACAATACCTAATGTAACACTACAGTATCCTATAACGAATAACGGTACTGGTATGTCATTTTTGGTCACAGCGCACCACCGGATTACAAATGTGATGATTGTCGCGTTCACAAAAACAGCCAGACCAACCGAGCCTACGTGTCTGTTCCGCAATTCCGATTAACGTAAATTTGGCAAGATAAACCAAATTTAATGAATACACTGTAGTTCGAAGAATGCTTGAGTACACACCTCTATGGAAGGGCAAACATCTACGCCTACCCTTTTATTTTACTGTAATTTCCGCAAATTCTGTCGATTCACCGCACTATTACACAGTTACTTACTCCTGGTTGATATTGTCAAGTCATTTGTTTCAGGTGACTGCATAAGCCGCCGAAACATTTTGTTATCTTGAGACCTGCTGATATTTCTGTCAGCAGAATTGCTAGACATGAGTTACTTACTCTTGACGAATGCGAACTTTCACTCACAACTCCACAATGCATTATTTATGCATGTCCATTTGTTGTCACTACTTCTGGCCCGGCATTTGCCTATCTTGAGTGCATGAAGATTTCAAAGCCTGCTTTGGCATTGTCAGTTGAATCTTCTGGTACTGAAAATTGTTTCTGGGCTTGTCCCAGATTCAAACCTGGTTTCTTCAGAAGTACTCGCAGCTGAGCTAACGTAGACCAGAACTTCTGAGCATAGGCAGGGGGAACAGCGCTATCGCTACGACCCTTATTTCCCTTCAAACCTCAGCGATTCAAGTGGTTCTACTTTGTAACTGGACGTTGTTTTGTTGTTGAGCTGCATGAATAATCACGTTATACATAAAACAAACTGCTTCACGATTGTCCGCCTGCTCGCTGTTTAAACGCTGTCGCAGAAAATGGCTCCGGTTTTGTACTAGATACAGTTGTGATTACCACAGCATTTTTCCGATTACTACAGCAGCTTGTAGCGACTATAATGAATAATATTTTTATAGTCGCATTCACGTGTACATTTTCGATTATTTTTGTTTAGAACCTGTTTTTGTTTTAGTCAAGCTACCCCTTATGTAACATCCGGCCCGGGACTAAAATCACAACTCGCTCCGTGCCTCGTTAGCTTGACGTGTCTCTCTGCTCACCCTATTTCCCAGGTAGGTATTAAAACACGGGATCAACGCGCTGAGATTTGGTTTTACATTGTTGATCGATTGTCGATGGTGATAACTGACTGGGTTTTATTTCGTTGGATCAGTTCCAACAAGCTCTGCTAAGTTGCTACTGATTTCCTAACTTTAGCGGTCAGCTCTTCTGCATACAGCCCCATTACGGTTTCGAAACTCCACCAAACGCAGTACATTTTGCTTTCTGCCACCTAGGTCATTCAGCAATCACTCCGGTTGACGCGTGTTGTACCCGTCTTAATTTTGTTGCTCATTTAATTCTTCGGATATCCCTACGAGGCAGCCCTTCGTATCCATTTTGTACTCGTTGTTCAACTATAAGCACTACATTTATGCAATTACGGTATATTTCACTGTCGGTGTCAACCATTATATGTGGAGTGCGCGGCTGCCTCTTTTACATCGTTTATTGACTATCTAATTGCAACGTAGAACGTTCCTTCAATGTTTGTTCCGGATTCAGTGATGGTTCATCTACTCTCTGTTCGAGGACAGTGTTGTTACGGCAGACAAATCGCCCTGAAATATTCCAGACACAGCTTATTTGTCTCAGATGATCAAACACCCTCGTGGTTCACGAGGGTTTTTCACAGTTCGCCCTAGCCAACATGTCCAATGGCGATTGTGTGTTTGGACAAGTAATACGAAAGGGTCGTTTTGAGGATCAGCTTGTTCGTTGTTTGGGAGTTCAACCCGACTCTGAATGGCACGAACGAGGTAATCAGGTCAATATTTATGGTCTTTTTGATGACCATTGAGAATCCACGACTCACCAGCCATTTGTATGAAGCCACGAGGTGGCGTGAATAAAACCGTTAATAAGTTCCTTACTTGCTACTCACAAACCAGCCACTGCATATTTGCCGGTTGAGTGTGTAAGTTCCACCTGGTCGTGGTGTGAACGCAGTGCTCAAAGTCACCTTCATGTGCAAGGGTCTTCCTACCCAACGGCCGGCGGTTGCAAACACGAACCTGTGGAAGTTTAGTTACTCGAAAATGGTTTGTCTTTAGGTTCGTCCCACGTTTTGTTTCGACTTTTACTTTTGCACGTCAAAACTTCCCCAAACTCATGGTTGAAGCATGTTCCCCCTTCACCTCCGGATTACTCGACTTCATTCTTGCCGCATCAGGTAAATGGGATCCTCCAAGACTAGACATTACCACACACTTGTGGACATCAGTCTGTTATTTTGCTCCTAATCTGATGGTAAATAAATTCTCAGCTGGAATTCGAGGTCCTCCTGCGATCTTCAAGAGTCTGGTGTATCGGTGCATTCCGCATTGCGTTCTCCGCGATTCCTTCATGGTGTATCCATGTGCTAGCTGGTTCCAGTTTTCGGTGACCACGAGGGTCACATCATATTGGCGACGCAACTTTGCGGTTTTTTGTTCCCTTCTTTAACCACCTTCGGTCCCCCTGTCTCCAGGCCACTGAGGAAGACGGAGATCCGAATGACGAAGGTGCTAGCCGTTTGTTGTGCCACGCTTGGGTAATACTATTCCCTTGGTTCGTCCTTCGTGAGCTACCTGACCGGCAATATCTCCAACTCCATGTACGGCTGCCAAAGCTAATGCCTTCTTCACGATCCAGTACAGATGTTACGAAGATATTTACTAGTAAACTGGCATCCTGCTTAAACGGAGTCGAGCGGAACATGACCGTCACATTAATCACACTCTTCCTGTCAAGCAGTGAGCGCTGAGTTTCGGGGATACGGCCGGCAGTTGGCACGAATCTGTGACGGGAGCACATCCCTGATAATCCGCTCTCCCAACTCATTCATGTGACAAACGGAGCACAAGCGGCGCTACAGACATCACACACACACACACACACACACACAAACAGACGGGTTCTACTAGGCACGAACGATGAACATGTCCAAGCAAGATTTCATGCACACTTACAAGAAGTCTGCTGAGCCCTACCCTGATAAAAGACCAACACTCGTGTTCGTCCACGCCGGTATTCTTCATGCCTCGCCTTCAGCTTTGTATTGCTTACGAAATCACAATTATCTTCTGCATGTTCCGGCGATCTATGCGTATCCCTCTTGTCTATCCGTCATCCTAGACGACGGTTGGTGCGTGCGGTGACGCAGTCCAACTAGCCGGAAAGTTATGCTGCTTACGGGACTCCGCAACAACACCACCGGTGAGCACGCTGCATCCTCAACCCTGTTGTAGTTCTTCTACAGCTAGATTGGATTTGGCCGACCTACACTTCCTAAGTGATGTGGTCTCAAAACCTCGTTAACCAATCCAGCTCAACACCCTTTACTGTCTCCACTAGAGTGCCTGACTTCCGCTCAGTGCAGAAGCCACCTCGGCCATCCTTTATTAGGTGATCGACACGCAGATTCTTCGTCTACGTGTTACGGTTGACTAGGTTGGTACCAGCGTTGGAACGGGTTGGTCATATGGTGAAATGCTGACCAGGATTGTGGTTCTTGGATGGGGACAGACAGAGGCTGTCCTCTAATAATTCGGATTCCGTTTTTGGTGTCGCAGGTCGTCCATCAAAGCCCAATAACGGTCGCGCTATTTAATAGTTGTTTACAGTCAAATAGTTTTCACGCCTCGGTTCATCTTCGGCTTGTCTGTTCTACAACACTGTTTTTAACGCCACGCCGTGTTTGGGTCCCGGCATACTACTGCTGAATAAGGAGGCGTTGTTTTTCTGGTTGGAAGGGCCATTGGGCCACATTAATGACACTGCTTATCTCTGGATTCTTACGGACACAATACGATTCAACACTTCCGGTTTTGGCCGCTGTCACTATCCTAGTCAGTGGTGTTGCAGTAACCGTTACGGACACCTTGCATAAGTGTTCTGGGAAGACCATTGTTCAAACCTTCCCTACGCCCGTCTGGGCAAGCCTGGACCACGGGCAGGCAAACAAGGCCCCGGCGAACACTTTCGCGGTGAAGAATTCTCTCAAGTATCTATATAGGCGACAGCTTCCCCTGTTGTCCAGCTGGGTTCTGTTGCCATCTATCTTTAGATCTAGGGAAGACATTCCCGTGTAGTCCCATGAAAGGCTGCAGTGACGAAAGTCAATCTTTTGAATCAAGATTGCTTAAGTTGTCACCACCACACGGATGATTCCGGTCCTGCTGATGGCTTACTGAGACCCCTGAGCATCCACAATATAGCTGAGAAGGACAATATCGTCGGTACTGTTACTACCAAGAACTGTGTTATCATATTTCAGGTGGCATCTCAGAATCACGCCAACAGCCAGCGGCAAACACCGCATCAGTACACTTCGGCTCAGACTAAACGGTTCACGCCACCTCTCGTGGATAACTCCAGCCAGCTCCTTCTTCTACGTAGCATTTGACTGTTGTTGACTTCTGCGTGATATCCGCTGATTGGGCTGTCATCATGGCCCGCTGGTACCTCGCCCTCCTGCAGTGATTCCATTCTGGTCGCTACAAAGCCAGCATGATTAAGACGATTGTTAGCACATACACCGACCAGATGCGGAATACCAAATTATGAATGCGGTCAGGAAATACTTAAGGGTCGGCAAGCAGCTAACTTACCTGCAAGGCATAACTCCGTGACGCGGCAGCTACCCTGGTTTTTATGGTTGCAAATCCATTTTGACTGCGCCGTTTCAAACTGTGGTAGTACCTACCTCTCCTTGACGGATACCTTTCTGGATCGACCAAAGATATTCCTACTTTTTTGGCAGAGCCCGCTGCTGCGACCGCTACTTTGTAAATTATTCTGTCATTAGACACTTTGATAACGTAGGATAACGTGAGTCCAAGTCCCAAGTACCCTTCACCATCATATCCGGTCTCCGCCGTGGCGCCCTAGTTTGGTGGAGGGGCGGGGATGCTGTTTCGATACCTTCAAAAGGGCGCTACTCAAGTCGTTAGACGAGGTTCTACGGTGCCTTTCTTTCTCTTGCCACATGACCCGCGAATCTGAATCTCCATGTGGTCGTACCCCAGTCCAGCCCCTCGAGATTTACATGATTCGCACCACTCAGCGCCCCCTCATCCCGGAGGACCAACCACAAAATCAGTTTAGACAGTCAAACTTCGACAATGGCTTTGTCATTGCAGTAGCTGGCCACACAGGTGGATATCGACCCACTCACAACAACCAGACGAAAACAACCGCACTAGCCACTAGAAAGCATCACCTGATGTCATTGTGTTACAACATCTGGAAACGTCATTACAAACATTTGCGTCCACATTACTCGACTGTAACGTGTATATCTTGTTGAACACGCTCGCATTCTCAAACGCAGAAACCCCAGTCATTTCGCCAAACACCCGGATCGCCGTTAGCTCCCGGCCTGAACGTTAAACCGACTGTACAAAAAGCTTACTGCGCCATATCTGGTCAAACCACTAGACCAGATGAATACAAACTGAGAGGAGAGCTACTGGCGCTGTAGTCCACAAAAGTGGTTTATTGTTGTGAGTTTGTTTGAACTTTTGTTGCACACTTGAAGTTCACCCCAATTATATGTCAGAAATCAGTTTCGGCGCATGTCTCCGAGTTCCCTTGCAACACTAAATTAGGTCAAATATGTTAATTTTCCGTTTCAGTTGTTCTCTAATGCCGTAGCAACCAGTGTAAATTTCACGTCTTCCAGCGCAACAGATAAAGTTACTTAGCTACTTTATATTCACCTAAAGTTCAGCTGTAATTTTTAGTTGACCACATACTTTCACATCCTAGCCTCCGTTGACTTAACCGTGTTTTAACGGTAACGTTAAGCAAGCCTGCATCCAAATATTCGTGCCAGCTTTTCTACAATTGACAGTTTTGATCACAGCTGGCTTCTCTGATGGTTTGGGCTGTTTTGTTGAACTTGTTTGGGATGCAAATGTTCGGGAGATTCGCGATTAGTAACCCGCAGATTACACTGAACTCAAAAGATAACAGTACGCCACCTTGGATGAAAGTCATTTCTAACTCATGTGCATGAAGTAGCTATGCTAACATAATCCCTTACCTAAGCTTTGGTAACGTGCCTATAGAAAACAGCCATCGGAACGTCGTATTTCTTTTTCCGTTCGCCGACACCACCTTACTGGAAGCCAAAGTTAACCGGCTGAAGATTGACCTGTTTAATATGACAGCTTCCCTGGTCGGGTTGGAACGGAGGGCACAGAGCAAATTATATTAAATATGTACTGCAAGCCCACCTACGGAAGTAGCCGGAGCGGAAACAAAACTGTCTGGGAAAGCAGTGCAGAGGGATGCCACAGCACTCGAGAAGCAAAGTGGCAGCTTCATCCGACTCCTAGTCTGGAAGTCCTAAACCAAACTGCGATCTGTCAACTTCAGTCGAAATTGTGATGACCACTGTTCTGTTACACTGCGGCCTGCACAGTACTGTGGCGTGTGACTGAAAGAAGAAACGAGAAAGCGGAATGGATCATGTTGCTACCTCCTCATAAGCTTTCATCTCCGTAGAAGTTCCCACGAGGGTGACTTAACACAGGTAGTCCTTTTCGAACGTCAAAAGTCTGTTTGGGACAGGCCTATTGAAGAACAGAAGTGCCTGAAACGCACAGCTCCCCCGAAAAGGGTCGTAACCACTTCGAAACTCCTGCACTGCTCACAATAAACTTGGCCTCTTTAGCGGAATTTAACTGAGTCGCGATTTTCATTGGTCAGGGTATACTAGCGGCTACCTACCCATGTAACAACTCGCAGGACAACTTTGGAGCCATAAAGACTGCCATTTTATAGTAATGTCTCAAAACTTCTGGAGAGTGCTTTCCCTGAATGTTCTGCAAGTGTGCAAGCGGCAAAACTATCTTACCTTTGATCATGGAGGCACCATCATGCTCAGACATTTCGGGACAGAGGTAAGCCGGCTACAAGAGTAACTAGCTCAAGAGCTCGGAAAATACCACGCGGACACCCGGGTCTACATCCATGCAAGATTACTGCGTAGGTGAGTAATGTGCGGATGTAACCAGCCCAAACACTAAATTACGCGCAGCCGCTCCAACGTAATGAGGTCATTTGGCAAGATGACTGCAAGAAGATTCACGACGAATAACGGGACGTCCATGCAAACCCGGCTTGCGAAACGTTCAAAAGTGGTGGAAAAGATAATTAGGCAAGGAAAGCGAACTATATTGCTAGGAGGAGAGCAGGTTTCTCAGACGAGCACAACAGATACCTGCCGACTAACACGTCAACACTAGCTTCACACCTTTAAGCAGGATAAGGCTATACTCATACCATCACCACCAAAACCAAAAACTAAGTTTACTAGCAAAAACTGAAAGGTCGAAGAACTCATGGGTAATCTGTCATAGCTGTGAATGCCAGTGCAACAGCATATTATGGGGAGGTTTATAATCTCTGCAATGCATGCTTCCGAGTGTTTCATCACTCCTCTCACTGCACACACAGGCATTCATCGTCGGATCACTCCACATGGTCCTTATTGATGAACAGAACGCTTTGTGTTACCACGTGTACCAATCAGGAGCGCCGAAAGGTCTGGAACTCACAACCGACAGGACAGGGGCAAACATCTCAAACAACTGCGTGCAGTTTAGAGGCAGCCGAACCGAAATATGATTCGGGACAATCACGAAGGAAGCCAGAAAAAAAGTTAGATGTCGAAGGATCATTTGGAAAATTAACTCACTTACGAGAAGGGAAAACAACTAGAAAGAAGCGAACACCAACGCGGTTGATAGCTACAAAGGGTGGAAACATTAGTATTTGGTCAATGAAGTGAATCAGAACGAAGTGGAACACAGAGGGGCAAATAAACTTGGTTGAATTGTGTCCACACGGCTGATAGTTGCAAACAATGAAAGCCCTGGTGGCCAAATGGTGAATCGGAATATCTTTTTGTTTATTAAGTGCTTAATAATTTTTTGGCCGAGAACAACCTAGCATGCGGCCTTGTTTTTGTTCTTGCTGGAACTTCCGGTTCGGTTTGAAGCTTCGTTCCATTCTGGTAGTAAATGTTGCGGAAATCCAAGATGACGACAAAATCTTTCTCCGCGTTTGAACAACAGATTTAGAGTGAAGTAGAGTGCGGCAGGAACCTATTGCGACATTGATTCTGAAGAAGTTAAGAGGGCTTTTCCGGCAACTGGCTGAAATTTTTGTCACCCGCCTCTCTCTTGGCCAGCATTTCAAGCTGAGAAAATGCTGCAGCACCCTGATGGTCTGACGTGCGACTGCTTAGGTGGCGTTCCGCACAACAGCTAAAGATACAACTTGCCTCCACCGATTACGCGTGGACATAGCGGTCATGGACCACAGTTGGCGGTCACACTAGGAGTACTGCGGCGTAAGTTCCCCAGAGTGTGCGATTGGTAGTGGAATTGGCGGAAGTGGAGTAGCTTCTGTTAAGCTGGTGTTCCTGTGGCCACACGGTTGGTCGTGTTACGATAGGCGTTGGAGTATGAGAAAATCCTGTTCGTCCCCTTGTTACCTCTTGAACACCGAGCCATGAATGTAAAACCGACACCTTATGGATGCACGCCTGAACGCGCCTCTCATGTATACTCAACACATGTTAGGTTGGACGGATGTGGTGTGAAAAGCTGGAGTGAACGTCGAACCTTTCAAACTTCGAGCCAACTGCACACAAATTTGGGAACCGTTGTGGTCGTTCGACACTACCAAAAGGTACTTGAAACCACATCAAGAAATCAGTCGCATTCAGACCCGTACTTTGGGTTCGGGGAAAAGGTGTGCACTGCACACTCATAACGAGTGCGAACCAACGCGAACCAGAACACAGGATGGGCTCACAAGATGCACAATGTTGACGGAATGGAGGAAAGAGGAAACCATTCAACACTCACAGGGATGCACCAAGTAGGGGCGGGTAACCATGTAGCTACGAGGGAACTTTCCCACATCCTCAGCCTTTGCAACACACTGATTGCTTATTACCCTATCAACCTCTACGTGCTGCTCTAAGAGATAAGAAGAAAAAGTGTAATAAATTAGCAGAAAGTGAACATCGTTATATCTCGAGTTCGTTAGTGATGGCGTTAGCCAGTCAGATTGCGGGCGTCCGTTTGTATTGACTTGCCTTCTACAGCACTTCTGAACGCTACTCGTAGACAGCGAGTTCTTCCGTTACTGTGGGTGAAACCATCATTTCACCATATATTCCTTTTTTATTTCGGTACCTGACGTGGAAATTGGAATAGCCGTAACCCGCGTAAATGACTTTAATCCGCGTTTTAATTGAACGACAGTTGAAAATGACCTTATCGTACGTTATTTTCGAAAATCCATATGGCCGGTGTTGTTTTAGTCTCCTGCTTATGGCAAAGGCTTTGTGTTAACACACGGATGTCAAACTAGTATAATAATAATAATGGTATATTTCTCAACCCATTTGTGAGNTAGTGCTTATAGTTGAACAACGAGTACAAAATGGATACGAAGGGCTGCCTCGTAGGGATATCCGAAGAATTAAATGAGCAACAAAATTAAGACGGGTACAACACGCGTCAACCGGAGTGATTGCTGAATGACCTAGGTGGCAGAAAGCAAAATGTACTGCGTTTGGTGGAGTTTCGAAACCGTAATGGGGCTGTATGCAGAAGAGCTGACCGCTAAAGTTAGGAAATCAGTAGCAACTTAGCAGAGCTTGTTGGAACTGATCCAACGAAATAAAACCCAGTCAGTTATCACCATCGACAATCGATCAACAATGTAAAACCAAATCTCAGCGCGTTGATCCCGTGTTTTAATACCTACCTGGGAAATAGGGTGAGCAGAGAGACACGTCAAGCTAACGAGGCACGGAGCGAGTTGTGATTTTAGTCCCGGGCCGGATGTTACATAAGGGGTAGCTTGACTAAAACAAAAACAGGTTCTAAACAAAAATAATCGAAAATGTACACGTGAATGCGACTATAAAAATATTATTCATTATAGTCGCTACAAGCTGCTGTAGTAATCGGAAAAATGCTGTGGTAATCACAACTGTATCTAGTACAAAACCGGAGCCATTTTCTGCGACAGCGTTTAAACAGCGAGCAGGCGGACAATCGTGAAGCAGTTTGTTTTATGTATAACGTGATTATTCATGCAGCTCAACAACAAAACAACGTCCAGTTACAAAGTAGAACCACTTGAATCGCTGAGGTTTGAAGGGAAATAAGGGTCGTAGCGATAGCGCTGTTCCCCCTGCCTATGCTCAGAAGTTCTGGTCTACGTTAGCTCAGCTGCGAGTACTTCTGAAGAAACCAGGTTTGAATCTGGGACAAGCCCAGAAACAATTTTCAGTACCAGAAGATTCAACTGACAATGCCAAAGCAGGCTTTGAAATCTTCATGCACTCAAGATAGGCAAATGCCGGGCCAGAAGTAGTGACAACAAATGGACATGCATAAATAATGCATTGTGGAGTTGTGAGTGAAAGTTCGCATTCGTCAAGAGTAAGTAACTCATGTCTAGCAATTCTGCTGACAGAAATATCAGCAGGTCTCAAGATAACAAAATGTTTCGGCGGCTTATGCAGTCACCTGAAACAAATGACTTGACAATATCAACCAGGAGTAAGTAACTGTGTAATAGTGCGGTGAATCGACAGAATTTGCGGAAATTACAGTAAAATAAAAGGGTAGGCGTAGATGTTTGCCCTTCCATAGAGGTGTGTACTCAAGCATTCTTCGAACTACAGTGTATTCATTAAATTTGGTTTATCTTGCCAAATTTACGTTAATCGGAATTGCGGAACAGACACGTAGGCTCGGTTGGTCTGGCTGTTTTTGTGAACGCGACAATCATCACATTTGTAATCCGGTGGTGCGCTGTGACCAAAAATGACATACCAGTACCGTTATTCGTTATAGGATACTGTAGTGTTACATTAGGTATTGTAATAAATGCACTTTGTCGTGTCCGCCGTTAATTTGGGACGTCTGACGACTCCTTCACACATACTGAGTTTACTCGCGACGTTTCTCGATAATGCTGGACTTTGTTTGACTGGTGTTGAAAGATGGTTGTACGCTTCGCTATTTTTCCTAAATAAAACATTATTCTTGCTCACTCTTCCATCAACTACTGTTGTTGTTTCCCCTATCATTATTTTGTCCGAGAACTGTAGACAATTTTCTCTTACATTTTTTCTTGAGCAACCTATAATCACCGCTGAGTAGTCGGGGATTTGGTTTATTGTCGAGTTGAACGTTACTCACATTTGACCGCAGTCTATGCATCCCGGTAGACTTTCCAGCCACACTCTTCCGGAAAGAAGCATTAAACTTGAGTTTCGCTCTGATTAGAGCTCGTCAGTTGTGCACATCCTTGCCACGGCTGGGATTTGAACTCCGGCCATGCCTTCATGAGGTAACCGTGTTGACCACTGCGCCATCGTGTTTAATGTGAGGCCAGTGACTGCAGTGGTAAACATGGTTACCTGATGAAAGAGTGGCCGGAGTTCAAATCCCGGCTGTGGCAAGGATATGCACTACTGACGAGCTCTAATGAGAGCGAAACTCGAGTCTAGTGCTTTTTTCGAAAGAGGTTGGCTGGAAATTCTATCCGGATGCGAAGGCTGTGATCAAATATGAGTGATGTTCCACTTGAAACTAACAATTCTCGGTAGTTCTGCTCTGATCCAACTGATGACCATTTGTTTGAGTGGGCCCCATCACGTTTCGTCGTCCACCATTAATAAGCGACGCACGGTTGTCGATTTGCTATACGGTCACTTTCTTCGTTTGATTTCTGAGGGATTTTACATTTGAAGTGAGAGGTTGAATATTCTTGCACACTGATCAATTAGCACCATATCAAATCCAGTCTTCTTATCAACCGTTTCGAAGACAGATTATCTTCTCCGTCGTTGGACATGGAGACAGGTGTTCATCGCATTGACGGTTTACACGTAACTTGGTGTAAACTGGAACCGTTGGGGAACGATTCAATAGCAAGCGTCTATAAATTCTGACCCAACTAAACTACCGCATAGACCGGAACGCCTTTCACACGCTTTACGGAGTCT
>QNGE01000543.1:190718-264858 GCA_008508345.1 Paragonimus westermani | reverse complement strand
GGTCATGTATTAAGGGTGCCAGCTAGTCGTTTTCCACATCGAACACTGTTCGCTGACACGACGACCGACTGGTGTAAGGACAGATAATGACGTGGCGTAGGGAAATGAATTCGTTCACCAGGTGTTTGGCCACTGTAGATCGAATTCCTTTTTCGGGCTGGGGCTCTCGCGACTCACGGAGTCGGTGGCTGGAGACTCTAGGTGTGATGGCGGCTAATCGAGCTCAGTGGCGTTGATGTTGTCGTCGTTCGGTTGAGTTGTCTGTGAAATGAGTGTATTTGATGACGCGTGGCAGTGAAAGCCGTAAGGATGCTGTCCTGCTGATGACGCCTTACTCTCACTTGCAGCTCGGTTGTTTGTTTGGAAGGGTGTAGGCAACTTGATGTTGTCTGTTTGAATATGGACGTGATTATTTTCAGTAGTTAGGTCCCTTCCTGTCCCCTTCTTTTTTCTTCCCTCTTCCTATATAGGGTTTGCTTTTTCTTCATGGTTGTGTGGCAGTCAAGCATTAGTGTGAACCACTGATGTCTTGCTGTCTATGATGATGATGATGATGATGATGATGATGATGATGATGATGATGATGATGATGATGATGATGATGATGATGATGAGGTCAGACAAAGACTTATCTGAATAGGAAGACTGTGAGCAAAGGTGGGTTGTACTCAGACTGAATTGCCCTCACTCTGCGGACTTCTGTCAAATGATTATACCATCACTCATCAGCAACCGCGTCTGGTACGACCGTTACTCACTTGAACGGGATTATCTGCCTTTTGGAAAACGTGGGTAATTGGGAAGTTTTGAGCGCAACAGGTGTTAGACGCAGCCGACAGCGTTTTTTAGCAATGCACCGATTCTCGTTCATGCTTTGGTTTATTGTGGGAGGATGCTGAAGGAAGAAACCGATTGTAACGTTGATGACTGAATTTACGACCCATAGGCCCAAATTTTATGTTAATTTCGCGCATGTGTTGTGGCGACTAGCTCAAACAAACAATTAACAGAGGATTGTTGAATCTGAAAATCTGGATAATAATTTAAGCCAATCATTTGGCATAAAAAGGGCTGTTATTTTAATCAGATTTGGGCAGGAAACACGAATTGCCGTGAGTTCACGATGTAGTTATATAAACACCCTATGTTTTAAGAGTAATTCAGTAACACTATGTCCCTTAATGTTTGTTTTCAGCATTCAACTGGTGGACTTCGCTGCTGTTCACCACTGTGAGTAATTTTTTCTAATAGAAGTCGTGGAAAGAGCTTCGATGGTAACGACGGCATCAGCGGACGTTAACCTTTGGGGCTGCTCTACGTAGACCTCACAAACACAACACATGAATAGACGAATCACTGCAACGGTAAAAGAGAAAACATATACTATGGGTGGTGAGTATCTGGGGCGAGTAGATGCAACAACATTTTGAATGAAATCTGACAGATCAATAGTACGAGGTTGATGGACAATCATCAGAGTCGCCGGCGGATACAACCAGCCAAAATGGTAGTAATTTTATTTCTCGTCAATACAACTGATAGAACGCTGTGTGGATTTGAAAATGACCGCATTTGGACATTTAATCAAATGGAGTTGGGTCTTCAGAGCACCGGTAAGCTATTTCGAGGATAGGATTGGTCAAAAGTTGCTGTTCGTAAATTTTTGAGTGACCCACCACTGCTGATACTTAATAATAGAAAAGATAACTAGTAAATTTATTTGTGAGAGATAGGCACAAGGTCTGCTGCATGTCATCCAGCAGAACACCAGTTTCCCTTGCTAAAAAATCACGTTAACGCTGAACACTTCGACATAAGCTATTCGAAAGAACTGATATACGAAACCCGTCGTTCAGTTACAGAAAAATGAGAAAATCAGGTTATCTCTTTTGATAACAGCTTCAACTCAGTTTAGAGCGGATGTAATCACTCATCTCCTGAATATCTCGCGAGTACTTTGAACTGCTTAGTGAATGACACAAGTTTAACCTGGTTGGCTATGGGGTTATCGTGAACAGGTGTTTTAGTAACGTGTCCAGCGAATGATGATCAGTAATGCTGAACGGAGTGCATTCACGATTCGAGTGAACTGGCTACACTGCGAAAGTTAATAAAATTTTCTCCACTGTTTTAACACATAGGTCTTTATCAGTGTCTATAAAACATGACAACAGGAGTTATTTTTCAGCATGATACTGTCAACACAAGTGTGTTTGCAATCACAAAGATATCGTTCCATCTCAGCAGATTACCTGCTGGATTCGTCACTCTGAAGTTACAATCTAAACCAAACAGGAATCCTCTGAAAGCAAAAATGTCGGCTAGTGTAGTTCGACGGTCACGTTGATGATTGCCTTAATAAAGGATGACGTAATGTCAATACGCTTATGCTAGATTCCTTTATCAAGCACGTGGTAACAAGCCTGTGGTGAAAACCTATTCGATTAATTACTTATTCAAACCCCAACACAATGGACAACCTATCAGCGGACCTATCCAACGTCGCTTTAGAACACAACAACAGGATTGGACAAGTAGTCTCAATTTTTTGTCTTCTTTCATTCGCCAGGTCTTTCGTTCCGTACTGAGCCAATCAGATTATAGCTTGTGATTTTGCGTGTGCCATAACGTAGTGATTGTAATTCATAACAGAACATTGTATGCTGTTGTTGCTTTGCCGCATGAGTAATTACGTTGTACAAATACAGATTACATTACGACTTCGTTGACTAGCGTACTGCCTTGTTACTACTGTGTAGAAACTAGCTCTGGGTTTGAGCTAAGTGCACTTTCATTTACCATCGCGTATTTCTAACAATCACACAGTTATCAGTCAGTGATAGACTGACTTACCTAGTATTGATAGACATCTATAATTCCATACTCTTGTCTCATGAACAGTAACTGCTTACTACAACCACTGGAAAGCCTACCCCTTATGATCTACGCGAGCGGGCTGTATTCTATTCGGGGGTCCTAGAACTCTGGCCACACGTTCATGAGACAACCGTGTTGACCACTGCGCCATTCACCTCACATTAGGTACGACCGAATTATCACATCTGGATGCTCAGCCACTTTCACTTGTGAACAATGATCAGGTTGCCCGATCGTTTCGAGAGGAGACACAGTAACTGTCCTGTTAAATCCAATCGGTTAGGACTTTCAAGACAGGTCGAAATCACTGATCTCATTGAGTCTGCTAGACGATATTTTAGGTTACTGATTAGGTTGAATTGTGTAAGTGGGCTTGCTGCTGTGCTGTTGGCGCCGTTTTAGTTGACCTTTGTGTAAATCATGCGCATGGCTTACTGGGCCTTTGGCTCATGCTTGTTTGTGTTGTTCCCATTTACAGAAGTTGGGACCTCTTCTTCAGAAAAACGCAGTCCCCTCATGTCCACACGGACAATCAGAGTAAAAACAACCGGCTTGCGTGCTACACTACTCGTGAGACAAGAACCCGCATTTATAGTTGAATATCAGTATTAAGGAAATCGGAGTTTGTCACTGACTGATCATAATGACACATGCAAAGGCGTAAGGTGTAATCTGATTGGTCCAATGGTGATGTGGTATATCAACGCGATGTTTGGATTAGTCTCCTTCTGGATAGTCTATTATGTCGGGGTTTAGTTAAGCGCTGAATCGAATAGATTTTGATCACATCTGTTTCCAAATGAGGCACTTGTCCAGAGTTTCGCACTTGTTAGAGGTCATCAGCAGTGCATACTGTAGTGACCAACGATCGTGTGGCTTCTCTAAGGATCCTGGCTGTAACCGTGTTTTTCCGTTTGTCCGTTCTGTACACATGATTCTGTGTACGTTTGCCATAGGAGATGTGATATGAACTCAGTGTCACTCTCTTCAGCCGTGCAACCAACTGCATACAGCGAACACCCTGCCCTTTTCTTAACGACTTCTATTATTTCATTCTTCAAGGTCGTTCAACCTAGGCCTTCCTGAGCGTTGTCTAACAGGCTGGAGGGTTCTACGCACTTTTCGGTTGGCGCACTTTTGAGTGCTGTCGAGTGGGCTGAAGCCCACCTCACGTTTCCTTTCCTTCTTCCTTTGGTTCCTGCCATTGGGCGCAGACTAGACTGAAGCTAAACGCTCATCATATTTCCGAGCATTGCTGGAAATATACGGTTTGTTTCCAAACACTGTCGCGTCTCTTTAGTTCGATTTCTGTTGGGACATCGTTTCGATTGCTCTTCCGGAGAGGCGTTTTTAAATTGTTGGCGGACGAGGGTCGAGCGCGTACCCACTTGTCCACTACAGTACATCTTTGCTACGGTGAGGATTTCAACTCTAGCCACATTTTGCATGAGATAACTACATCGCTGACCTTACGTTGAGCAAGTCGAATTGCGAAAGCTGAAAGTCCAACCAGAGTAGGTAACTCTATATCCTCTCGAGTCGATCGGACAATCTGAACATTACTCACAAGTGAACGTGGTTTAGCGGTTGCATGTACTAGTTCGGACGTGCCTGATCTGGTGCAGTTGTTGACACAGTTATCTCAAAAGACCAGGATCGGAGGTCACATCCCCACCGTGGCAAAGATGTGCATTACTGACGTCTAGTAAGTGCGAAAGTCTAGCGTGTGCTTTTCGGGAAGGGCCAGCTGAAATAACTGTGAAAAGGCGAAAACTGCGGTAAATTGTTATCGATGCTCAGTGTAAGTGGCTTTTATTATTAGAAACATAGTAAAGCCAGGTTTCTCGGTGGAATGTAAATTTCTTAGTCAAAATGCGCTAGTTTCGTCACTAACATTTACAAGCCTAGCGTTCCGTAGGCATGGGTTATGATCACGTGTGTGACTAAAGCTTATGTCCACTGCAAAGTGCTTAAACTGGAGAAAGACCGAAACCGTAGTTGACAGTGTTCCTAAATCATGCGGATTAGAAAAGTGTGACACGATTGTAAATTATCAAACAAGCATTCGGTGAAAATCAGGCGATTTGTCAGTGAAAAACCTGCAGTAGTTTGCCTCCAGAAGTAATTACGCTGGTTAAATAGAACTCAAATACTACTTGAAATTATACTGTTGGATTCGACCTTGATAACAGAGAGTTATCGATTGTAATGAACTTCTACAGTCACTTATGCTGGAAAGCGCGAGACCTCATCAATGGACGTTCACAATACAAGTACAAACATTTTGTTCATAATCGTTTAGCTACTAACGAGTAATCATGATTTAACTTCGCTCAACAGTTTAGACAATTCGGGGAGGGGGTAGCGATGGGACGCTTGCACAAGCGCAAACGCAGTCGCCGTAGGTTTTATTGGGTTAAATCTCACATGTAATGACTTCATTTTCCATTATAACTGCGGTATTTTAAGAGCGTTTACACCGTCCTAAACATTTACCAGCCCGTTCGTTTAGCACTTTTAAAAAAATTCCCGTATGAAATAAGCTGTGGTTGAAGCGTGTACTTTCCCTACAAAATTGTTGGCTAACTAGACACTTAGTTTGTGAGCTTCCCAAATTTTTACTCAGAATGTGATGGATATAGTTTCTACGCAAGCCTAAACCGGAAAATGCAACTTCAAATGACGTGAATGTATTCTTCAAGCCAACCTCATTAAATTTGTGCACAGATTATACTGTTAAGTTCAGCATCTTTACTTACAGAATCCTGCATGAACGGTGAATGTACCGATCAAGATAAATAATAACTTTGTCGTAGAACACTTTCTCATGTGTTATCTGAGAGCTGTCTGTGGATCGGTTGTATAGGGAGCGTTTTCGGTCGTTACATTTTCAGTTCTCCACGCAAGGCACTTCTGCAAGTAAATTCACCCATATCATTCATAATTACGATTGTTACTCTGATGAACTCCTTGGTACCTACTCCAGATCTCACTCAAGGTTGTGTCGCCTTTTGTTTAGTTTTCAAAATAACCGTTTTCTGATACGAGTAAAAGCTTGTACCCTAGATGAACCGGTCTCCAACTAACTTGGCTGACGTAATAAACCTCACAGTTTAGTTTCACCTGCTTGTGTCCTGGCTTAAAACTAGTTGAGGTGGACAAGACATGTCTATGTTAATGCTCAGGGAAATTTGTATTATCAACATCGGAACTTGTTGATTCTGTGAATATCAATGGGAGAGTGTCGAACTTGATTAGAGTAAGTGACCAACAGCCGTTTCCACAATTGATTGACGGCATCTGCTTTGATTACCTACAGACAACCTTACAATTCGTATGACGTACTTCAGTAATCCTGCTTATTCCCGATCTTCAGTTTTCAATCGTAAAGCTATCCCAATCTCTGTTGGTTTTGAAGGATGGTACCAGTCAGACAACCAGCTTTCGTAAGTATATACAGAAAGTAGGCCAACTCTAGAACTGCAGTGGCCTTAGCTCATTAACATGAGAGGAAGGAGGCAAGGAGAAAGATAGTCAACTTAATTCTACGGATTCTGTGGAGTGAAACCATAGGCATGAGCAACAACACACTAAAACTGTTCCCACAAATCACGGGTTATTGTGTGCCAGTCGGCGACCTCATTCAGTTTAATTCACCTGCTAACAGTTCCGTGATGCTTTCCGACCGAGAACATCTGGGCAGGAAGTACTCCTAATGTTTTTTGAGTGGTTAGGCTATCCTCTTTTGAAAAAAATAGGGTTATCCAGGAACTCTAATCCTAAGTATCTACCTTATCCGTTATCAGGATAGCCTATACAGTGTTTCACTCAGAATGTCTGTTAGTTTTACGGCGACAATCACAGCTACGGTGGCAACTCACCTGTAATGCACTCTGATTTGGGCAAAATCTCAAGGGTTTGGTAAACACAAGCCTTGCAGGTTTAATGGGTTCTGTGATCTCGACCTGTCTCGNAACTCGAGTCTAGTGCTTGTTTTCGAAAGAGGCTGACTGCAAAGTCTATCTGAATGCGAACGCTGCGATCAAATGTGAGTGATGGTCAACTTGAAAAACGAACCAGCATTATTAAACACAATATGTTTATCACATGAAACCCAGTTACCGCTACCTAAGCAATGCATTAGTTGGATCGATGAGAGTGCCTGGTGCACGCGTTGGTTTGTTTGCTCTATATTGGTGATCGGTGTGGAACGTTTGCCACCAGTGACACATTTAGATTCACAAAGTTCACCTCTGCTAATGTGAGTCATTTTTCGAACGGATGAAGTTATGGGACCAACATGCACAGGCTGATCTTTTGACCGCTGTCGTTTGCCTTTTCGGATCAAATTGGCACTGCTAGCTGTTATTATCCTGGCCTGGTTGCGTACCGCGGCTGCAAGGGAGGGTGGTAAGAAACGGAGTGTTGCATATTACGCAAACTTTCATTTAAAAGACGTGTTCATGACTGGAGACGGTTACTTCTTCCACAGTCATCCTGATACCTAGTTCACGGTACAAAACTTCCCTTGCCTAGCTGGTTTGATCTACAAATCAACAGCATACAATCACCAAAAAATCTTGCATAAGGCGCGGCGCACAATCATAGCCTTAGACTGCGTATGCATTTCACTAATTCGAGGCTATCCTCACCAGGAATTTGATTTCACAAGCTTTCTGGTTATTGTTGTGACATCCTCCCTTTCAAAAAGGTTTTAGGCGATAGTATTTCACAGCGTTCAAGACCACGCCAGGTTGCAATGGGTCATGACATTGCTGCCGTGATAATCTATCGCATTGAAATGAAAGCTCCATTTTAGCCCATTTAGGCTATACGTCTCTCAAAATGAGAGCCTGGTGGCCTGTCACAAAGCAAACCTCAAAGCGGTAAGGTCACTTCTCAGTAGATTGGAACGACGATCAGCCATAATCCACCGGTAAGTACATGTTGATAAGATCCAAGATTTCAGATCTCGGAAAATCGCCTTTGATCCAACAGAAAGCCCGGAGTTATCATGTAGCCTGCATCACAATTATAAAGCCACCGGTTTTTGATTCACAAAATGGTATGCTGTGATTGCAAATGTCAAACGTGACGAAAATGACCACCTTACAATCAAAAAGCCATTCATCTGTTGGTATCACTGTTTATAGTTGAGAGCATAAGTGATCATCATTTCTTTTCAAACTCTTAACTTGTTTCTTGCCTACGTAATTATTCAAACATTCATGATCCCTTTCACTCACAATATTCTATAGTGGCCGACTAATTACCTTCGTCTAGTAATCTCACTTGTTCTATTATAAAACCATCAACTAACTGTCCCCATGGGTTCTCAATTAAGTTCGGGTCGGGAATTGGCGATGGCTCGGACGTTAGATCACCTTGGACTTGTATTACTTGTTGGTTAGTCTTATGGATGAAACAGATACTGGAGTTGGCATGTTCAAACGACCAAGACCCACATTTTACTAGCCGGCGGATGGTACGGGTGTAATAGAAAGTGTTTGACTGTGTGACTGGACAGTCTGGTTTATGTATAAAAACATCAATTTCGGTTTTCTGCTCATAGCAGAAGTCGAGCAGATTACCAGCTCATCATTTTTACGTGATTCTCTGCTACAGGATTCCAACTGTTCATGCAACTCCCGCTGGTGATGGTCCCAACCGTCCGGGTAATCTAGCTTAAATTAATTTTCATTTCGCATTACACATCTGTCCAGCATGTGTATTTCATTGGAATTTTACAGGGTAGAAAAGCTTACAATGTTTATGTATACCTGAGTCCACACTAGATGGTGATAAGTAGACGTAGAGTAAAGTCGGAGTAAATTAGACAGAGACAATCAAACAGAGAGGATCGTTTCGGAAGTGGTGAGGATCATGGACACGTTATTCAGAATAAGGTCGGGTTCAGTTAAATTTAGGAAAGGCAATGACACGGAAGGAGTGCTCATTCTTAAAGCAAACGTATTTCAACAGCTACTGGGTTGTTGTGATCAGCGTGGACGTCTTACATCAATTCACAGTTGTCTTGATGGCCAGATTAGTTATAATCTGGAGCTAGTATCACGAATCTCTACATCAGGTCTTTGTCTAAAGTCATCCGCTTTGATGGAACTGTCACAACAGATTTGGTCAGGGAGCTCCGGAGTGACAGGTCCGATCACCAAAAGAATGTTGTTCTGCATTTCAGACGACTCATCTGATGGTATAGCCGCAGTGAGTGATCTCGGGGAGGAAGATTAGTGGTAAACGTAGAAATAGATCTCACAGTATGCGATGATGGATGTAGCATTATGTAGGTCAATACAAGATAGTTTCTGGCATGTCCAGACCACGTGGAGTGTTGATCCAAGTTAACCAATCTTTCCGCGTTTGAGAGTAAGCGAACCGATAACGCAAGCTTCGTTGTCCTACTCTCAGACAGATGAACGGTCGACAGGTTTGAAATGGTCGAAAGGGTGAGTAATTCATTCAAAGCCTATCAATCAGAGTCTATCAAGGAACAGCTACCCAACTGGAAGGTCCTAACCAGCTGGGTTCCTTTGCCATTAGAGAACAGCTTAGAGGTAGACCGAGAGCTTTTAGAATGATCGCCTTTAGATCTCGCTTGCGAACTTTGCGAACGCATTTTACTTCCTGAAGTGTAAGTGGAACGCAACAGGCAACAGACTGGCGTCATTGTATATTTAGTTGAGTTAAACGGAAGCCGGTACGTCCAAGAGTGCAAAACTTTTATAATTACGTTGGAATTTTTCCCTCTCTGTAATGATGACTACCGTGCACTACATTTTGTAATGTCAGCGTATAACAATATCATCCGTGTTAGTTCAAAGACGAATAATGAGAACAACGGCGAACCTAGAATGGAACCCTGAAGTACATCGATAGTCACAGGGTAGCCAGTCAGTCGCCAGTAATGTGTCGAATTTTCAAGTGACGCGTTAGCTACAGAAGTAAAGCATTATCGACACTATGCTTGTGAAGTTTCATACACTAAATTATGTGATTGAGTGTATCAAAATTTAGACGAAACTTAAAAAGATAATGTCCACTGGATTAGCTCCATGAAGAACTTTGATCTATTGCACCCTAGCTTCAGGTATCTTGAGTGCGCATGGAAAGCTTTTTCGGAATCCGTTATTCATCGGACAGTACTGTACGGTATACAATGCAGGCATTCAAATGCTCAATGCATTATGCATTCCAAAACACACATCAGACAATAGACAACAAGACAAGTGACAAGTAGGTTACTACCACCCCCATCCTCTCCTTCGAAAATGTAGAATAGGATGTGTAGGCTATTCAAGCCTTCGGAAGCTTACCATAATCTGTGTGTATCTTTTCAATACCACTGGTGAAATTAGTTCGAATTCAGGCGATTAACTAGCAAGAAGCTCTCCCAGCTTTCAAACCACGATATGTGGTGTGATAATTGTAGTCGTGATGTCACCAACGGTGGTACTCTTATTAACGATTGGTACATTCCCTTGTTTTTCTTTTATCAAAGGTGTTAACATGCTGAATTCCGAAAACACTAGCCACTTCTGGGTTAAGGTTGTCGACACTGTCTCCATCACGTAACTGTAGGACCACGAGTCGACGTTTGGTTAAGTTACATACCGTCAATTCGTACTACCTAGTTTCCGTGTCAGGTCATCCAAGTTGGCTTTGTGGTAATTTCTTGGGAAATTTCGTATATGGGAATCCGTGAGCTCTGCGGTAATTCTGTCAAAACAGATGACCTTGTGGCCAATGCAACTGAACGGGGCGTCGATGAAAAGATTATAAATCACATATGGCTTACTGAATACAATGTACTGGCTCAGATGGTCTGTGAAGCGTTCGCCAGTGTGTAAAACAACCCACGTTTTTCGTTAAGTTGACAGACATGGCAGCACAATAAAAATTAGAAGTCGCAGTACTAAGCTGAGCTTTAACCTCATCGAAAGTAAAGGCAGACTCGCGCTAAATAAGTTGCTCATCTGTGGGATTTGTGAGGGGCGTGTTAAAGATGCGGCAGTATTCAATCGCCTGTTATTGGTTAGTGGGGAGTTTGGAATACGACAGGCAAAATGACGTGATAGTGATATGTGCAATACGTCACGCGGTCTCCGGTGAGTTAAGACGAGCTGAATTTGTTGATGTTCTCGGAGGAAAATCAACATAAGCAGTCACATCACCATCTTCTCTGTATTGATGGTCCTGATGGGACAGAGTTAGTTCTGATGAGTCCACTTCCTCAGCTTCAACCTCCTTACTCACAGTTTCCCTAATACACATGATAGCGAACCTTGTTGAGTTACAAGAGTCGGACGGATATTCTGTTTTGCTGCCAGAATAAACGCTATTAGTGTAGAAAAAACACTTAAAAGCAATGAAGAAAGATTTGTTGTCCATCAAGTCTGTTTTTAAGGACAGCTGTTTGTGTAATTATTTTGCCATGTCTTAGATACAGTCGTCGTCCACAGTTAGAAAGACGACGTCATTACGATTTTGTTGTTAAGTATCTGCAAATCAGCATTGTGACTGCCCGGATTTGCCTAACCGCTAGATACGGGTTATTTCTCAGAATTGCCTTGGACTGCATGAGGAGCGACTTCAGTATGTCAAGTGCGGTCTTCAAGAAATCCGATTTATCCAGGAAGCTGAAGACAAATAGTCAGCCATGCAGTTAGAGCACAATCAGCTATGCCTTGTTTTCGAAAAATTACGCGCAGAAGTCGAGGTACCATGATAACCATTAAGCGGACAGGCTGAAGAAGTTGGTTAACACCCGTTATCAGAAAGTTCGACGTAAGTCGTTAACATGCTCGTAATTAACTGTGATGCTTCGTTAATTGCAATATTGGTCGAAGTTTTCAATAAAAACGACGACGAAACTTTTGTAAACATTTTGTGATCATTGAGCACAAGCGAAATTGGTTGAGCGTTCAAATTTGATAATTCGGTCGCGCCTGATGTGAAGTGAATGGCGCAGTGGTCAACACGGTTTCCTCATAAATGTGTGGCCGGATTTCAAATCACGGACGTGGCAAGGATATGCACTACTGACAAGCTTTAATGAGAGCGAAACTCGAGTCTAGTGCTTCTTTTCGAAAGAGGCTGGCTGGAAAGTCTATCTGAATGCGAACGCTGCGATCAAATGTGAGTGATGTTCAAAATGAAAAAAACCGGGAAATTGTAAACACTGAGAACTTCAACTCCAATTGGCACTCGTTACTGCACACGTTATTGCTTCCCGTGGACACATCTTTTCGTTTGTGATCTATAGGTTATCCGTTTTTGGTTCTTCTCTTCACAAACTAGGTTAAATGGGCTGCAATAGACTCATTCATTATGGTTCTCGATCTCTTCAGGATTCGTCAGCATTCGCCACCGCTAAGATTACTGCACACAAACCCGAACTCCTGCTTCGTACAAAATCGGTCTGCCGAACTCCTCTTGGAAAATGTTAAGAGCCAAAAATGGCTGCAGTTCGTTTTCTTTCGAGACAGATTGGTTCGTGAACCCTACCAGCTAGGCTACCGTCACTGTCGGTATTGACGACCATTTTAAAGTGGCCGCAACTAAACAATTGAAAACGTCACGTTCCTAATCCCGATGCAACAATTATTATCGCATTAGGTGACCTTGTGACTGTATAGTTATCTATCTCTAAACAGTTTACTCATTAGGTATTGTGATAAGTCAATATATGTCAAGACCTCCCTCGCACTGTAAGTTGTCAGTCAGTACCGTCAGATACAGAAAAATTGCAAGCTTATTGGAAGTTTAGTCAACAATAATTGACCATAATTTGGGAACAGACTCTAGTGACAGTAAATGCCTGATTGACCTTAACCTGCCTCATGCAACTTGTAGCAGTCGGTGTTGGATGAATGTATTCGTGAAGAATACACCCAGTTGTACAGTCGTACGCTGTTACAGAAAAAGATAGTGATATGATTTTGTTAAAAAGTGTGAATGTTCTACAGCGTAGTGACAGTGTACACTGAGGACAAGGTGGATAGTTGATGACTTCGAAAATCCGCTGGGTTTATCAGCACAGATGCAAGGACTGCCAATGTTTTGCATAGATTGTACACACAAGTGCTGAATATCTGGACGATAGCTGAAATGAACAGTGTTCTTTTATTGATGCTTTAGGGAGAACCAACATACAGAAACTGTTAACTTATAAGTTATACGTTTCATGTTTGATCATTTCGGTTGTCTTAAACTAGTGTGCCATTTTAGTGACCGACTCGTATTTCTCGTCCTTTCAGACATCCGCTGAAAGTCCGAAAACAGAGATGATCAAGGCAGCTATATGTCAGGGACCTAGCCGTCAGAACAATGAAGGGCACACTTAGTGAAATCTTCCAGGTCAGAGAAACAAATCGTTGATTATGCCTTATGATAATAGACGTTAGTGAAACATATTCGTGCCTGAAATCCAAGTGCTTATACTAACGCTGTCAACAAATGGTTATCTATTGCTGCGGTCCACTCCGGTTTTTATGAAGCTGATGATTGCGCTGCTCACTCTCTCCTGAAACAGAAATTGGGTAGCATAGATTTTTGTTTGGGTTAAGTTAATGAACAACTACTCAACCGATTCACTGTAGACAGCAACACTCTTCAACAGTGCGACCTGAACCACCTTCTGTTCCTTCCGTTTGGTCCTGATCCATCGATCACTTCCAGACCGTCAGTGCAACTGTACGTGAACGGTGCAAAATCTCTGAGTTATACTATCCAGATTATGTGGAAACACTTCATACCAATGTGAACCGCTTTAACTAGTCAGCTACAAACAACAGGTTACTGTCATGAACACATGTCACCAAAATCATACCAATCATACTAATTAATACTTTGGTAACGTCAAAAGAGATATCCTTGTACACGACTGAAACCTAGGGAAAACGTTACTGATGGGTAATACACCAAATCACTATGTTGACTCTGTAATCCATCCACAGATGAAGGTGAATCTACAAACTTGTTCTTTGTATCTCAACAAATGCGGGACTAACTGAAGTCTGCAGAGTCTGGTTATTAGACGAGCTGTGGTCTCAGAAGCACCCAAAGTCCAGAAATGTTGATGACATTATGCCACTTTAAGCGGAGTAACCCAAAATAAGACGAAATGAAATCTAAGACTCACTGTTGAGTTTATAGCTGCGTTCAATACGACGTTGGAGTAAGGCCTTCTCAGAAATCAGCATTTCTACTTGAATAGGAAATCCTAACCGTTGAATTATTGGTTGGATATAACAAAATTGTAAATGTGTCTCCTCTCGAGGTGATCAGATAACCTGAGCATTATTCACAAGCGAACCCATCTGATATTTCATTCGTACCCGACCGCACAGTAGTCAACGCGATTGCCTCATAAGTACATGAACCGGGATTCAATTTTCTCCGGTGATGAGGATATACACTACTGATGACAAAACTCGCGTCTGCCGCCGTTTTAAAGGGTTAACTGAAAAGTCCATTTGAATGCGCAAGTGATGGGCAATCATAAGTCATGGTAATTTATGAACAACACAGGAAGACCGATCGAAATCGCATCTACGGATTGCCCCACATACCAGGTTATTCACGAACAAGCCATCTTCCATTAAGCAAAGGTGAGTGTTTAATGAATCACTACCCAAGACTGGAAAAGCAAGTGTCCCAGATACTGTGTGAACAGAACTTTGCAACTGAGGTTCGTCAAGAGTAGCAGCATAGTCCAAAGCTGAATTAGCTGAAAAAATGAGAACCTTCTTTGATCGACACAGACGCGAGTGGCGATCCACATTATGAGTGCTCCAATCAACCTCCCGACCCAATACTCCCAATGGTGCAAAATGCATACCCGTCGGAGAGTTTCTTTCAGTCTGTTGCGCTGTCCCATCTTAACATCATTCCACAAAAACTGTCCTCTCTACACCTCAGTTACTTTCATTCCCTTCTCCGTCTAAACGTTCATCAAGAGTTTATTTTGGTGCAACGAAAAACATGAACGTATTACTGTGCGTCATGCACTCTCTTGTTCAAAGCTGCAAATCCATAAGATTTAACTTAAACAAACAAATGTGTACACAGTTGTGGTCTCTTTTAATCGACTTTCTTAAAATCACTTCGAACCACATACCCACAAGCAAAATATATTAAAACTATTTTGTCACTGTCTTTTTAAAAAATGAAGTAAAACGATTTGAAAAACTTTAAAAGTCTCAAAAATGGCACATTGGTCACGTGGCAAACTTGACGCAGATTTCTTGTTGGAACTGATGCAATAAAATCCAGGATTAAAAATGGGCTCTAGGTTCGCAGCGGATCCAGTCATGTCACTCCGAACATGTCGTTCCCAGTCCTGTTGGTTTCTTTTGCTGTGAGGGAGATGAAGCTTTGAGGTGTCGATTGACTCGTGGTCTTTTGTACGGGTTCAGTAGACTGGGATGTGCGTTCCCAAAGTGTCTTCCTAAATCCCAGCTCCATTTGTAACTGGTCGAACAGACTGAACAAACAAACGGTCGGGAATTTGCATGCACCATCACATGCTTCTGTAATTCTGTTGGCCATTTCGCTGTATAACTACAACGAGGACAGGGATAGCCACCTTTGGACAAACGTGACGTATAGTCCGACGGCGAAAGTTCCTGCTCCATTTGCGAGTCAGATAAGGCAGTTTGAGGGATGTGTGAAGACCCGATGGCCTCGGATTCTTCTAGAAGTCTTGAGTCGGACCTGGGTGACGGTGTAAGACGAAAACCTGAAGGACTTGTGAAGGAATTGGTAGATTTTGTGACAGGAGACAGACGTTTATCACTTGTGTCTTCTACCTTGTCAATTTTGTTAGCAGTTTGTTGTCTACTGGATGTGGTGCTTGTTGGAGCGTAGATGCCATTGGATTCTGATTCGACTGCGCTTTCTGAACGCAGGCGATCTAACTGAGCCTGAAACACAAATCACCATAGTTTATAAAATTCACTGTTCATTCCCTATTTGGCAGGACAGTGCTTCAACAGTAAGACTACATTATCTCGAATTAAGTGTTTACAGCCTGCCTTACCGTATTATCTGTCAGTTGATCACAAGATATATTTTCCGTTTATTTGGAAGACATATTTTGGAGACAGTTGTAAACTCTGACATGCATTAGGTCAGATAGACTTCTCGTTGACTCCTAGTATTTGTAGTTTATTTGGTCCTTGGCTCGTGAACGTCTGGCTTGGGCCCGGTACAAATTGTCTGGCTGCAGAATGACGCGGACTCCTAGCATCTCTATTGCATTACACTTTACATAGCTGGAGCCAGATGTTGAATGATAAACATTTGTCGTCTCATCTATTGTCATGTGTTATATTTGTGGGTTTTGATGAACATCAAGTCAGCTACGAAATAGTCCCATTCTCTATTGTCCACGAAGCACTTGGATCAATTTTTCTCGAATAGCAGTACACCGAAATGTGGTATTCTGTTGTTTGTACGCTACACTGTTGACGTTAGATTGCACAATTCTAATGCACGGCTTATTACACACGTGACTTGTGATTATGGTCTCCGCCCTTCGCGGTTCTGAAATTGTATTATGGTCTTTCAGAGAAAGCTTACACTACAGTGTCTCCACTCTGCGTTTCAATTCACGTCTGATGTCAACCATGAGCTTGTCTACCCTCAGATAATTCGAGCTGCTCTCACAAATGAACATCAGAGTGAGCTAATAAATTTCGACTAAGGTTAGATATAATATCATTATTTTTCTCGAAATTCTACGTTTATTGAGTGCTATTTATAGGATGACCTTGTACTCAGCCACTCAGCTGACAGTCTCCTTGAATGAAATTGAATGCTCCCGCTTGAAGGCGAACTGATTCAAATTTAATCCTCCAGTGCAAACTGCCCGCTAGTTTATCGATTTTGGTCAAAATAACAGCTGTCTTATCCCCACATTGCTTGAAGGATTCTTTCGGATTAGTTGAAATCTTAGAAAACACTTCGGTGAGTACCCAAGTAATGTATTCCATGGATGTTGATTCCCTTTTTACAAATGTTCCCCTTCGTGAGACAGTTGATATTTTATGTGATTTTATCTCGAGTCAGAACTGTGATATAGGTGTTCCACTTGAATACCTTAAAGATCTCATTTTGTTATGCACAGAAAATGTTCGTTTCGATTTTGAGGGACTTGCATACAAACAGATAGACGATGTTGCCATGGGTAGTCCGTTGAGCCCAACACTAGCAGATATCGTCTTAGGAATGATTGAGCGGCAAGTCCCGGATTATATAGCCGATTCGTTATTGTACAAAAGATACGTTGATGATATTTTAATTTTTACTAACGCTATTCATTTTGACTTGTTCTTTAACTTTCTCAATAATATTCACCCAAACCTATCTTTATCTCACGAAGTGGAGTCGAACAATAGTTTACCTTTTTTGGATGTACTTATTACTAGACGCGCGGATGGTACGTTACAACGCTCAGTTCACCGCAAAGCAACTTGGGGTGGTCAATATATGCAGTTTTCAAGTTTTGCTCCTATTGCATACAAACGGGGTTTAGTTAAGACACTGTTTCAGAGAGCCAAACGTATTTGTACTCCGGACACTCTGAAGACAGAACAGGAGTTGTTGAGGCGAACTTTACTAACAAATGGATACCCCGACAAATTCATTGATGCACATAATACGGTGAAGAAGAGCTCTGAGCCTGTACTGACGGTTCAAAAGAAGGATGTTTGCCTATTCTTGCCATTCAAGGGTGATCATCTATCCAATGACATAAAGCACAAATTAAAATCAGCCCTAGCTCGAACGTATGCGGCTGCGCAGTTGCGCTTATTTCATACCACTAGTGGACCAGTTCTCCGCAAACGCAAAAGTAGTTTGTCAAACTGTTCTGTCTCCCATGTTGTGTACCAGTTCACTTGCAGTTGCAGTGACGTTTACATAGGCAGAACAGACCGACAACTATGACAGCGAGTCGCGGAACACATCCCGAAGTGGTTGAAACATCAGATGAGGCACCAGTCCCAACTTGACGCATTGACTACTCGAAATCCAACGTCATCGATTGCAAAACATCCCATGACAACAGGTCATCAAGTTGACCCGGTTAACTCATTCAAGATACTGTTGCGCAACCGAAGCCCGAAGTTACTAGCCTTCTGCGAAGCGATTCTCATTCGAACTTACCAACCGACGTTATGTGCACAGAAGTGATTGAAACAACCGGTCGGGTTGCCAGGGTCATGATTACATAATAACTTGTGTGATTGTATGTGTGTCTAGTCCCTGTGTGTCGTTAAATATTTGTTGTATATAACTGGCATGTTTTACGTTTGCGACTGATGAGAGTAAATGAAATGTTAACATACCGCAATATGTCTTCTTTCTGCTCTGATGAAGCTGTTTTCTACCTTCTTGTTAGATTGTCGAACGGTCCAAATATTTCTTTAAATGGTACTGAATGGTTTTTCAGATGTATCCATCCGATCATGTGAGTCAATAATCTAATGGCCACAACTGCTACCCAAATGGTTTTGTTCATAAACGTGTAACTTGATGTCCCATTAAGAACAGGGATCTACGTTTACGACCAATCGGGAAACCATGCTCGATGGTACCGATTCTTTTTCCTCGGCTGGCCCTCCGAACCATCTGTCGAGATGCGAGGCTATCAACAACTGTGAGTGCTGTTCAATCTGCTGGTCATACAATATACAGCCAATCCTTAAAAAATCTTAATATGTCATGGTTACATGCGGCCGAAAATCCCACAAAGTTAAGAATACTAATGGTCAAATTTGAACACCGAATATACCCACCTGAAATAGTAGTTTGGACGTTTTAGTGCTGGTGTATTGTGCCACTTGCCATTCCATAAACAACAAATGAGAATGAGCTATTTCAAAATGTGAATTTAGCTGATCCATTCCCGAGCAGATGAGTCCACAGGCTGCACACATGGTGACACCTCTCCAGCCCACTCGACGACGTCGAGTAAGTTTGGCTTGGCTACCTATTTGCGATCCGGATTTACGCCATTTCGATCGTAGCTCAGACAGTGAATTTGGCCTCGCTGCATGCCCGTTTGATTCTTGGTTGCTTGAGACCCGGGAATTCGTTGTCGCACTCTGGCCTCTCAGTGGGGTTGATGTGAACAGTTCATCAGTGTGCGGTATGGGAATTGTAGGCACATTTGAGCAGTTGTTAATTGGAGATGAATTGGAACCTGACCGAGAGAGAGTTCGTTTATTCACTTGCACCGGGGGCATGTTTGTCGTTCTGGACGCGCTTGGAAGAGATGGAAAACTGTTAGGTAGCTTTTGGAATTCGGCCCAGACATTTTGGGTTGACTTCTGACCGTCCAGTTCTTCTCCCCATGAAAACCAACGCTCAGCAGATAGATGCAAGCTATCTCTGCAGACGACTTTATCGACCTTAACGGAGTAGTCCGTCGGTTGCGGAGACCTATCAGTCATATCCCGTAGACACAAATTCATTGGCTCATTTTGCTCCGTCTCTCCGATACCTGTTAAACTCCAAGACCCCGAATCTTGCGTAACTTGAGAGGCGTTCTCCAGACTGGTGTGTTTTAGTACAGTTTTACCAAAGCTTTGCCAGTCTGATTGACAGACATGGTGCCACGCCACCTCCAAACTCTGTAAGGTGAGAACAGTAAGCAGAGGGTCTACATATCCTACACTTGTGGTATGAACGATTAAAAAAATTGTGAACAAATTTTGTTTATCCTGCCTATCAAAAAGGTAATCACGTCAGTGAAACACGGATAGCAACTGCCATAGTTGTTGATTGTCTTTTTACTCTGTTGATAATCACTCTCATCACAATGCTACGTTCACAAAAGTATGTGTTATCACACTCGCATGTTGAATCACGCCTTCATATTCATCAGCTAGATATTTTACGTTGAAATCGAATCTACTACGTTAGATGTAAGATGTACTAAGATTAATCAAACGTGGCCATGACTGCGAAGAACTGAATGAGTTAAAGTTACAATGAATGGCTATGGGCGCGTACTACACCAATTACAAACATGAAGATGATGAGCTCTCGATATACTCAACGTAGGTGACTCGATGAACAGGATTAACAAGGTTCTGAGATGTTCGGAACGTGCACAGTACCACATGAAGTGATAAACGAGTCACAATGCATGAGACCACAAAAGAGACGATGTAAGATAGGGTAGGAGTGGTCAAGTCAATGAAAATGTTTTAAGCCAATAAGATATTATATGCACCTCGAGAAATGAATTTTCAACTTCAAAGATTTGGTGGGAGAAAAAAGAATTAATGTCATCGATACACGCGGAGATTGGCAACACGAACTTCATCGATTTCTTTGTTCGCCATATCAGATAGTGTCCTCAGTGAATATCATTCAGGATCAAATGAGAGAGCGAGTCGACATGACGGTTAGAATAAGCATAGTGAGTTATAAACGGTTCCGGTAGAGCAACACATCATGGTTCTGAAGGGGCTGGCTATTTTGTTTCCGATGTCATAGACAATTAAACCTGATTTTACACATGTTGCCCATGCATGCTGGAATTTCACTAAGTTACACTCGCAGAGTATTTACCAGTCAATGTTGTAAAACTTCTCTTTCTGTTCGCCTCGATATCTTCAGTACCAGCATAAACAGATGTTCCGTAAGGAACATTGATTAACCTGGACCGCTTGCAAACGAGCAATTCAACAACACAAACACCAATAGTTCGTCGTGTTCTAACACTGGCTGACAGTGTATTAGACAATAGACTAACTGTAGTTTCAAAGTTGATAATCCTGAGTTCAATCACCCGGCTGTAAACATGCAACGAAGACCTACTGAATTATTAGTATTCAAACACAAGATTTCGAATTTGACTGCACTCTCATAAGAGCAAACTTTGAAGTTTATGGATCACTATAAACGTGAAACAATTTATACGATACAGCCTAAGGTTTGTGAATTAAGCAACCCAGATAAGTGTTCGAACCCAGGCCTACATGAAATTTAACCTTAGTAAACCGACACTGAGGTAGGCCATATTTCTCAGAAACAGTGCGATGCATATATGGCAACCGGTGATACAGTTGTCCCAGAAGTGGAAGAAAGCATTGGACTATAACAAATTGGATTGCCCTAAAAAGACGTACTCAGTCCTTCGATTTTCCGAGTATTGGGGCTAAGTTTACACGTTAGCACTGCATACTGATACTCGCTTGAACCTAGTATACGTCCAATTGGTGATGAGCTTCGGTGTAACACAGAGTTAAGCGATCAGCGATGTGTTTCAGAATAGATGCACGTTTTCATTCAGTTCATCTCCCAGATTAATTTAGTAAATAAAATTGAATTCAGCTCAACGAAAACAGTGGTATTTAGCGTGAACATATTGCTTGAAAACACTACCTATCTCGTACAACCCGTAAAAACTGCTGGTGACTTCCGTCTGCGGTTTTTCGGTAGCGTTCACTGCTGAACATTTGCTTGTAACCCAGCTGACAAGCTGTGAAGCTGGTTAGCAAATGGAACCATGAAGGATAAAATGTCTAGCTTAGAACAACCAGTGCCTGTGTACTTGTTGTTACAGAGCGGAACGCATTAATCAAGCGATTTTTCTCTGCATGGCCTACTAGTTGACTTAAGGAGGCAGTCACTCAGTGTGACTTCTTATAGTCAAAGTGACAGAGCTATGAAAAATCTGGGATTCAGTTAGATTAGAACTCTTGACGGAAACCACATATCAAAAATGCAGTAAGCATTCTACCAAGTGAGAAAAGACACCACGCCAGAAACCCATAACTTTCACATTTGGACTCAGCGGCCCATTAATCTAATCGTCTCGTATAGAATCGATCAGTTAACTCAAAGGACATACTACTTGGACAGGATTCTTCAAACAGTTCATGTAAGAACCCCCCAATGTCACTGCTGACCACTGAAATTGTATTACTGATAGATTGACAAGTATGTTTAGGTATGTTGTTGTTGTCACTGGTTTGAATCCAGCTTCGATCCAAGCGCTTCACAATTAGGTCTCTTCCAAATTAACTAAGTTGCCAAACTACTAATCACTGATACGATTGCATGTGTAACGGAATTCGATAAGCGTATTGACAACGACGATACCTTTACTTGTGTTTTCAGTATTCTACTAGATTCCCAATATCGGCTCACTCTAGCATTTTAGTCACAGCTGAGTCGATCTATGTGTTGTCGAAAGAAATGTTTGAATGCATGTGCCTCTTATAGTCACAATGTACTCATCTCTTATCTGTCTCCTCCACATACGTCTTCTCAGGAAAAATGGTTGTGGCTAATCGGAATTGCTTCAAACCTTCAAAATAATTCGGAGATATCCTGTATGCCTTTTACCCAATCGGCCTACAATCTACCACGTTAATTAGTCACTCAGTGATCTTGACTGTGATTTTCGGCAAGTGCCTTTCCATCTTCTGATTCGAGAAGATTTCGAGGTTGTCACGTACATCATGTATAACCGTGAGTTTATCTACTGACCTTTTCAGTAGGAATAGAGTAACTTTTTCCACTAGTCTTTTCATTTCACTTGGGAGCTGATAGCGGAATCTGACGTGTTATTCTTCTGGACAAGATGTTTGATGTTTGCTTGACTTAGGACAGATTATTTCGATTTCTGCTTGATCCATCACATGTTCCTATCGCTTACAACATTGTCATTGGACCTAATTTACCGTGGAATTTGCGTGCGGTGTCTAACCACTTCAGTAATGGTTCATCCTCGAGTGATTGAAAGTCTCTGCCTGAGCACAACTACCCATTCAGATACTTAATTCGCCTGCTGTCTTTCAAAACTGTGCACCTGACTTGTAGTTACATTTATCTGTTGAGAGATTATGTTAAGACTGAAGGAATATTCTCCAGATTACGGGCAACCCTTTACTTATCACAACTGTGTCAGCCCCAAAAACAACCACAGCCGTTTTTATGACTTCAGCTCTCAACCTTTCAATCGATTGCCATAACTCCCCTTATTACTTATGTCAAGCCGTCACGACCTACTGGTGCATTCGATCAGGCTTCGGAATAGCGCGTCCCGATAATTACCTGCAATCTGAGAAATCTGTGCAGGCGTCACGTGATTACCCGGGTTTCAGGCGAACTCTATCACGCCACAGTTGATGGATCAATCGATCGACTGACGAGCGTGCACGGTGTGGACGAACGTGTCCGAGGTCAACATTTCTCGAAAACATGCGATTGCTTAAACCCTCTTTACATGACTGTGCATCCGATGTATTTCTGTCATGACTAGTTTTGACTTCGAACACTCATGGATCGCATATTCGTTGCTAGTCGACAAATTGCCACACAAAGAACCACTACATACATCAGCCAGCACGATAAAAATGAACAAACTGGGGTAATTAACGTCATAGCGTTTAATAATCGAACATAGAGGAGGAACCTTCAGTCCACGTAATATTAGGGCTTTCGGTCGGTTGATGACAGCAAACTATGTGCAAATCAATAAGCGGACTAACCAATACATTGAATCTGAGGTTGAGAACTACACACCTCGCTATTGTGGAGAGATCGGGACTGTTCCTGCTCTTTTTAAAACGGCCAATGTAGATAGGTTAGCTTTAGAGAAGACCGTGTTCAGGTCAGGCATTTACTACCTGATTCCGTACACCACAGATGTGTGCTGTTGACACCTGGCAGACGTGATCATATGCCTACAGGTTTTCTTTTGATAGCTCCGTAGTTGTCAGTTAACTTTAATTTGTCATAGCCTATTTTCGAAGCCTCACGGGATACGCTGACTAGTCGGATAACGCGATCGGTTGAGACAACTCTGCTCTCCAGCATTGCAATACATGTGTGCACAGATTGATTTCAAAGTAATAACTTGTGAATAGCACGAGACTTTGCTAGCACGACGCTTCCATTGTCATGCTAATGTCACCAATTTGAGACCATAGATTCTGCTCAGCGCTCCCTTCATCCATAAAAACACACCGGAACAAATCGAAGCGCCTGAGGTACCAGTTAGCGTGTGCTTGTGTGTAGTGTGCACACGTATTAACATAAATTTAATGTAGTCCTACAACTCGCGAACGTTAATCGAGCATAGGTAACTGCGTGTGTCGTTCTGCCACTGTATGGACATTCACTGTAGTGCACACAGTTCTTCATGCATGGTTTGAGTGTATGTTTATAGTATGGCACCTGATTCGGCAGACGAAACAAGAAGGACCGTAACTGCAAGGAAGGGGCCACTATGTGCGCATGACTGTGTGTACCTGGGGGTTGGTGGTGGTTGTGTCGTGGACAGGATCGAATTAGAGGCATGTTGTATACTGAACGTCAGTGCTGCCTCTCACACATAACCAAAAGTCAGTTCACGGTAAAAATTTGCATTTTAAACGGTTGTGATGGTATTCTGTAATAAACACAGAGCTAAACAGGAGAGCTGTCGGCTTAGCTCGCTTTGGTAATTCTTATTACGGTGCAGGAGAGCCGACTGGATCAGCTAGTCTCACATACATTCTGTAGAATAGAATATCGATTCGATGCACATGGAACCACAGTGGACATTGTGATCAGGTGCACTATAGCAATTGGCTTTATTCTAGACAACAGTTTATATGTCAATGCCTATGTTGTATCATTTGAAATGAGGAGTGCTGATAAGTCGATAGGAAGCTGGATTATCATCAGCTGACTACCATAACATCGACACTGATCACCACTCACATATGAATGGTGTTCAGAGTTTAGATTTACTGATGCCGTTATTGTGTTCATAATGTGAAGTCACCATAGTGGTGAAACTAGACATATACACATGAACGGTGATGAACGAAGTTTATGGTCCAGTCCGGACGACCTTATGCACAATACCTGAATGGTGTACTCATTAGAACTTGGCTAACTCACATTTCTAGGAGAGTGCGAGAGCTACCACCAGCAATGCATGGTCAGTTTGTCACAATAAATATTCTGGATTGGAAGTCTCGTACTGATTGTCCCGGTCCATCTGGCGATCTGTCGGACAGAGTTTATGCAATCCATTATGTTTCCCTAAACCCACAATCACAAGAGAGTGTTTATGCATCTTCAGACGTGACGACTCGGTTGTGCCCAATATGAAGTTATTGGAACAGTGAGCAACATCAAAGTGTGGTCAATGTTCCATTACCGGTAGTGACAGTCAAGTGAACTACTGATGATCAGATCTGGCGCTCCTTCGCAAGAAAGACCGGCTGGAAATTCTATGGAAATGTGGTAGTTGCAGTCACTTCTGAGTGACGTCTATGTTATATCAATCCATTCTAAACTTAATATATTTTTCTTAATTATTCACTGACTAGACAAATGAAGAGGTTATCATAAACCTACAAGGAAGGAATGGACCACTCAACAGTCACAACAAACAAGTCGTTTCAAAGTCGATTAATGATAGGAAAAATATTAACTGAAAAACTTAGTAAATTACGAATGAGTTTGCGCGGATTATCAACTGAAATAGACAACAGACTTGAACCTCAGTCAGTTCGTCAATTTCTGATCAGATTTGAGTAGCCTGGGAGTGGATCCAAACTGAGTAGATCACAGTGTGTCATGTGACGAAAAAATCAGCATCGTGTTGGTAAGGAAAACTTACTCAACACATCCAATAACCATCTCTCATGTTATCTTTTACATACTCAGTCTAATTGTCACCGCAGTCTGGATTAGCCTGCCTCATGTTTATTTGTGGGTCTGTAACAAGCGTCGGGTAAGCAATCATGGTTCGTGTGTACACCTAATTCACGCCCTCGGCCTATCCGATCTGGTGGACTGGACGCTCAGTCGAGATTCTTTTACAGAAAACATTGACAGTAGATGAAAATTCTGTTGAATATAACACGCAAATAATCCCATCATCGTCTAGCTGTAGAAGGCCACAATGTCTCGTGCCATTCTGGCGCAAACAAACAGTTAATGATTTCGACCTATCTTGAAAGTCCTAATCGCGGGATTATCGATTGGATTTAACAGGACAGTTACTGTGTCTCCTTTCGAGACGATCGGGCAATCTGATCATTGATCACAAGCGAGAGTGGTTGAGCGTTCATATTTGATAATTCGGTCGTACCTAATGTGAGGTGAATGGCGCAGTGGTCAACACGGTTGCCTCATGCACGTGTGGCCAGAGTTCTAGTCCGGGCCATGGCAATGAATGCACTACTGAAGGGCTCAGATGAGAGCGAAACTCGGTTCTAGTGCTTCTTTTCGAAAGAGGCTGACTGGAAAGTCTATCTGAATGCGAACGCTGCGACCAAATGTGAGTGATGGTCAACTTGAAAATGAACCAAATCCCCGACTACTCATCAGTTAATGAACCATGGTATTTAGATGACCAACCGCCACCGTTCGCCCCGTATTCCCTAGCGCTGATTCCTTTCTAGAGTTTGCAGTGTTGGAAAATGTGAAAGTGGTCTACCAGGAGGTACTGTAAGGAACCCATAAGAGAGACTTCACTTGAAGGGGGTGCTGAATACACTTCATCGAATCCGTAACTAAAAAATTGTCTGACACAAAAAGATAATCTATACCGGTGAATGTTATTACGTTGTGCGATGTTTCAGAAATTTATAAACACTGTCGTTGTAATCGTTTTTTCAAGCCTGTTGTATTAGTGTGAGTTGTTGTAAAATAAACTTGTTTCGACTAAACGCAACAGGTGTCGTTACGTCCGGCTGACCGATCCACCCAATCCCGTTTATGCACAAACTAATCTGTCATTAATGATCGCCATTGGTCCTTCCACCATTTCGGGGGGAATTTTGTTTCTTGCAGATTAGGCTGACGCTGTCACTGTTATTTACTTTGGGTTATCCGGTTATACGTTGTCGAGGCTTAAAAACAATTTCAGTGGCTCCACAATGGAGGTGGCTCAGTGTGTCTGACTAGTACGGGTTACAGTCACGTTCGTTCAAGATTTTGCGTACCGATGTTTGTCTTTTCGGTAACCGCGTTTTAGTATTAGTACGGCGAAGTCTATGTTTCTCACCATTTATTATCCAATGGGGAGCTTGCAGTCAAGCGCCAATCACATCTGTTTGTGAACATAACTTTGACTATTCCGAGTCACGTGCACATTCATTCGTGAGGTTGCTGGACTGTAGCTTTACTCTTGTTACAGTAAATCAGCTTTACATATTCTTGTAATTTCCCAAATTTGAAACCCAGTTAATCGTGCCGTAGTTCAACCTGTTTGATTAATATACCCGTTAACTCGCTTTAGTCATGCCGGAATTATCACTTCTAAGTACCCAGTCATTTGCCTGCAAATGATGCTGTGGTGGACATCACTTGTAGGAAATGGTCATGCGAACAAAGAGGGAAAGAGAGAGAGAGAAATATCAGGCTAACTCAAGCAGACTCATACGCGACTCGAGCGGTGCTCATAAAACTAGAGTGAGCATACACTAGCTTCGTCGTATAACTAGGGGCTTCCGGTCAGAATCCTGTTCTAATTATCATGGCCACTTAAAACCAAATAGTATATAAACCAGAGCTATAATGCTACTGTCATGCAATGCATCATAAATCATTTGCGCCTCATTGTAGTTTCGTGTCCTTGCGAAAACGCTCACCGTCGAAATGACAACCCGATATAGACTATATGAACACGAGACACTGGGATGGCGACGTGGCTACACAACAAAGAACGGGCTGTTTTGAAACTAGTGCATGATTCTGCCCACTTGCTGGGAAAAGTGGATCCATTTTGGGTCTGCGTAATACAAACCTGCTCGAAATGTTTTCTTTGTGGCTTCTTCCAAGCCACTTTTCTTCCAACATGGTTAATAACCTGTAGACCTCCGTCTTGTGGGGACTACTCGAAACTTATTCTGTGAGAGGCTGTCATAAGTCTTACAGATTTCCTGCAAAGATATGTGTGCTACTTCAGCGTCTGGGACGTAAAATTTTCCTCATATGGAGCCTCACATTCCTAAGGATCGGTGTTGTAAACAACAGTAGAGGTTTCGAACTATGGTTTGTTTCCGTGTATTCTGCCTTACCCGACAAAAATAAGACAGTCACTTTCGTGGAACTTCATTTGGTCATATCTACAGTTATTGATTTTCTGCCTGTTCATTTTGCTGAACTCTTAAGGGTTTAATTAAACACAGTCAAACAGGATGCATAATGAAGGTCATCGTACCTGGTTTTCTGCGCTGCTATCACCATGACAGCGTTGTGACATCAACCGCGACCACCCTGAGGTGACGACCACACGAAGGGTGTGCGCGTTCATGTGTTTACGGTTAAATTCACAAGGCTCACAGTTCGCAGATCTCCGAAATGCGTTCCTACTTAGATTGCTTAAAACACTCTTACTTCTCTTGTGATTAGGTGAGGATTAATCAGATGTTTCGAATGACCCGCGGCCGGTCGGGTATCTAATGAAGGGCCGTCCAACCAGGAACCACTATAACTAACAGGGCTACCGAAATAACACCGTTTGACCGTATGACATGTCATCTGAAGCGGCTTGTTCAAGCGTTGAACCTACTCAGCTTCAAGTCGACTCGAGTTGCTGGTGGACCTGCGCGGGTCACCCAAAGCATGAGCATAACGTAACGGCCCAATCAAGTCATCCTAAACAAGGAACTCGGCGAGCTAATTTCCCTGTAATAAATCCCTCAGTAAAGGTACATTTATATGAAGGTGAATTGTCGGATTAACATCTGGCGAAATGTATTTATTTTCTTTAACTCACTGAGTTCATTGTAAACAAACGTCCACATCTACTAATTTCTCATAACTGCTGAACACATCTTAATAAGCTGATCTGATCAACTGCAGTAGTTAGGTGCGCTTTCTATCTAGTTGGCCGTGGTATGTACAGGTAGAAGAGAATCCAAATTTAGGCACCCAGAATGAGGTGATCGTTATAGCATACCATTCATCCGTGAAAACAGAAATCTTTCTAACACAATAAACAAATATATGTAAGTTTGTACACCGTGAACGGTTGAAGCTCAATTACAAGTGGAATAACTATAGCTTTCGTTTCATCTTTTTCACATCATAAACCCGAAAAGTTGAAGAGAGGAGTTGCACAGAAAATCTGCCAGACAGCAGAAAAAGGAATCTTGCCCCTCATAATCGAAAACTTATTCTCATTCAAAAACATGTGATCTCTATCTCATGCACTTCAAAATGGTCCAAAACTAATTGCGGTGCATCCATTTGAACATAGAACGAATGCTCCAGTTAACACTACTAAACAGCATATTAAAAAACATTACTAAGGACTTTAGTGCTCGTAGTGTTTGGAACGTATAACAGTGCGCTCATTTGGCAACAATATACAATGTAAAGTGTTACTGTGTGCAGTCTACCAATCAAGCAGTCGAGGGTCCGAGCCCCGATACCTTGATAACAACTGCTACTCACGATCACAACTGTGCTTACAACTTCATCACCTAGTTACTGTCATTCTCTGCAACGAGAAAACGACTGTGTTCATTCATACACCAAAAGAAAGTTGTAGTGAAGTTCGTTTTCCGATACAACACTGTACTTCTGTAGAATCCAATCTATGTGAATCATCATCATCATAGACAGCAATACATCAGTGGTTCTCATGGATGTGTAACCGCCACACAATCACGAAAAAAAGCAAACCCTCTATAGGAAGAGAGAAGAAAAAAGAAGGGGAACGAGAAGGTACCTAACTACTGAAAATAGCTTCGTCTACATTCAGACATTCAGCATCAGTGTACTTACACCTTGCAAACAAGCAACCAAGCTGTAGGTAAGTCATCAGAACCACCCGAATAGATACGTGCATATGAATATCAATGTAAATCCTATCCAAACTGTACTTAGTATAAAACATCGAACGATTATTCTGTATGTTGTTTGTTGTGATGGCTGCATAAACATCATTGATGGTGAAAGGCTACCTGTCGAGAAGAGCATTATTCGCAACCTCTATAAGCTGTTCTGACTAAAAGATATAGGGCGAAACAGATTGATGTGTGCTGCACCATTCAATTTGGGCTGTCAGAGAACAGCAAAAATTCACGCCAGTTACGATAGTGTCAAAGTGTTAAGGTCTCGACCAAATCCAAATATCGATAATTCAACAATACGAAGTGTCTGTTAACAAAGCAACAATATGATCATTGTATCACCTGAACTGACAGCTAAATTAAGTGGGGGAAATACGAAACAAAAGAGTTCGAGAAGGCCTAATTTCGATATTTTTGTGTCTCAGCTGTGTTTGAATCAGTGACAGAAACACTGTGCCCTTTTGGACATGTCATTTCTGTCGTTAGTTGGGATACAGTTGACGTTCAGAGTTTTTGCAGCTGGGCCTATTTTAAATTGTCAGAACTGCCACACTACTTATTAAAGATAAAACGAAGATTGCATTCTTTAGCATACAAATATTCCAAAACCCTTCGAAAAGAAAAACGGTCCGGTTTAGTTTGCTTCCTATGTTTGATTTTTTGAGCAAGGGACTTCAGCTCACATTGTAGCATATTCGAAAACGAAATTTCCAATATCTTCTATGCATTCACATTTACAATGAGGTCATACACCGTTCAAACCCTCCGGCAGTTATTTGGTGGATGCCGTTTTGGTACAGTTCATAACAGTAAGAACGTTGTTGAATAAGCTTTCAGCGTGCCTGCTTGTGAGGGTGTTGACACCAGAGTGGTGTGTGAAGGTTGCTTTAGTGCTCCACCCTGATGTCAGTGGGTAGTCAGGCTGGATTTAGAACGTGTCCTTTGTGCTCTTTTCTTTCTTGACAGGCAACCAATAAATAGCTACCAAAGGGAATTAAGAAGGTTGTTTGTTTAACAGAAGTAGGTAGTGCAAAATTCCATATTCTATAAAGGTGATCCTTGGACAGTTACAACACTATACTAAAAAACACCTACCCCAATTAGCTCTTTTAATGACTCCGGATACAACACTCAAACGGTTGAGGGTTCGGTTCTGGTTACCTGGCTAATGCTCCGCTTTCGTATGTTTGAGCAGCCTAACCAGCTCTATTCTCATTTCATCTAATGCACTCGTTGATTGAAACCGATTTATGCTGTAAACTCTAAAAGCTTCATTCACCGAACGTCAGTGAACTGATTGTCTGTTGAATGAACGGGATGGAAACTACCGTTTTATTCACTCCTCACCTGTTAGCTTGACATAATGAGTACCACTGGTACACTTAATATGCATACAATCCATACCAACTTACCAAAACAGGCACTGAAATGTACATAAAAAAAACTGGTACATAAGATCTCTTGCATCTCTTTCTCTGCTACTGCCCAAGTTAATTGGCATGGTTAATGGCTGAGAAGTTTACTACGGTTCGTAATAATTTGGTTATTGTTCCGGTCATAATGAGACATCAGCTGGACACCAAGTACTATCCAGTACTCGCCGACGTGTACGTGCGTGGGTAGGTTCCTATGTCCACGGATGTTGGTCCAAATCTGTACATACCCAACTGTTGCGGCCTTTATCTTGACAGCTTGCGCTGTCCAGTGTCGTCTCAACTCAAGACATGTCATGGGGTCCTTTGTGTCAGTACGTTTTGTCTGAGCGATTTCACTGATCAATATGGCTGAGGTAACTCACAGTCAGATATATTAAACAACAACGTTCGATTCATCGGGTGAGTAACTCGGTTGTCCAGTGCGTCTGTGTAACCTGACAACACGGTTGAAAAGATAAGGATCCGAGTGTATCGCGTTATTCGAACAGCCTCAATCTGTTACGTCACCATTGCCCTGTTCACTCTGACCCGACCTCTGAACGTTGACGTCATGTGACCATGACGATCAAACAGACTGACTAATAAACCAGATCGATGAAGCAGCACTGGTGACTTCAAAGAGTACTGTTGAACAAACGTCCCTTGAATCCATAACTATTCCATAGTAGTTTTAGAATTCGATTATTGACTGCAGACAACAGGGCAGTTGCTGTGTCATATTTTGAGACGATCAAACGATTGAACATAATGTACAGGCGACTGTGACTGAAAGTTCGGAGGAGATCGTTCGGTCATGCCTAATTTGAGACTATTCGGGAGAGTAAAGACCGACAGAAGCATCCTAAAAACACGAGTACCGGAGTTCACTTCCCAGTTAGGGCGTGCATATGCACCACCAAAGAAATCTACTGGGGGAAGAGCGTATAGGTTAGAGGTAAGCCGACCGAAATGCACACTTGAGTGTGGAAGTTATGATAAAATGTGAGTGGTGCTCGACTTGTAACAAACCATTCTAGAAAGCTTCAAGAAAACTGTGGCGTTGCTGCAATTGGAAGTTGAGCAGTCCATACAGTAGTTATCCCCCTTAACACCACTGAAAATTGAGTACCACAGCGGTCTACGTTTGCTAACCCTATTGACCAACAAGTACTGCTACAGAACCAGACCCTCTGATAGTCTAGGATCCTCATGTTGCCCAGTGGATTATCAACTGTCTCTGAGTTACAGTAAGTGTGCGCGAAATCACAAAAGTTTGATCCAGTTAAACTAACCCTATTCACTTTTCAAAAGATGAACCTATTAAAAGTATGTCGTTTATGCACTTTGATAACCTCCATTCATTCAAAAGCCGATAACTGGTGATAGGCCACTGCCATCGACAAATGTGTTAAGATCTTCCATGCACTTATCGACGGGATTATCAGTGCCTGCCGACCACTGAGGCAACTTATAGTTCTACCTTCTATCTCTCCAATAAGGAGAAGAAATCCTGATTACTATACTGTGAGCTAATCGACTCAGTTAGCTGGGTCCATCCTAACATAAGAGTGGCGAGGTGAACTAGAATTCGCGTCATTACCAGTTCGAATCCTAATACCCTTTGGGCGTTTGTTATCTCATAGTGCCAAGATCCCACCCACCTATTACCAAGAATATATCATTGCAATAAACCTAACTTTAATCGACACTAGTCATATGAGTACGGTAGGATTTATGTCAATCCTATCAATAGTTATGCTGATTTCTGCTACCAGTTTTTACATGACACAACGTTTGTTGCCATGTGATGAATGAGGGTCAGGAGTTGTCATGCTCCCCAAACTATATTAAGAATATCCGAGGTTATCGAGGGGCTCAAAAACGCTACCATTTCTAAGGTAGTTGAAGCCACCAATATCAACAATTTCCGGTTGAAGGCTAGAAACTTGGTTATTAATATTTCCGATATGCTCTGCTTCGTTGGTCCAACTGTGAAAGCCTATTTGTTGTAATTATTCTGCTGTCAATCAACCATATGCGGACGAGCTATGTGCCCCGCGAATTTATGAACGGTTTTCTAGCGAAGGCATCCTGTTTGTGGTGTTCTGCGAACTACGACTGATAAGTCTAGTTGCAATACTTGTGACACTAGAATGCTAGCAGCCCAAATGGATGAATTTAGAACACCATCAAAGTTTGTAAATGCACTTATTGTGGTTTAAGCCAGAACACCGGAGAACTGTTGTAAAGCCCGTCGATTTAATGACTGGCTATGGAAATCCAATTCGGAGGTGCATCCATGGTTACGGTGGTTCTTACTCGTGTACATTTTTGAAATTATAACCCTAACGCGTTACTGTGGTACTCCGTGGACCTATTTCTACGAATGGACCATGCATGCTATTAAAATGAGATACTGGAATTAAACAACGTACCTGTGATTACCTGTTGGCTAATGCTCTCTTCTCGTAACTATCTTTGGACAGTTGGTGATTCTATATGCAAACGTCTCGTATTGTCATGGTGGACAACTTCCAGCACACTACATTCCTTTGTAGAGGGCGTTCTGTTCACCATATTGAACGATTGGGATCGACGACTGAGACGATAAGCGAATCGCCTGACAACTTAGGGCGCAGTTAATGGAGTTGAAAGCTCCAGGTGTACTCCTTTTGAGAATGCATGTACGGATCACCCGAATGACCACATACTGGAAAGGTAAGCTGGTGGTCATGGATGAATGAGCACTGCATGAAAGAATCGAGAAGCGACTTGCTAATCACTGGTATCCAATGGAGTGAAAATTTCCCGTTTCAGTCTGAACTTGCTCAAGGCCTAAAATCGAGGCCACCAAGATATTCACCTACTTCGGTTTGTGGAATCAAGTGCACAACAGAACCAAGAACCATTGTGAATACAATGATGCGGTATTACACGAACACATTGCTATTACTGTACAGCATGAAACTAATAGCTGCGGTTGAAGAAACAAGAATCAACAGATAACTCTTTTTTCCAAGCTAACATCAAAACAACAATCAAAGCTTCCGCTTCACTTGTAACATTGTACTCCCAAACCGGGTAAAGTTGTGTTTGGTCTCGTCAAACAAGTGATTGGCTTTTGCATCCCAAGACATGCGTTCCTGGTGCATAACGTGCTAAGCCACACACACGTATGTGGAGAGGAAATGAAGCGAATGGATGACTCAGACGATACCACTAGGCCTGTTTACTAATCTCGTCGTTTCACGCTGTGGTACTGCGCATCACTAGTTCGAATCCCCGATAGATAGTTTCAATTTACTGAATACAAGAATGCACGAACCTCGCAACGGTTCGGTAATTCAAAACAAACGAATACGGCTAAAATCCTTCAGTTTTCGAACATTTTTGTCGTAGTCACTTTTTGAAGTATGTAACCTTGGACCTCTATTGGATGTCAAGTTATGATGCACTTACCACGCGGATCCAGTCTGCACGTTGATATAACCTAAAGATATCCTGTGTGATCGGGTTGCTCTTTTTTTCTCAACACTAACTGGTGGCGTACGTATATTATACATGTAAACATCAACTATCTCGTCTGGTGTTATAAAATAAACTATATCAACCCATAGCGGCCAGTTTGGATTTCAGTGAAACAGATTAACAGCGTACTATGCCAGTACTTTTGAGAATGGAATTCATGATAGGATTATCCAGCAAGTCACTGTTTGCTTGAACGTGTTTCCTTAAACGCAACTTTCACTCATACACTTAACAGGGACTCTATCTCAGGATAGCTGCAGGTTTTTTCCACTCAGTTACATAAATAGATAATCACTTGTACTAAGCTAGGTGTGACAAACAGGATACACAAGGTTCCTGTTGCATCATTTCAGTTCTCACTTCAGTGTGTAGTGTAGACATAACAGGTGACGCTTATTTAGGCTCAGCAGCCGAGTTAGGGTGATTCAAATGAAGCTAATCAGGGGATGCCAATGCAAAAATGTTTGTGCGATAATCTCGTGTCACGTACGAGTGTCCGCTTGATCAAATTTCACAATCAGATATGAGGTTACGATTACCAAAGGAAAGCCTAAAATTAGCAGCATGCTTGACATAATTAATGGTTGCTGACTCATGTCCCCTGGTCGAGGAATCGAGCTCCGGCATTCTCGACTATTGTTAGTTCACAACAATTAACCTGCTCGATAGAGCTTCCGAAAGTTTGTCGATCAATAACTTCTCTCACATATGTAACACTTGAGCATATGCACCACGCTGGATAAAAGAATTTCTGGGAAGCTGTCTCTGAGTTGCCAACAAAATGATTGATGGCTCAAATTCTCAGTCTTAGGAAATACGTCCATGAACTCCAAAGCTTTTGAGAAGCAGACATTATCCTGGTGCACAAAATCCTATACTCCTCTGTCTATCTCAATACATATAGCCTCACCATTCCTAAGATGAAGTGCCTTAGAAACTATAACTACTGGGTTTTCTTTGCAAAGACGGTATTGGTTCACCATCTCACTCATAGAGTTGATTACTGACGGCAGTTATTCTGATAACTTCAAGTGACACATTCAACAAGTAGTTAGACAACGGGATTGGTCCCGGATGACTATTTACAAACGGATACTTATAAACACATACATATAGTTTGCCAGTTTCATTGTGCTTCTAGCATGCCCACTGCCTTACGTTGTCCGTTTATTTTTTTTAAACAGACTTACTGTTACATAACAAAACGATGATCGTCCCTCACATACTCGAATGTTACTCACTGCTTCACATTTGAAGCGCTCTCACCAGTTCAGCAGTTCACGTGACCAGAGCAAGTGAACCGTTGTTCGACCGGTATGTCAAGATCAGGACCGTCGTGTAACCGTATGCTGGAAATGTTTGAGATGGGAGTACCGTACACGTATTGCAATAACCTAATGAAAGTAGTATCCGATCAATTCATGTACATTCACGCATTGCAAACCTAACCATAACGGCAATGATGCTGCATTTTATGAATAGTGTGCAGGCTGAAAACCTCATGGATGTCACCATAATAATGATTGTCAGACATGTTTACACAGTCATACTAGTCAGTACACATTTGAACTTACCTTAAAGTAATTGCCTACGCATACGTTCGGTGCCGTCCATAAGTGCTGACAACCCATATACTCCATGCGGGGGGGGGTTAAAAACAGGTGTAAAATGGTTGATGAGAACAAGAAATCGACGGATCACAGCTTATATATGTTTACCTGTCTGATCGCCAGCCTGATCGGTAAACATGATTTTTTAGCCGACACGTCTCAGCATGGCCGCACTTCGGGTGCGATTAGCTGATAGGGGTCGGAGCTGACACCCTGACACAAACTGCCAACGCCCCATCTAACTCTCTACATACGCCAGGACGCTCGCTTTCGTAGTCGGACGCCACACTGTCTACCCCCTGTAGTGTCTGCTCCAATAGCGTCGTCTCACAGTGAAAACACAAGTGCGTATGGGTAGCTTGCTTCTTAGTCAGCCAATCGGATGAAGCCATTTTCAGGGCGGTCGAGGTGAGTGTGATGCCCGCTCCGTGGCACTTATCATGCTGCCATCCGAAACTAGCTGGCTTAGAGGACGGCGACAGAAATACTTTCAATAATTTAAACGGTGCCCCGGATGTTACATCCCACGGATTTTGTAATAATTCACAAATAGGGGTTTTGACCTACTCTTTTTCTAGCCGCACTGCACCCATGGTTGACCGTAGCTCCCGAATTCAGCCTGACTTTTCCGTCTAGGTGCTTTTGAATGGTTCACGCCTAGGCACACCCTCCAAACCGCATGAATTGGAACAAAAACACATGAATTGCAGTGCATCACATCCCTCAGGTGGACCCCTTTTGGGACTAACTTACTGTCATTATAGTTTCGCTATTCCCATCTGGATACATCTGTATGTGAACAGGGTTTCGGTAGCATTGCCTTTTAACGAGGCAAGTGTGAAAGGAGTTTCTAGTCGAATGGGACTGCTTCGTCTATCCTGAGTTTAACGTCAACTTTGCAGTGCGTACAACATGGACAGTGCAGACGTAGTATCACAGGAAAGGAATAAGTCAATATCATATTAATATATCGTACTACTAATTCGGAATTGTCCGCAGCACAATTCGGTTAAATGTGCTTACCATTTTCAGGCAACCCATAACTTCTTAACTTTTTGCATGAGGATGAAACAGTGGATAAAACATCAGACATACAACCAGAGGGTTGGGAACGGTGACCATCGTTGTTCGTTAGGTTATCAAACGGTCGTGAGTACAAGCATGATCAGACCAGTATAAAGTTTGCTTGGGAATGCTGTTTGGTGTTGTTCTTCACTATCGCCTACGGTCGAAGGATTATTCAGTTACTTATTCGTTCGAGAGGTGATGAGAACTCTAACTACGTGAGCTGATATTTCTGGTGCTACACATGTGAGTACCACTCACACTTGACCACAGTGTTCGCAACCAACTGCAGACTGTCTGGTTAGACTCTATCGAGCAGAAAACTTTGTTAAACCTCGACAAGCATATGACCAACAGTTGAGCCCCGGGAGGTGTTCTCGTGGATCAAACGTGTTAATTACTGTACTATTGCCGTTGTGCTATGTACGGTAGAATTATCTTACCTAAATGCCCAGTCACATTCACGTTTTAGTGGTGCTTAATTCTTGAATGGAAAATCGAAAAGTACGTTGTGGAAGTGAACAAGATAGATAATTAGTTTGATTTCACAGCCGACTAGAAAAAACTTGGAGTTTAAGTACAGTTCCTGTAGCCCGTACAACTCACAGATCCATTGCAGTTGTCAACAGGATTACCAAACAGAATAATTGTAAGCAACATGACATTTGCCATTTTATCATTCTGCTGTTCAGAGGTCGGTCATGAAGTTTCCTATCTAGAATCTCCTTGGATTGTTTAATTCTTCCAACAATGGCACTACATTTACGAGAACAACAAGGTTGCGACCGAGATTTGTTTTTTCTTGTTTGATCACCAGGCTAATTACAACACAATAAGTATAAGAACATTAAGCAAGGTAAGATAAATCGGTCATTAGAGGTTACGGATTATGTGTTTCAGTAGTTGAAGTTCTGGAATTTGGGTCATTTCAAATTGGACACTACACACACTTGATCACAGCCTTCGCATTCAGAGGATTGCGATCAAGTGTGCGCAGTGTTCAATTTGAAATAGCCTAACACCTCGAGCTTCTACTATTGAATCGAACCACGTTCAGTCCGATCACTAAAGACAGTAACTTCAACCCAAGTGAGAAGTCTTGATCACGGGGTCATTGAGTGGATAGCACAGAGTAATCCTGCTCATTCTCCTTTGGATATGATCGGACAAACTGAGCACCATTCACACCATGTTTGCGTTTGAGCGTCTGGATTTGAGTATTCGGTCATGCCCATTGTGAAGTTACCGACGTTGCGTTTAACATGCCAGTCTCACAAACATGAGGGGCAGATTGTAAACTTCGATCCCAGACAAGGATATACACTACTAATGAGCTCTAATAAGAGCGATGCTCGAGTCTGGGGGTGGGCCAACCGAAAGGCTCAATTTGATAATACATGTTCTTTAATAGTTACTCAACAGTGTTCCAAATTGTGATTTCCCTCAAAATTTTATGCGATTGATATGGGGCCGTGTTTGTGCCCACCGCTTTTTGAGTCGCTGTACATGTATCTCTTACCACGTAAGAGTTCATCAAAGTATCAAACACTATATCTGTTTTGAACTAAACCGTCCACTTTGTTGATTGAACCGGTAAACACTGGTTTGAACAAGGTTCAATCAAACACTGCAATGTGTAGGTTTGATAGCGTGGACCAAAACTGATCAACAACAGTACATACGATACTGATTGATGTGTTATAGTTTGGGAACAACTTATGCACAATCTGAAAGACTGTCACTTCAGGAATAAAGTTTTAAAAAAGCGCTTGGGTCGTTATGTAGGATGCTTGTTTAAGCAATTTTTTGTTTGCCCTTTTCAACCGAATAAGCGAGATGAGATAAATTTTCAATCCAAGAAATGAACCAACAGTGTGATCGAACGATCCCAATCGATAGTAGTGGAAACAGAGTGCGGAGGAAGCAATGAGAAGACATGGAGCAATATGTGTTTAACAATTCATACAGTGATTATTTGGTGAGCTAGTAGTGAGCAAACTATACACATAACCAATAAACACTGGTCGCTTGGAATGAGAGAATCGGAAGTGTGAAACAGATTCCGTGGAAAAGTGGACAGTGGAAAGGAAAATAGAGGAATGGGACTAATGCATATATATATATATATATATATATATATATATATATNCTTGTAGGACTATCGACGGTTCACCGCATGCCACTTGTAGCGACACAAATGTGCACACCTTTTGGTTCCGGCTACTGTGACAGGTTAATGTCGTCAACTGTGGACTGTCACAGGGTACCAAACAGATTGTCAGTTAACACATCCTCGTAACACAAACAAAAGGAACCGACAGTCCAGGATCTGTCTATATAATATCATTCTTCAACCTGGACGAACTGGGATAAATAGTCAAAAGCTTAGTTTAGTTAGCTGTGCAATTTATTGATGTGTACAGGATACCATTAACTTTGTATGATTTCTCTTTTATGACATTACAAAATCTACTTAACATTTTCCACACAACACATGTTCTGAAAAGCCGGAAGGGCCTGTAAAAATCTTTGGACGAAGATGACCATGTGTGTTCATACAAACTGGGTACACGTGTCACCATTTTGATTGGCGTCACCATAACATTTCAGAGAATCGGTAGGGTTTACTTGAGACACAAAAAACCTGAGTATTACAAACTAACAAACATAGTTCTTCGTAGCTTTTAACTCCAAACGGGTCTTTGCGTCCCGTTCTTTTTGAAAACATTCTTTTAGTAGAGCTCAAAAAGATCGGTGAGTAGAATGGAACTCTCTGTGAGTAGGACTCGCAACGCTTGCATTGATCTCACAGTAGGCATGTATCTATCATTATAGCTTAACATTCAGACACAGTCGTCTGTAAATAGCGCTCAGATAGTCCGATCAAGATGATTTTCACTTTACTAGCTAACCCCATATCCAATCCTTCTCTGTCGAATTGATGCGGAATGTCTCATTCAGTTACTGCTGAGCAATACCTTAACTCTTGATTAAACTTGGATTTTTTACTTGTTACAAGTTGGCAGGTACATTGTAAGATATCCGCACCAAATGTACTACGAATGAAGTTGAATAGTTTGGCCACCCGAGGTGGTTGAAACGTAGAGTATTACAACTTGCTTGAAACGCTGTGTTATTCCCAATCTGTTCATCAATGGCAGGTACATTGTTTGTAAAGGATACTTGTATCGCCCAGTTCATCTATGTTCTGGTTAGCGCTGAATTAGACGCCCGAGCAGTTGGATTGATCTCCTTTTTGTTCACTTTTAATGTATTATAAATTTTAACCCTGACGGCCATGCTACCTAGATAATCAAGTTTTACTGTGGTGGATGTTTAGTGGATATACCACGATTTCTATGTCGTATGGAATCCGGCAAATTTTCCAGAGGATCATCCGCCCTGAAAGACTTCTTAGATTTCCCGCTGGAATCCATCAAAACCATTGATGAACGTTGAAATTGTATCATTGGTATGCACATGGGCTAGTAACCAAGTCCACGTGTAAAATTTGTGAGCTCGTAACTCACCCGTACAGGACTTAACGTGTTTGGTTATGTTGCCTTAGTCGCTTATTCAAAACCACATGAAAACCAGATTTTTCATAACTGTGTCAACTCGGCCACATTACGCACCACATGAGGATGAGGATGACGATGACAAGGAAGTGTACATTCCATTTGCTCGTGGAACAAGACAGCCCCGTCATTGTTCGTCATGTTCTATCAAAACAGTTTTTACGTTAACAATCGTCCACAGCGATCAGACACTCTATAATGCCATCAAAGTAGAGAGAAGACATCGCGGACTGTTAACATTTCGACCTACACTCATCAGTCAACAATGTAAAATTAGCGTATTTTATATAAAGTGCACACAACACCAACAATTGAAGGAACCGATCAGAATGGTTTTAATCTTCCGCGCAATGAGATACTCAGCTCCACAGTAAGACGGTTGGTTACGTCAACGTCTTCTGTACACCGAAACATAGTAGAGACTGCTAGATTAACACTGATTCATCGATCTTTAACAGATCCGGTTTATGATTACGCAGGAATGATTCAAACCAGTTGACACATCCATAGTAGTAGTTTGTTGGAAAATATCAGTCGAAGTTATGAGAATAAGTTAGTGAACAAATTTCATTTTCTGTGTTCGATCATCACGTCAATTACAATAGTGGGACTGTATTGCCGAAAGTAAACTAGATCGTAAACAACTCAGGTGAACCACACTCATAGGTCAGCTCTCAAGGTGAACAATCCAGGGACTTTCGTGATTAAATGGGTGTAGATTAGATGTTTCGTGAACTCGACAAACTGAGAATGCGGTCGTTTGCCGTTATATGAAGTCATGCGGGATCGTCACTGGCTTTTTGAATTGACCTTAAGCAGCCAAGCTTACGGTTGGGTAAAAGTGGTTAATTTAGCGGGTAGTGAGCATGTTGTAAACCTATGAAGTAGTCATGTAAGCCTAATTTAACCATGCTTGTTTGGCACATCCTAGTTTAGTTTCCTCTGTGCAACCGTGAGTTCCAAGTTGATTATGAGTTGGTCGTAGCCGTGTGTTGTATGAGTTTCACACATGAGTGGACCAGTTCTAGCAACATTGCTCGGATGGTTCGAGTGACTAACTTGATTATGTCATCCAGCAAGCATCGCCACCCCGGGGAGGTATAATGTTCCTGACCAGAAGCTCATAATGATGTCATACTGTTTGGTTTAGCAAATAAACAAGTTCGGACGGTACCGCATGAACCGCCTGGGCTAATAGTTTCCGAGTCGAATGACGTAAGTCTGAACCCGTTCACCATAACGACCTTTTAAAACGGACGATGTAGCAACACCCCGTTTTTCGGTCTGTTGTATTAGACACACAAATCGACGCCGTTCACAAGGTGTCTAAGTCAGATGACGTAAACCCGGAACAAACTTTTCACGGATCACCACCCCCTATGGTAATTTGTGATGAATGACCTTTGGTGAGTATCAGATTTATTTGGGTCAGGCTTAGGATAGGGGTCCAAGGAGAGACCGGCCTGAACTTGATGGTATAGTGGTTGTCTTTTGGGGTGGTCTATTATACGAAGTCGACAGATGATGACGGCGATCGAGAAGCTGTTCAGGTGAAATATTCGTGTGACAAATGTTAGGGAGGCATTGTCCGGCGAAACAGCATCTCGACTAAGAACTCTTGAAGAATAATCCAGTTTTTCGGCTGTGAATAGGAGAATGAGACCGACTTGTACGTCAGGCACTGACAACTCGATTTTGAAGTAACTCAGATGAAATGGTCGTGGGTTTTAATGTGAATACCTAAATCGTTCCACTCCTGTTGTTTCGTACTGATTTCAAGAATTGTCTCGGTTAAGCAGTTACTCTGACTACTGTTCCACTTGGCCTAATACGTTAACAGACTAGACTGGCAATGGGTGTGACCTCCAAGAGACGTCGTGAAAAGGAGTTTGCTGCTAGATAACCTCCATCACGATATTCAAAAACCATCACACACAGATCTCAGTCAATCTGCTGACGGTTTGTTACAATGAGGCTCAAATGGATGCACTCTTATTTCCCAATAAAATGTGTTTTGTTTACAGTGAGAACATTTTCAATAACCTAACAATCTACTTTTCATTCGCATTCACGTTGTCGTTGCAGTAGCCAGAATAATTTTGATGGTAAATGAGCATAACTTTGCACTTGTTAACAATGATTGACAAATGATTTTCGATAGACCATGGGTTTAGGTAGTTCACACCGTTCTGTAGGGTTATCATGCTTTCCGAGCCCATTAGAACTCTCCAGGTTTTTGTGACGTCTGGGTAGAGCAGTATCGTTTGACTGTGCTGAGTAGTTCAAAAACGAAGAAGTGGACAGCAAGTAAATCCGTGTGAGACACCACCGTTGACAGGACACAACTCTGAAAACCGACTATTCGTCTTTACGTTGAACCTAAGACCAGTCAGGTAATCTTTAGACCACTTGACTACGTACTTGTCAAGGCCACAACTATTGAGTTTCCGCAGCAAGACGGAATGATCAACCCTGTCAGAAGCTTTGGAAAAGTCAAGACAAATCATATATATGATCAGTCCTGTGTCGGCAGTGTTCGTTTAAATACCAACAGCAATCAGTTGATTTACGACGCATGAGTATTCCTTACAAAACTCATGCTGCGCCTTGGTGATAAGTTCGAGGTCTTCATATTTTGTCCAGTGAGAGTCAGCTATTAAAATCTTCACTACTTTTGGGATTACTGAAAACACGCTATTAGTCAGTAGTTTGCTAAGTCATTTCTGCATTCATCCACGACAATTGGTGTGATTGTGAGCGGTTTCCACATATCTGGCATAAACTCAGTTGAATAGAAGCCGGTAAACAGTACTCCAAGTCGTTTCGCCAATTCGGTGGTGCAGCTTTTCAAAACAGCAAGGGACGTCAAATCTGGAACGGGTGATTTGTAAGTTAATTGGTTCTCTAGTTTCATTCTGACTCGTGATAATGAAATTTGGAATAGTTCAATTAAGTTGCTCCCTGTGTGCACAAAAGTCGCTCGTGAGTTACAGCTATGTACACTTACATGCTGTTTACCCACAATGCGTGCCTCCTCCTCATCTGTATTGTTTAATCTCCCAGTGGGTTGAATTTTCAAAACGTCAGCCTTACTCCTTGTGTGTACTGTGACTTCGCTGTAGAAGTGCCTAGGATTCACCTTCATTTTTGAGCGAGAGCGCGTTGATAGCGAAATCGACCCACTCTGTGATAGCGCCCGTGGTATGATTTCGCCACATGAGATTCAAAACGGGTGAAAACAAATTATACATCAAAAGCAAGGTCGGTTTGTTTTAACTTATATCTGCTCCAGGCTGAACATTTCAATGTAGTCAGACGTTCGGACTCACTATTTAGGTGTTTCAGTTTTCTATTGGGTCTGAAATACTTTACTGGAAGAAAAACGTTAATGCCATTGAAGAATTCCTTAAAAATCAGCTGCCAATGATCATCTACGCTGAGTGTGGTGATGCAGCCCAGTCATTCAACCTTGCTAAGCTACGTTTTCATCCCTGCGAAATTTGTCTTGTGATAAACCTTCAGACCCGTATTTTTGGGAATATTTTGTCTACTTCCGTATGGATAGCGGAATTCATGACCATTGTGTCACTTGGAACTGTGATTTCTGGAATGTCTATCCTGTCATCCTCGTTGGTGAGCATGCAGCTGAGACAGAACGGGGCCTGGTCCACCGTTCGCCTCATGTGCTCCTGGACATGCTGAGATAGTCGGGCTTCGGTTACTACTTCGAAAAAATCCCCAACGGAGAGAGAGACGTCGCAGTATTAGCTAAAGTGTCCGTAAAATCTAGTCCCGAGTAGTCAGATTTCCCTATTACTAAAATCTGAACACAACCTTAAGATTGCATTCGACGCAGAGTGCTGTGCAGGGCCATGTAAATATGCAAACTACACCAGACTGACAAGTGATGTTTTGGATGACTTTAACTGTTTACCGGACTGAGACCTGAAGATCAAATAGCAACCCGTTGTGAATACTTGAGGTTTTCAGGGTGCAAGCCCAAATAAAGAACTAAACCACCTTCTTTACCGATTTTCTTAGGACTGTAAAACATTGTGGTAACAGAGATGGACAGTTCACCGTCCCTTACTTTCCCCTTAGATCACTGAACAGGTGGCGAGTCGGTTTTATTCTAACTTGTGGACTGGATACGACATCTGTGTGAAGGTCACTTGGGACAATCTTATGAACAGTTACGTGGGGTTTGTGATAATATTCAAATGTCTCCATTCGTACTTGATTTTTCTTGATCTGTCAACCGTGAGAAGGTTGCAGCCCAAGCTGCATGTGCTAGTTCCGTCTTTTATTCTGTTGGGATGATCATCCGCCGTAGTCGAGGCGTGCTTACCGAGGCTAAGTACGTCGGCCTGGACAGAGGATACATACCTGCGACTACTACTACTACTACTACTACTACTACTACTACTGGCATAGACCGTTTATGTTTTAGTACCGACATCAGAGCTTTCTGAAGCAGGCACATTATGCATAATACTGTTCCAACGCTAGCGTACATCCATTCCTGTGACACTAAACGACGGTTACGGGCGTGTACATTTGTCTTGGACAGGAGTTTGCACAGTGTAACACTTCCATGTAAGCAGATCCAGATTCTCACTGAATTCACAGCTCCACCTAATTCATATGGTGGACTGCTTGCTCTGGCCTGTTTGGAACATGCTATGTGGAACGGGTTGGAGACTCCTGATTTAGAGCATCTGAGATACCGATTATGAATTCTTGACCACGAATGGTATACTCCTGTGGACTACAAGACCAATGATGTGGTCACCATAATTTTGTATGGGGTAAATGACGACTATCAGCGTCGGTCGACTGTCAGTAGTCCTCGTACACCACGTTCGCCATTTGGTCGTGAGACTGTCATCACTAAGAACCAGGTGGGATTTTGTGTTTCTTGCTTCATCGGAGTAGACCAAGAATGAACACACCCCGTAGATCGTGATTATATGCTCAAGATTCCTTTCTATCAATAAACACAGACGTACTTTTCTCCTCCTATGACCACCTGATGGTGAAACTGTAAACAACTTTGTTCAAAGCAATCTGACTGATTCCAGGCGTGATGTGGCCAAGAGTAGGATCGATCCCGTTCGGACATCCACGTATAGTCTGCTGCCCAATGGGCCCACCCACACGTGTAAACCACCAAATCAGTATTCAAAGCATGTTGGGAGTGGAACAAATGGTCTTTCGTAGGCAATTCTGCCGAATATCCCGAATGTATGTGTGTGTGTGTGTGTGTGTGTGCATGTGAGTGCCAAAGCTGCAATCAAAAGCTTGTGGTGATGTTGGTTCTGCGGTTCACAGAGGTTGACACCCATCTGACCAATGCGTCGGACTGTCACCAGCTGACAAGTTGCATAACCTGACGCTGATGGGATACAGCTTGTTGGACATATGGAAAGAGATAAGCCAGTGCTGGCCCAACTAACCTGTTGTGTTGTCACTCTTCTCAAGCTTGGTGAAGTGCTTTTCTACATTACAAGTATCGTGTATTTCATGCTAGTTTAACAGTGAAATTTCGTCAGAAATAGCGGACACTGTCATAAGTGTGATTACAAAATATGAGTCCATAGTGAAAAAAGATATCACAATGAATAACAATGGAGAATGCAAGTTACTGACTACATCTCTGTTGGGTATTGATTCGAGGAATTTCTCCGCTTTAACAGAGTTGTTGCATCATAAATTTGAAACAGTAAGTCTTCTTCAGAAGTTTGAGCAGAAAGTTAGATTGTTGAAGGTGGTAGATGCAAGCATTTTGTATTGACTCATTCGTACCAACTTTACAACAACGAATCGGTTTTATCAAATAACATATTCACATAGTTCAACAAGAAGGTAGTTGATCGATGCAAATGCGCGAATGAAAGAGCCTGCTTCATACATCGGAAACACAATTCTTGAGCCGTCGATCGTGTATTTGATTTGCGTTCGAACTTTCGCGTAGTCACTGGGATGAAAGTATGTCAGTATTGCAAATTTCGGTGCTTCATGAGGCAGATGTCGTCCTTGTGAATTCGAGTCATGTTAGGTTCTTCAGTCATGCGGTATCGTTTTGTTCATCATTCTGCTTCACCATTGTCACACATTTTCGATCAAAAAAGCATACTTGAAATGTCATCAAGGAACTCCACTCTATTCATGTAATATTCGTATGGTAAGTGGATCTTCTGAATAGCTGGAACATCAACGGTACACCAGAACTTGCTTTAAGTTGAGGGGAAAAAACGGAAGTGTAGATTACTTTTGCAGCTTGGGTGATTTGATCTCAGGAGTACACGCGATAAACACTGATTAAAACCACTAGTACTTGGCTTTCAGATGTGTAGTGTCATTGGCCGGATCGATCTGATTGTGAATGACGAACAAAAGAAGTCAACCACAAGGAAAAATGCTTCCTTTTATGACCTATTTATCCAACCAGTCGTGAATTTCACTGTTAAGGGAATTACAGTATTTCAAGGTTACCTACGATCACTATAGCCAGAGAGTACTTTTTTTTTCGCGAAAACGTGATTATCATTGTTTCACCTCGATTTGGCTAGGAATCGTATTATAGACTTTTAGATCGGAACTTGCTGGATTGGAAGAGGTCGCCTTACTTGTGCTGGTTCAGCTATACATTGTATACTTCAAACGTCAAAACGCTTAATTTCTTACCGGTCGAATCAAATGACCATATCATCGTTTAGTCTACCGTCACCAAAACAACGCACACGTTGACCAACTCATTTTTGTTAACAGTCGGACACACAGTAACATTGAATTGGTCTCGCGCTCTGTGATGACGAGTTCATCTGATAAAGAAGGGCCATACAGGATGGACAATGTGAACACGCGTTATATGTGACCGTTTCGAACTAGACGCACACAGGTTATTTTAAAGAAACGAAGGTTTTTCATTATCCCTGTTGGTTAAGGTTTGGTGCCTGTGTAGGTGTTTTGGTGATGGTTACGGTTGTTAAAAATAACAGAATGATTGCATAGAGTCGTCAGCGCTGTTCACTAGGCTTACTCGACTGCGGTTTTGTGAAGGTGAGTCAGTGCATCAAATACACAGGTTAGTTAACAGCCCTATTCGTGATTTACCTCAAGGTACTTCTGCGTGTAGCACACCACACTCCAATCCCGATTGCCCCCTTAGTTTTTTAGAAGGTAAAATCAAGATGCTAAGTCGGGTCAGGTTTTGCGATTTTTGTTCTGGCGCCGGGACTGGGAATGTACTTTTGGATAAGCGATCAAAGTTCAACCACTCTGTTGTTCTTTTTACTCTAACTGTTGTGGTGGCACCAGTTTGCTGTCGCGCGCATACATGTCACAACTGGCTCGGTTGCTGCTGCGACAAGCCATTTTTTTCATGAATCCCATGCTTTTGGTGTGAGAATGTGCTTTTTTCTCTCGTCCGACTTCATCGGTACATTACTGATAAGGGTGGTCCGACGGACTAACTGACTTGAGTGGGCGTCGAACCAGAGGCACGTTAATCGGCCCCCGCTGTCAGCTCAGACAGGAAGATCGGATCAGATGTCAAGACGGCCACTTGCTGAACTCTGATGCAGTCAAACATGATACAGCCACAGACAGATTTACGTTTCCAGCATCAGGCATTATGGGAACATCCGTGGGATATCAATCTGAAAGCGTCCGCTACCCCTCACTTTAAGAAGTGAACCGTGAAAGTGAGAAGCACAGATGCGGTGATGCACTTTTGTGATCCATCGAAGAGACAGCCACGCTGAGTATGCTCTTCAGTGTGATTAGATCGCATATGATTGCTACAGTTCTCAACCCATGGCAGACTATCCTAATTATCACACCAGATAGTCAAAGCTACTTGTTGTAAGTTTACTAACACCAACAGCAAAAACTTTCGTCTTTTGATAAACCAACCACTTCGTTGGTCGTCACGCTCGATGACACTTCATAGTAAGGTGAGAGAAAAAATATGCAAGTAAAGTGAAAGTATGTTGCCATAGTAACTAAATAAATGGTCCAAACAGTGCACAATTATTTTTTTTTACAATATCTTAGTCAATTTTCAACTTATAACGCTCAATTTGATGAGAACTAATCGAAAACACATTTTGTGGTTATAGCGAAACTGAACTGAAAGGTGGCATAGAACACACAAAATACAGATGGGAAATAAATATGGAACCACTTGGTGTCAACGGCGTTCACGCAACATAACAAAGCTTTGGGAAATTGCCATTCCGAACTGTGATGCGGTTAATGATGTGCACTGTACGATCACTGCTGAACGTGTTCCTTCTGTTATGAATCGAGTGAGTACGAATCACCGATCGTTCTACATCCAAGGTCAGTGACAGGCCTCGTGTTAACGTGACTTCAGCGGTACTGTGTGGAGTCCACACTCCTGAGCATTAAACAAGGAAGACTTCATCCCATAGCGCCATGAGAACGAGTGTGTGAGAGACATTTTTTTCTAATGAATCCTACTTTATGATGCATAATCAAACAATCAAAGAGACGAAAGACTGTCTAAACGGGATCAGTGAAGGCTTATCGATTTTTCTTCCGCTACCATTAATTACTTTTGTCTTGGAGGAAACTGAAGCTGTGAGTATCTACGCGATGAGTGCTGTAGCTAAGCGATAGTGCGCCATAACCAGCTTATCATGTACATACTCGTATACGTTAACTTCGCGAATTGGGCGTACAATTTTTATGGAGATAGGCAGACCACCGCGTTGATCAAAATGAATGAACGATGGAGGAACATCATCCTCAGTAGGGTAGACAAGTTCAACTTTGAAAATGTGCATGGTTAGGTGGAGAAGAAACGGAAATGTTTCACTATCCAAAAACACAAAGGCGAATCGCTACTAGTTTGAATAGTCAAAAATAGTTACTAATGTCTGGTGGATTGAAAACATCAGCTTCTCACATCAACACACTTGGGTCACACGTTCGATCTGTTGATATCCGGTTGCACGGAGTAAACTTTTAAGACGGTAAAGCCTTGTTAAGTACACCCATTCAACATAGATGATAACGCCATTCCTTGTTTCCGGTCATATGACTGAATTAGGCAAAGCCTAACCTATATCCTTTTTACGGATCTTTTCCGCAGAATACACAATTGCTAGAAATGTGCCTGAGACAGTAAATTGTTACAAATTAGTGTATATATGTAAAAAAACACGATACAGTTTATTATATGTAAATCAAATAAGTTCAGTATCGACTGCTTGTGCATAATGTTGTTGACAATGTGCCTTTCTATATCTGCTTGCAATACCCTTGGTGTCTAAATGATATGTTTCGAATGCTACCTACAGTAGCGCTTCTAACATTCAAAAGTATATTCAAATCCAATCGTTCCTGTTGAAGCAGAAGTGGTGGAGTAGAAACCTGTTACAAACTGTGATCTGTATTGTGTTTCTAACAGTAAACTGACATTTACACAGGACTAATATCACTGCACATATGACAGACCAGCTTGTATGTGTAGAAGGTCGTCGAACTCTTGATCCATATATTCCTTAGCCATATATATTTCCTCCCTTCACCTCTCTTACCGGATGTTATACTGACAACTCACGTGTTCATCATTTTTTCAACTACGCAGTCATCATCGGTCGAACTCTCAAGCTAAATTCACTATCTGCCCTCTAAGCATATGTTTCACATTGATTTGATCAGCATAGTAAGCACATCCTTCTGAATATTACCTTTTCCGTTTACACTGGTTTTCTGTCTCTTCCAAAAATGTATCATCATTAACTTCCATTTTACATCATTCACGTAGAAATGTTCGCTGTCTGCTGAATGTTGGATGCTTGTTGCTAGCCCAGTGCCAAGTAAACGCAACAACAAGACAAACCTTGACATCTGAAACATTTTCCCCATTGATACATCCCAGGATATGAGGTTGTGTAACTGGTGTTAACAAGGATTGTCACCTCTGAATGATAATGTAGAGGTTGAATTCCATTCATACGAGTTTGTATCTGAATGTTCACGTGGGATAGTTCTGTAAAACTTCTTGCACTATCGAAAGCTCAGTGGATCTATGGGGTCTGGAATTCAAGTATCGACTGGAACCCCATCGTTTTTCGACAAAGAGATTAGGTGTTAGGAGTTACCTACCGCCATGTAACAGGCAAGCCAGCTTTTGCGACTTCATCTGTGCCGGTAACATGTTGAGCACACTCAACCGCGAGATACAGATTTTTCCAAGCCAGCTTCCTCTTGAATGGTGGCGTACAAACCACCCACATCGCAGTTGCAAATAGCTGACTTCAAATTCGTATAAACAAAAACTGGGGTGCTCAAACGACCGTACTATGAACCGGTTTGTACGTGTCAATGTGGTTCCGTTTAGTCGGTCCAAGTGGCTGTCCTCGAAAGCACGTTTTTTATTTAATAGCCGGCACATGCAAATGAGTTCCTTAAGGCCCACTCAAACATTTCACTCGAAACCGTGTGACTCGTTTGTGGGTGTTCCGATGACAGGCAAGGAGCAGGATACGTTGTCGTAAGCGTAAAATTCAGCTCACTGGTACACGAATTTTACTTCCGACTAGACAAACCTGGTTGTCTTAGTGTGTAGCGGGACCTCTTTTGATCAGTCAGTTACCCACCCCCCTTGAAGCAAGTCAGTATGCAATTATTAATTCACCACCGTCCCCTCCGCTGCTAACGCACTTGGCTGAACGATCTGCACCTTCAGCCCGTGCTGAGAGGAAATACACTTGACTAGACTTTAGAGCCAACACCCATCTCATTAAACACAATAAGATCACCGGGTATTTTCATTAAACAGTAAGAAAATACGTCTTTACACGATTCACCGCGGCATTTTACCACGAACAGTCCAGGGTGAGTGGTGTTAACTTACTGTTGATCGTGTGAGCACCTGGGTGGCGGTAGACTACAGTGATGATTCATGATACATGATGAATGAGTACACGATTTTCGGTGGTCACCATGCGCATACATTGTGTCTAATTTTTGGCATACTCCTTTCTTTAAGTCCATTTACAGTTAGCAGGTCGATGGCACGCGATTCGTTTGCGTAGACGTGTGTATCTGACTTGTGGGGGTCTTGGATGTCAATTGACACGTTACTCGTCTGTAGTGATGGTGATTGTGATAATTACTCGGAAACAGTTCAATCAACCGATGACAATAAACATCGTATGACAGATTTGACAATTCTGAACCTTACGCCACATGGTTGTGTTTAACACAATGAATATCCTGGACGATCTAATGGAATTATAAGGTACGGATAAGACTTTTCAGCGATCACGGTTTTCATACTAGAACGCTGCTCGCTCACTATGTTCTATTCCGCAGATATGGACTCTGGGAAAAGTGCGTTAAAGGGCAGCTAACATCTAACGAAAGCACACGAAATTAATCTCTAAATGCAATAACAGTCAGGAATTGTTTCAACCATTCACCTGGGGCTCGTTTCATTAGGTTACTGACACACATATAGTTACACATGTAAGCGTGTACGTATATATTCTTGAATTCGTAAAAATCTGTTAGGTAACCCACGAGCACACTGTGATGGATGACCAATTCCGAGGAGTGATTGTTCCATCACTCGATGGAGTATCTCGACACGGTGATGAGATGTGGCCCAAGCCTTCAGTGAGTGGGTTGCAGACAACACGGGCGACCGGACGAGCCATTACTCAACGAAATCAGATCAGTGAGTGGGTATAAGCAAACAAAAACCCACCACATAAAACGTCCACCACATGCACAAAACCAGGTGGAAGCGAACCGAAAATCCACAAGAGTAAGAAAGGTTATTAATTCTAGCTATCAAGAGGAAGTTACTTGTGTGTTAGCGTAACAAAAGGAAGAAAGGAACGATAAAAAGGAGGCTGTCAAGGTCAAATACTCTTCAGGGCCCCGGGGAGCTGTCACAGCCAAGGCTCAAGCATCAGGACAGAAAAGTTCTGTCACAATAAGACAAGTGTCAGAATAAGGGCAAAAGTCAATGCCAAGTTCCCTGCACAGATGTGTCACAGGTATTCAAGGAGCCAGTAGTCAGTAGGCACAAAACAGTGACTGCATAAGAGGGCAGTCCCAGTCGAGTCGCGTCGCAAGAAAGGGGATGCACGATGCCACGAAAAGTGATGACCACATGTGAATGAGGGATAGTTTACGGGGCAACTCATAGTATGGGGACCTAACGAACGACGGCATTCTAACGGTCGGTCCTGTACTTCACAATCTCGTCCATCTAGGAAAACTGGCTTCGATAGTCGTCCACTATACTGAAGTGCAGTACCACATCAGCGCCGTCATAAACAGCCATAACGTTGGGTTTGATGAGTGGGCTCACCACTGATACTCATAATCCCCAGGGACCGTGTAGCCTAGCGAACACAGCCTTTTCGCTAGGTCCTTTTCCACGCGGTTGTACCGAGCATAACGCACGTTATGGGTGACCCGGCGTGACTGGGGAATATGAACGGGGTTTTCTGATTGACTGCAGTTGCCGCGACAAAGAAATGATTGGTCATTTAAGCCACCTCGAGAATTCTGGACCTTAGTCTACGGAAGACCACATCGGAGCTGGATGGCACGAATAAGAGTCCTGGGAAAGTGCGGTTTGGATTCAACAGCTAACGGTTGGAGAATGAAGAGCAAGACCCCTGTTGAAGACCACGGCCGTCCAGCATATGATGGAGCCCATCATCCACGCCACATGGCGTCGTCCTCGTTCTTCTTTACAATACCACGAGCGCGTACCGGGACACCGACATCCCTTATGATGAGGCCAAACAAATAATATTTTTTGACGTTCCTCCAAACTGGACAGTGATTCCAGAACAGTCTCTCCATTCGTGATTTCCGCAAGATAATAATGGTGATAGACAAATCTCGAATGTCCAGACCACCGAAACGAATTGAAGTGTGGATGTAGCTGGTTGGTGTGTTTATAGGAAGGCGAAGCCACTGCCGAACAAACTGACAAATTGTACAATCCTTAGCTTTAAACGTATTGCGCTGGACCCGATTGAAAACTAGTGAATGATTCCTTTTCGGGACCAGATGCAATCTCAGAAGATAGAGGTGCTGATGTGGCTTCAGATGTACTTTGGTAGTTTCGTCCGGAATCGTATGAAGCTGCAGTCAGTGACTGGCGAATGCCTTACTTTTTCAGGTGAACAGGTTACCGGGATAATTAACCGTATCAAAGGCGCTTAGTGAGTGGAAACTGTTTGGGTCGAATTGAATAAACTCATCAGCGACGGCAGTTGCATTGCACTTACGGTTGCCACAGATGACCAAAAGTTTAGTGTTTCGTGTGTTGATTCTCACTCCGGATAGCTCCAGAACACCAGCGGGCGGTTGTGAGCTTCTCGGAGAGAAGTGTCGAATTGCCCACCAGAAGGATCGGATCGTCAGCGTAGACGAAATCGCTGAAACAGATAATCAAGCTGTGGTAAAGATAGAGCTATCACCACATCCATTCTCCGATGAAGAGCAGGATTGACAATGGATCACCGTGGCGAACACTACTCTGGGACCGGGGTTTTCGATGGTGACGAAAGTATTTCAGTAGGAGTCAGCAATGTAACACGTTAGATATGGAGGAAGACTGAAAGCTTAGGCCGATCTGATTATCGAGTCCTGTCAGGTCGACTCAAACGCCCCAGATACGTCAATGAAAGCGGAGTACAGGCTGGATGAATTAGCGCATGAGTTCTGGAACACCGCATGGAGCCGTGAGATCTTTAGGAATGCGAACTGAAGAGCGGGCAGTTGTAGGTGCGTATTCCAACGGTCAACGAGTATCTTATGGAAGCAACGTACCAACGTTAGAGATACGGTGATGGGTCTTAGATCGCTGGGAAAGGAGGAGTTAGTTACCTTAAAAAATGAATGACGCGGGAGCGGCATAGGTGGATTGGATAACCTTCAGTTAGCAGAAGGGGGTTGAAATATCTCGCCAAGGTATCAGCTTTTATGCGCTTCGAATGTGTGGCCAACAGTTTGTCCCAACCTGGGGCGGTGTTTTCCATAGTCTTCAGGGTGCGAGATATTTCTTCGGTGATCGGGGCGATCGTGGACCAGTCCTGAGGCAGAATCTTACGTGACTGCCGGTCATCGACCAGCGGATGAGCCGACCACACGTCAGACCAGTAGTCGATGGAGTTATTCGGGTGGTCGGAGTTCGTCTTGTAGGTAGTTCTCCAGTTTCCAGAAACGAATGCAAAAGCAGTCTTTTTCACTGGTGGCACAGGCCTGAGGCGCTGCGTAGTCCGTTCTCCGTATCTGCTCCCTGAATGTATGGTTTCCCACTGCAACAAAAGGACGTCGCCGAGTGTCTACTCGCCAGGTATACGGAAAAACTTGTGAGGCGTGCATATTCAATAACTGCTTGTACCATGGTGAAAACGTCTGCATGTAGACTGCGGATAATTGTTAACAGTCCTTCGCCGCATAAGTTGGGTTGCCGCAATTTGGACCAAACGGGACTCGACATCCGATATCATGTTTGTTTGTGACATGATGGTTGCACTGACATTGTGCGCAATACTTATCGACCAATTGAGTGCATCTCATCGTGTCCGAATGCTCTCCAAACGATGGCTTGGAAAATACGACGGGGACAAGTAATGGAGTTCACGTCGAGTAGGGCGTGACGGAGTTAGTTCATTGTTAACTCGGAGAAGAGAAACAGATTCTTGCTGAGACCAGTTAGATCTAGCGGTTTTCATATATCCGAGTTTCTCGCAGTTGTGTTTGTTGGGATGTCTACGTCCTCAGTGTTGGCTGAGACTAATCTTGATCGGAAAGTTGGGTTCACAATCGAGGCAGTCAAGCATTGTGGGAGGCTGAACACCTTTTACCAGCTCTGTGCAATCAATATATCGATGTATACGAGCATGCACTAACAAATCAGTGTCCGATTGACAGATTGTTACGACCCCCTGAGAGAGGAAGGCAAGAACGGACAGGAAGACCGCGAGCAGTATCACGATCACGAATGAAACGCAACGATATCGCAAACGATACGAATAATCGGAACGCAAGTACTCGGACCCAACTCTCGCAACTTAGAACCCCCCAACAAGAAAGGAAAAAGACGGCCTTCAAACGAGCTTTATTTGCTGCTCAGCCCGAAGGCAAAACAGTGGCTCAAAACGGCGGTATTTATAGGTTTTCGGTGGCTTTGCTCCTAGCACACTGAACGGGCCAATCAGAAGCAAGCGCGCGAACTCGAATCTTCCAGAATGATGGCGGGCATTCGAGTTCTCAAAATCGAAGCATCTATTTCCCTTGGGAAGTATAGCGAGTTTTTTGGGAAAAAGTGCTTTTCCCAACACAGATCTGGCCACGTTCTGACCAGATGTACCCCTCTCGCCCATTCTAAGTACTGTTAGATTGCGGCGCGGACTTGCTGCCAGTATTTTCATTCTCTTGATCAAACTTAACCAGTACACTGAAACAAGGTAGGGTGGTTGGCACTATCTTGATTTACTGAATTTCTCGTCAATCAAGGTTTACATAGAAAGCACCCGGTCAACACCACGAAGAAGTGGTTCAGCGCATCGACTACTACCGCTACTACCGATTACATGACAGTCACTGAGAAATTTCACTCACCGCATTATCAAACTCGGATTTTCTTTCTCTCTTACACATTATCCGAACACTGCTAATCGATTCCGCTCAGCGAGATGCGTTTAGAAGCTCATTAGTGCAAGCGAGCTTGTGGTTGTGTTTACCTGGTCCAAGTCAATTGAATTCACACATCTCCATAGTGTCCGTAGGTGTGTGTCGCCACTTGACGGGCACGGTGGCAGCGCGCGGTTATGGTTTTGTCGGCTTGTCCCGAACAGGTCGCCAAAATTCAGCTTCCAAGTGGTCACTTTCAGTGAAGCTGGTTCTCTCCACGCCTCTCTCTCTCTCTCTCTCTCTCTCGGTCTCTCACCGCACGTACGTGTACACGTGCAAGGCTGAGAACAGAAGGCATGCAAACACGCTTCTGTTTCAATTAACCAAATGCGTAATCATACGAATGCATAATGAACCACGTGTTCCCAATGTTGACCGTTCTGATGATGTTACGAGCTCCAGCGTGTTTTGCACGTGACATGTGCTCTATCGGATTGAATGATAAGCGAACTCACAGAGAATGCGCAATTCATGTAGGTTATTGCGGTGTGATATACACGCACGCACGTGCAGAGAGTGAGAGAGGATGCATAGTGGAGGGCGTATGGATTAGGCCTAAATCCTACGGTATGGCAACAGTGATACGGATAGTCCGAACAAGTGGTTTATAATCATTTATCGCATGTCATCATCTTCGTTAGCTTATGTGTAGCACGCTGTGAATTTACTGTCAGTTAATAATCGACAAGAGGAGAAGTGAAAAAACCTAAGCCTCAACCAACAGTAGATTCAAAACAGATCCTGAGTATTCGGTTGTTCGTTTAGCCTGACATTTAGGTTGTAAACGTTCCATCACCAACCAAGGTGAACTAATCGGTGCGCATCGGCTTGAGCATGTAGAGTTAAGTGTAGAGGGTGATGAAGTTTAACGAATGCATGCTGTTACAAGTTGACCTCCAGGTCTGGATTTGGGGCAACTCACCTTCGTATAGAGGAGCGGACAATCATTAAACTTCACCAACCTCCATGCTTAACTCTATACACACGAAACCCTACGCACTGATAGTGTCACCTAATTTGGTGATGTGTTTGCAACCTAAATGTCAGGCTCCGAAAACGATCGAATACTCAAACCATCAATCCGAGCTTCCAACAACCCCATTCCCAACAAACAGAGCTCGCTGGTAAATTCGCAGCTGGTCAGGATTCCATGTCAGGCTTGACAGTGTTTTTAGTCACAAGTTTAACGGATCTCCACTTCCTCAAACGAGCAGGCGCGTGAAGTCGACGGCGATAGGTTAGGATGTCATTTGGCAGAGTCCTCACTACCATCCCATGTCTAACTGGCTAATGTGCCACGTTTACCAGCTGATCCCAGGTTCCACTAACAATACTTGGTAAGTCAGACGGTACATTGATATACTAGGGATATGCCCTGGTGAGCATTATCGTTGACAGCAGATTGCCCTTGGTTCGAAGATAGATTACAATTTTTTCGACCCACTGTCTAGGAGGTTCAATGCTCAAATTGTAATTCACACGCGTGAACGATAGTACACAAATTAAAACAATCAAAGGTATGATCATTGAACATTTTTCACTCAAAATTGGCAGAATGCGTCCGTTCCTTTGAACCTATCTGTACTCCTCTGTTCATCACAGACGACGCGCGTTGACAGACCCTGTTTTGATCTTCAGAGTTCTGTTTCTAGTTTAGTGGTTTATTATGGTTTACACGAGAATGAGTTGTTATCGTTCGTTAATAAAACGTCAAACGGTTGTCTTTTCTTTATGAAGACTTGATCGTACACCACTGGCCATATGTGAAAGATGTTGTGGTGGCGTGCATTTTATACTCCGATACCAAGATCCCCAGAGTCTCTAAATGAATTGCTGAAACGTATCGACAGACGGAGCAGATAATCCAACTTTAGTCGCCAGATATTCGGCATCAATTTGCTCGACTATTTGGAGACGTCAAAAGAAATTTGTGTTTGAAGGAGAGCAGTGTTCAGGATATTCTGACTAAATCCCTACTCATGCTCAACTTATAATATGAGTGCTCATTAGTCTAGGAAACAAAATTAAATGGTTTGCAGTCAGTGGTCGATGTTTGTCAAGTACACTGATAGTTAATCAAACGTAACTCAGTCATAGTAACAATGCAGTTGAGAGACGGCGTCGGTGTGAACAGCGTACCAATCTGAGACCTTGGTGAATTCAACAATTAAACCAACATTGTTGTGCATTGTATTGTATCATATAACTCGATTGTGATTGCTTCAACTGCTGTCTAGTTGTATTGTTTTTATCAATTTAGACTGGCCTCTGGATGCACAGCAGAGGACTTCAAACAATCTCACGGGATCATTGTGGTAAATCGCCTCGACAGGGTGGGTTAGCTTAGAAGGGCCTAACGATTTAACTAATCCCTTCCTCAGTCAAACCAGATTATGTTTTAATTCTCACTGACAGCTACTTTATTGTACATTCAACATATTCAGCTACACAACGTAGACCTCGATTTGGCCATTCAACTGAGCAAAGATGACCGGTGACAACATGAAGCTAGATCACACTCTGGCGGCAGGAAACGTTCGATTTACCAACTGCCGACTATGCAAATCTGCTGCTTGGTCGCCGTTGAATGGTAGGATAACTACGACCGTTTACTGATTTACAGAAGGTGGGATGAGTTTACCGATCCGGCGTAGCAGATTTTTTCTATCGAATCGATCAAGATTTTACTACGGTATCACTGTGGTGGTATGAATATTGTTAGGCCAGAAACTTTCCGAATTAATCTTTCTAGTTATAAGTAGTGTGGCAGATTTCCTCATCTAGATGAAATCCAGCAGCGAAAAATCTGGGCTTCGACTGGATTCGAATCAGCGATAGAAAAAAGCCCGTCAAAATGAGGAATGTATTCGATCATCTGAGATAAGAGGCCATGCCTGTAGCACGTATCTTTCACATTTAGACTCAGTCAACCACCAAAACCGCTTTGTCATGCAAGCAGCCAATTGATCAAGGTTTAGTATTCAAGAGAAATTCCTTAATCACATCACGTTGGAATCCATCAACACCAGTGTTGAGCATTGAAACTGATTTACAATTTGTCAAACTACTCATAGGCAATACAATTTCACTGCTCAACAGCGGTGTTGGTGGATTACAGCGTGCAGTGCTGGAGAAATCCTGCTTTGACAGCGTAGCCCCTGGGTCATTTCTATACTAGACAGTTGGATGGATGGACAACTGAGTCCCAACGTGAAAGATACAGAATACCGGCGAGACTTCATATCTCTGACTGTACAGCGCTTCTCGCATTTTGATACACCGTTTCTCTCACTGGTTCTAATCCTCCCGAAGTTCAGATTTTTTGCAACCGGTTCTAATCCAAATCTTCCTAGCCCTATCAAATAGTTTTCATCTTAGATTATTTTCCACTGGAAATGTTTACATGTTAGTCTGTCTACGCTGGCCCGCCTTGATGAGGCGTGAATGCATCTCATCAACTTAAAACCTAGAAAAGAAAAGTCATCATTTGCTTCCACTACGGATACTAAAATTCATGATTGTTTAGTCAACAGTACCATCCCTTTTAGCATTCCCATATGACGGTAACCGAGGGTGGCGTTATAACCATGCTTACAGTCTAGTCATTTGATATGCCATATGAGGCATCTCATACACAAAGCTGAGGCTCGTTTCTTTTCGTTTTAGCATACTGATAGGTGACATCACAAAATAACGTCAAAACTAAGTGACTGTTGCCTGACTATGAACTGATAACCGTACGATTCTGGGTAGAAACAACCGACTCAAAAACAGATAGTTTTCATATGTTCATTAAATTAGGTACAGCCCAGATCCATACCTTTGAAATCGGGTTTAAATGGGAAATAAACTAGCCCCAAATTTAAGCATTATACACTTATGTCTGTTGGCTTCTTACACAAGATTGCGGTTTATTGACACCTGTACTAAAGAAATCCGATATCGTAGATTGGACCAAACAGCGGTTTATGGCTGGAACATCTGTTTTTTAATCAAATGTGAAACGGCGCTTCAAAGCTCTAACGATAGAACTGTCCACGCTGGATATACAGTCAGAGTATGATAGTAATACCCGCTTTTAATGGCACCATTTGTAATTCACAATGTAGATGCTTTTTCGTTGCAGTCGTCACTCTCAAACCGTATAATTAAACGAAACACAGACACACTGGCTTCTATAGTAATCCCACCAAGCAGATCGCTCATGAAAATCACGAACACAACCAACAAGAGTATTTTGTAATCAGTGACCAGCTTAAATGAGTTGCTATCAAACGTGGGATAAGTCGCTTTCTGCTGAACCAATGGCACACACGCATGGCTTACCTGGGTTGTCTATTGAGCTATCCATGTCAAAGGTCGTGCATCGTGATCGGATCGGATAAATGGTTAACAGTAGGCGCTGACTGTCGGTTCGGATGACGCAAGAAGAAAAGAGAACAAGTTGTCATTGAACGGTGAATACAGGTAGACCGGTTATCCCATTAAAGGAAACTTTAAGAGGTGTCTTTTTCATTCATCTGCAACACTGATTTTTTAAAAAGTGGTTTAGCAGATTTGATGATTTGGACGAGACTCAATTGCGAGAAATATGGAACATGGATGGACTCTAACCAGCCACAGGAATTTGAAATTTCTGAGCTTTCGGCGTGGCTTCGTAGTTCAGCTGGTAGAGCGTTTGCTGTGTTTGGGCATGCATTTTTGTCAACGGCACGAACCAAAACGAAGTTCTGGGTTTTCGTAATTGGGCTTCATTTAAATCATCAAATCTGCCAAACTACTTATAAGTAACGCGGTTTCGATGCTCAAAAATGACGATGGATTTCGGCGTGAACTGCTAAGGAAATCCTGCGTGGACAGTAATTCTGCTAGATCATTCGACGAATTCGATATGACACTGTGGAGTAGGCAGGTAACTGACTCCAAACGTGAAATTTCTGCGCTCCTGGCTTAGCTCTGTAGCTCAACCAATGGACCGTCTGCCGCGTTTAATTCTGTCGCTATTTCACACCCAACGGAAACTAAGATTTTTTGCAATTGAATCTGGCTTAGCCTAATGAGTTTGGACTGGAGCGATTTTTTGAATGGAGAAGGTTCAGCTAACCAGTGTTCGTGCACAAACGGTTACATACAGAGTTGCGGTCAAACTGGCGCCAACCAACCATAGGTGGCGATCACCTGCTGTTGAATGGGTATCTGTTTCAAACAACCGAGATGCTGGATGCAAGGTCGTGAAACTACACAGCAACAAACTGGCCAACCAAAACGCGAGAACGCATGTGCCTCAGTAACATTCGTAAGTGCTGTAGTTCCTCTGTAACATTGTGTTGTTCTCACACTAAGTTGAGACTGGTTGATGCCATTCAGACTTCTTTTATGATTTTCTCCCGATTGGGTAGCTCAGTGCGTGTCATCTTGCACACGCATTCGTCCGAACGCTTTATTCAGACAACGTTAACAGTAACTGTGGAAACAGAAAAACATACATTTGCTTAGTTTGGTGGTTTGTTCAGTAAAAAGCGTATCCCTTGACTAATCTAAATTTTGGGTGACTTATAATGTCATCAATATTGCGGTCCTAGGAATATACACAATGACGAGGGTGTTAGTTTTTGGTCGACCCTTAAAATAAAATTACAATGAGTGCAGAGCTGTGGTCAAAGTTCGATTCAGTTAATGGTGAGACTGGACCTTGACGTGGTGTGACGGCTTGCGCATCTCGATGACCTTTTGGGCCAAATTGAACGGTGTGGTGACCACACCAGCAGAGTTACTCATACCAGGTAGGCCAATAGGTAGAGGTCTGACAAACTACGGTCTCCTGGTCCTCCAGGTTGGGGGTTGGAAGATGGTTGGCATACCTTCCCGAAAAACGTACCATTTCTGGTACACCGCCAACCCCCACTGCCTTGCGGTGCAGGCTTTTGAGCCAAAGGCTTTGGTTTAGAACCCTAATCGTTCTCCTGTCTAGGTCTGGGCGTCCTGGTAGTGTCTCAGCCCACACACAACCATGAATCCACACAACATCAGCAGTTCCATAATGCATCGGCCGTCTTGCAGTATGAACCGGGCCGTCCTATCTGCTACATATAGCAGGGTGGATAAACGAAAACATGTTACTGCTCTCAGGCCCCTCTCGAACCCCAATTCTGATAACTTCTCTGCAGTTCCCACAGCAGATATAGTTAATCATAGTAACACAGTGCCGATAAGTCCCAGCTCTCGCCACTCGGTCCCAGACCTGCCTCGTCCTGTGCTTCGACCTAGAACGCTAATTAATATGGATGCCTTCAACGTTCGTACTCTAAAACACATAGGTCAACAGGTTGCTCTCGCACGAACATTAGACTCGCTACATATTGATGTTTGCTGTATCTCAGAGACTAGAATCCACGACAGTAGTCAACGTATGGAATTAACAGCACCTGCACTTTATACCCGATACTGGTTATACACTTCAGGTGACTCTCCGGCCGCCGTTACCGGTCAAGCTGGGGTAGGTATAGTCCTTAGCACAACGGCCGCAGCCGCATTGATAGATTGGATTCCTGTTAATAGTAGACTTTGTGCAGTCCGATTAGCAGGTTCTGTTAGGGACAATTCTAGACGCAAAACTGGCAGGTCGGTCGCCTTGGTGAGGCCAAATCTCGTCTAGGTGGCAGGTTTGGGATAGCATCACATCGGTCTGACAACGGCGGGCGACTATTGCAGCTGCGCGCTGAGCATGGGCTGATTTTAGCGTTAGTAGACGCTTTGACACATTTGTTTCAACTTGTGTGCACGACGGAAACCACTCCCACCGTGTTGGGGTCATACGATCATAGTTCCTACATTCAAGAAAGGTATCAGGAGCTGTTGCGAAAACCACAGAGGATTTAATTTGACTCCAGTCCTTTCTAGGGTTCTAGCATCCATTATACTTCGTCGACTCACTGCACCTCGGGAGGTAAACATTAGGGAAGAACAGGCAGGGTTTCTCTTCGGGAGGGGATGTATAGATCACATTTCGACTCTCCGTCAAATTCCGGAGCAGCGTCACGTAAATCGCCGGCCAACAATTGTAGTGTTTCTCCACTATAAAGGTGCGTTTGATTCAGCGGATCGATCTACACCGTTGGAGTCGCTCAAACGCAGAAGTGTGCCGACTAACTATGTGAACATACTGTCGGCACTTTATTCTCATACTTCAGCTCAGACCAGGATTTACGGTGAACCATCTGACAGTTTCAGCACCATGAGCAGCGTACGTCAAGGCTGTTCGCTCTCACCACTTTCGTTTAACTCCGTGGTAAACGAACTGATGGACCGTTGTCTCCGGCACTCACAAGATGCCGACGTGGACCTCCTACCTGGTGAGAGACTGACTGACTGATCCTGATTATGTTGACGACAAGGTGTTGCTGTTCGACAAATTTCAAGCAGCACATGCAATGCTAGACGCTATTTCGCGTTCTGCCACACACTTCGGAATGCGCCTTGCAGTCTCAAAATGCAAAGTACTTCTGCAGGATTGCTGTGATCACGTAGATTTGATGTTAGATAATGCAGTCATGGAGGTTGTTGACCGGTTTGTATCCCCGGGAAGCTGCACCAGTGGCGGCAGCGCAGATGTGGGGAATGGGACAGAGGCGCGTATCTCTAAGTCTAGGACGGTATTCACTAATCTGGGGCATCTCTGGCGACAGAGAGGTATTTCTCTGAAGCTCAAGGGCCGCGTGTACAAGACAACGGTGAGGACCGCATTACTTTACGGCAGCGAAACCTGGCCGCTCAGGGTAGAAGACGTGAACCGTCTTCAAACAGTTGATCACCGATGTCTGCGTTCAGTCGCTCGTATCGGGTNGTGTAGACACCTTGACGTTGTCTGTTTGAATATGGACGTGATTATTTTCGGTAGTTAGGTCCCTTCCTGTCCCCTTCTTGTTTTCCTCCTCTCTTTCTATATAGGGTTTGCTGTTTCTTCATGGTTGTGTGTCAGTTAAGCATTAGTGTGAACCACTGATGTCTTGCTGTCTATGATGATGATGAAGCCTAACATTATATTGATCACTGAAGTTTATCCATGATACGGTCTAGCCAGTTTTGTTGGTGAAACATCCGTTCACGGTCAACAAATGGGGTATCAATTTCTACTGGATAGGACTGTAAAAGTTTCAGCCAATAATATCGCTTCATTGAAAGGTACTGTCATACGCCATGCTGGACTGTGCTTTTCTTCGAGTCTCTTTGCACCAATCGCTACCCAAATCATGGCTTGAAAAGCATTTTCTTGAATTGCCGTTAGATCGCAATGAGTTCGACGATTGTCTGGAGCTTACATTCGCTCAAACCGATCATTCATTTCTTCCCCTATCACGAAGGTCAATGTTGGACTTTCCGAAACTTGTTTTTTGGGTTTGTTTTTTATATTTGGTGAGATGTCTAGGGGGTTTGGTTTACGTGTAAAAACTCGGCCCTTGCTTTTCTTTGCCTTTGAATGTGCGTAGTATACAACTACGATTATTTTGCCAAGCTTGCAGCAAAATTTGTAACTGTTATTGCTAATTTTTTAAAATTGTCATCTTTATCTGGGCCTAATTGTTTTAGTGGGTTCATTCTCTGTTAATTGATGTCCAATTTGAAAGGTTCTTCACAAGTTGCTCCACTTTGAGTTCCTTCTGACATCATTCAAGGTGATGAGACACATTTATGGTAATTTTTTTTTACAATACCTTTGACCGCTTTTTTGACGTTCCGGAATGTCTAATTAACCCGAATATCTAGGTCACCGTGTCATTCGAATCACCGCTTAGGTGTCACTGGGTGTATTCGCCGAAATCACCGGAAGCAAGTTAACATCCTTCAAGAATTATATGCGTAAGTGAACAACGACTGACTCAATTTTGCTTTCTAGTTACAGCACTTTGTGCAAATTAACAAACGGGTAAACTGGAGGTCATGATTTAGGGGACGTACTCAACCGTAATCCGTCTTGTTGACACCAGGCTCCGACGGGGTATGAAGGCAACATACAGTAGCCATATAAATTAATCATCACTCACAATGGATCGCAGCTGTTGTATTTTTGGTTAAGCAAACTGTGTGTACGACTTTCACAAATATTGAACGATGCTTCAGACCGTTCAAGTCATCACTGATCGGCACGTTAACACCACTGATCAGAGTTATAAATAACCGCATCAAACGGGACCGTTCTACTCAGAGTTAGTTATAACTTGACGTGAACTCTTAGTTTCGATCATGGGGTATATCTAGGGGATCGGAATTAAACCAACATTCCACGTCGATAGATATCTTGGTATGGGCTTTCAGATAGGAATAATCAGTCAGGCTTGAATTATGAGCGGTTAGGAACTTATAGTTTCCTTAACTGAATCTAAAATATACAATTGCACTGCTGTTACCTGTCGGTATCCATGCATTCTGCTCAGGCTGACCAGTAAGATGACGGATGTGTATTCTTTAACGATCGCTGGTTGGATGAAACGTGTAGCTTGCAGTCAAGTGGATTCTGTGCGCAGAGAGTAGTCATTTGCTTTTAGAAACGGATAAGACAGTGGTATCAGTCAGAATGGGGCCAGAAAATTAAAGACGATTTCATAATGTCACTGTGAAATGCAGTAAAAAAGTAAACTATGCCTAGTTAGTGTTTACTTAAATAAACGTATTACTAATGAGTAGTGTGACACCGTGGTTCAGCTGGTAGAGCGCTTGCCGTGTTGAGGCATGCTGTGTCTATCGCTGGTTCGAATCCAGCCGAAGCCTTGACTTTTCACAGTTGGGTCTCGTCTAAAACTCATAAATCTGCCACACTACTCATTAGTAAAACAATTTCTATGCTCAGTAGTGGTGTTGGTGGATTCCAGCATGAACTGTTTGAGAAATCCTGCCGGGACAGTCCATCCCTTGAATCATTCGGTGGATTCCACATAAGACAGTGAGACGGGTGGGTAACAGAGTCCAAATGTGAAATTTCCGAGCTCCCGGTGTGACTTCGTAGCTCAGCTTGTTGAGCGCTTGCCGCGTTGAGGCATGCTGTTTCTGTCACTGGTATGAATCCAGCCGAAACCCTGACTTTTCACAGTTGGGTCTCATTTAAAATCAGATAAATGTGTTAAGGTATATTCGAAAAGACATACAGCACGATAGTTCTGGTGAACCGGTATGGGTATAAATGAGACTGATATAGTAACAACTGGAAGATATCGAGCGCTGTGGACGCGGGTTCAGGACACGGAGCTGGTCTTCCGTAACCTCTTTAGCTGGAAGTTATGTTTCACCGATTCTTTTCAGGATCAAGCGGTTCGTGACAGTAATACTAAGGGTACCCATTTCGACGGAGGCTCGTAGGACTGATAGTCCAGAATTAATTAAAGAGGTACCACAAACGTTGAGGGTTTGCTTAACTAGTATGTTGGTTCTGAGTGTTGAAGTGCAGTATGCAAGCGGCAGGGGAGTCCAAGTTTGGGGTCAGAGTCATAAAGTCACAAGCTCATTCTAAACGTGCCCCATATGACCGCGGCCATCAAAGATTACAAACGGGACGGATGCTGAGAAACTTTGACCACTGAAGCATACCGAATGACGATAAATCTTTCTGTTAGTTCTTGAAGTGTATATTTTACGATGGCCTCTCTCTTCTTCTGATTTATTAGGTGACCACTATGTTGCTACCAGGCAGCCGTTAGGTCAATAGCTGAAACTGTCAGCAACGGAAAAGCAACTCATGAGGGGTTTGTTTGAGAAGCCTTCCAAACGATCGCTCGTCGCATTTTCGCTGTGATTTACCTCCTTGACTCATAGCGCCTACAGACCATTCTCAGGTGACAGCGGTTTGAATGAACTACGGATAAACTTTCGAACATAATTTCCTGCTTGTATAATCCAAACGGACTACTATGGTTTAAACGCTCAAATCGCCGAACAGCTGTCCACTAAACCTATGTCCAGTGTTGTATGTATTCCTTATTGATTGTACTTATTATGCGCATTGATCAGATCAAACATGAGTTGATCAGGCAAATCAGTTCAACTTGCCCACTACTATGTGGTTTAAAGTGAAATTGATCTACCTACCTACTGATGCTCGTTTACGTTCCAGATTAACTTCGTTAAATAGAGATAGGGAGCGGGGATTATGACCATCAACCGGTAGGCTATGAGCTATGCATCACGTGAATTGAGTCATTGTGGAACCACTGTTGCTATTACTAATAACTATAGATCATCAGTGCATGAACCGTTAGTTTTCACGAGTTCCGGAGGCAAAAGAGGACCAATAAGCTGAAGAACAACTCAGTTTGCAGATCAGGGAAATATAAATTGGACATCACTCAAAATAGATCGCGGCTGTGGCAGTCCTATAGACTTTGCATTCTGCCGCTTTCGAAAAGATGCACTAGACTCGAGTTCCGCCCTTGTTAAAACTCGTCAGTAATGCATATTCTTGCCACGGCCGAGACTAGAACTCTGGTCACGCTTTCACGAGACAACCGTGTTGACCATTATGCCAGTCACCTCAGATTAGGCAAGACTGAATCATCATACGTGAACGCCCAGTCACTTTCGCTTGTGAGTAATGCTCTGATTGCCCGATCGCCTCGAGAGGAGACAGTAACTGTCTTGTTAATTCCAATCGATGATCCCTCTTCAAATTGAAATCACATAAATCATTAACATGTTGAGCGATATCTTGATTACTGATGTTCAGTTTGTTTTGTTCAATTTGTGAGGTCCAATTTATGTGAAAACCAAAGTTCCCTACTACTCATCAGGTAGGAGAAAATTTTGTGCACAAATCACTACCACGTGGTTGACAACTTTCACGTTTCTGCCATAGAGTCTAGGGTTGAATATCAGGGATAACGTTTTATTTTGCTAACTAATATTGAATCCGTCTTCTTCACACTAGTTTATCTATGATTGGTAGGATGTAGCAAGACGACTGTCCACCGTTTAGTTGCACTTGTCACGGCTACACATTAGCTGAGTGATTGACCAGTGACAAACCTTGTAGTTTCCCTTAAACAGCAATAACCTCTTCATATTCTGCCTGTGAACTAGATTTGACCAGATGGGGACTTGTAAACTAATCCATGGGAACAGAAAATAATAAAGTTGATTGCTTACAAGGAGTTACTGTATTCAGTTAATCGAATAGTGGGTGACACGTCCACTTCGAAAGAACAGCGAGTACAATTCACCCGTCAGTTCAGACTAGGGTATAAATTCATCACAAACTACAGCGGGGAATTACGATTATAGTGTTTTCTCGAATTAAGCCGACTAGCAATCTCCTGATTGTGAAGCCTATTATAGATTATGAGTATTATTCAACTTGTGACAAGAAGTGCATAAATATGTGTGCAAACCTCGTTTTTGAAACTGTGGTGTACGGACTTTCTTTTTTCTCCTGGACAGAAATAGCCAGGAGGAAACTTGACCTCAGGCTCTTTAGGTCGCAAACTTTATTTCTTGTCCAGTCAACAGTGGATCTGACAAGCAATGCTTGCGATATGATGGTAACAATTATGACCAAAAAGACTGCCGTAAACATCAGAGAAGTAAGCGGCGTATTGACAAAACTGGTTCACATGTGGTCAGAAGAGCAACGCGCCCGGTCTAGTGATTGCACTCACGTTGAACAAAGAGAAGAATGGAAAACATTATTTTATTGCCGATGGAAAGCATTTCCGGCAGTAAATACATATACACATACATGTTAATTGGTGACCCACAACTATTCCAGAGTCGGACGGTTGAAGGACAGTTACCAGTATAGTAGTCAAGTTTGTACAGAATCCAACCCTACATGTGATGGACTAAAAGTCAAATAAGTAAGCAATATTGAAGGTTACATCGACTCTCTTCCAGCATCTTTGTTCATCTTGTTTGATACGAACGAAAAGGAATGTCGTGAGATGGTAAAACTTTATATTATGAGCCTCACTGACAAACTTAAAACATTAGAATTTGTAGAACATGCAAAACGTCAACGAGTGAACTTTTCTTGGAATTGCGGACTGTTATCAGTTCTGAGGCAGACAAACTGTCTGAGTCAACAGTTTATGCACATACAAGGCCGGAGACCGCAGGGGATTTCGGATTCCGATTGCGCAATAACAAATCAAACAAGTTGACTGGGTCACCAACATGATCTGTTTTCATGATGGGCCTTGCAGTGAACGAACTAGGATGTTGGTTCGTTTGTTGTGTTGCCAATGCCTGTTGAGTCATCGTATGCATAAACCCATTAACTATTCCTTGTCGTAGCCGTCGATCTGTTCTGCTGATAAAGACGATTGTGAATAAACCGTTAGTTTACTTGAGAGAAGGAGAGAGAGAGTACATTTCGGTTGGCCGCGATTGTTAACCAGTTGAACAAAACTTTTGGGTGCAAGTAGTAACCGTGTGTGCACGAGTAAGGGCAGACTGTGGGTTTCAAACTACATCAGTTGTGACGGCTTTGGGAAAGAGAACTTAAGATTACCTGTAGATTTTTGATCGGTCTTTTTTGTCTATGAGTAAGGACACACACTTATCAGAATATCGACTAACAAACAACACCCGCACTCTCCCCCTACTCTCATTGCAAGCAGCAGTCGATGCAGATCTGTCGAGCCCCGTGAAGCAGTGTTCACATCAGACCTCCTTTTTAAGCAGTTGGCACAATGGAAGAAAACTGTAAATTGTGACCACCTCACATTGCTTTCCGATGCAGTGAACCATCATATCATCTTATAAGAAAAAACGTCTAGAAAACCTAGACTGTCACTTGCTCTTCTTCATGAGTAACAGAAAGGTCAAGATGAACGAAATGCAAAAGGTTTGAAGTGGAACAAAATGAATGATAGCGTCAAAAAGTCAGATATAATCTATGAACTGTTTAAACAGGTTGATACTAGCTGTAGCACCAGACAGTTACAGTCCTCACATTCCTAATAATATACCCGCTAATAGTGGGCCCACTGGATTACGTATCGCTACACCATCACTGTGCTTGTAAGATAACCTCTAAGATCAAGACAGGCATCTCTGTGTCCAAAACAAACATGAATTCCCTGAAAGGCAATCAACGGGGATCGTCCACATTGGCGGAAAAGTTCTTCATGCAATTCTCTCACAAAAAGCGGTTCAAACTCAGATAAACTTGATCAGATCTGTTGCAAACCCTGGACTCAGTACGCTGGTTCGTCCACAGTATAATAATGCGATTGACAGAATCGGGTTCTCCTTCTTAATGTAATTAACACGGAAAATCTTGGTCCCGAAAATAACGCGGCAGTTCCCGTTAATTGCGTCCAAGACAAACCAAAAGACGGGTGTAATAAACAACTTTGTTCCGCTCCAACAACGTGTGTGTCAAGGAGAATGTCGCCAGGTATTTATAGGGTGCATAACGGCCTACAGACACTCTCGAATCACAAAAGCGAAGGACAGGCATGAAAAAAGCAGTTAAGGTCATTAATCCACCAATGAGCATAGCGAGATAAAGGTCGAACGGGTATGAACTAGCAAAGGTTGCCTCTCGACTGTTCACATTTCTGCTTATTCTGATTGGATGATATCGTCTTCTTGAGGGAGGAGGCGGTTTTGGACGGGAACAATGAATTCCTCTAACAAGATCAACAGCCGGAAAATTTGTTTCGGATTACACAACAACGGACAGGCGCGATGGTTTAGAAAAACATTAGAGTATAACAACTGGTGCCATGTTGAATGTTACCAAAGCTCCTAAGAGAGGCGTTACGCAATGCAACACCTTGAGTATAAACGGCAAATCGTCACTGAGTGGCAAGTTCAGGAGAAATCAGAGGACACAGTAGTCGTAACCTGGTTGATACAGAAAACTCCAAAAAACAAAGATTCCAATAAGCATAAGCCCGCAGGGAAAGCAGAACGCTTCGTTACACAAGATTCAGTGTCAGAAGTGATTTGTTACCACAGGTCACATTACGGGTTGCCTACAAGCTGTGCTGAAGCTATGACTTCTTAGTCGGTTTCAACCACAGTAAAACCAACAAGAACAAGTCGATATTGTTTCGTGTAAACTTTTAGACAGTTTTTCCCAAATTGAACAATACTGCTCACTTGGGAGCAATATGAGAAGATGAGATAGCAACGATGGAAATTTGGATGAAACGGGCGATAGACAGACGCTTCAAATTTGCGATCCTTGAGGTCTGCGCTTTATTCCTGGTCCAGGTAATCCTTCTACTCTTGAATAGAAGCACTAGAATCAAGTTTCGCTCACGGCAGAGCTCGTTAATAGGAAATATCCTTGTCACATCAGGGATGTTTACTCCGGTTAGGCTTTCATGGGGTAGCTTCGTTGAACACTACACTGCTGACTTCTACTAGGCAACACCGAATCAATCGAAGACGCTGAGTCACATTCTCCTCATTGATGCTCAGATTACCTGATCAACTTTAGAGATGATACGGTAACTGTCCCTCAGACTCCAATCAGTGACTCCACGGCTAGCACCGCTTACCTGGTTGAAACCGTTAAACTTAGTGAATAAGATTTTAATTACCGGCAACTATGGAAGCCGAGTTTCTTACCACTGTTAGGGAGTAGTCGACCGAAACGTGTACCTAGATTCAAAAGTTGCAGTCAGCTTTGACACAAGTCCAGTTTTCAATATCCATGTCCCTTATCGCTCACTAGCAGCTTGGCGTACGAGAGAGTGGTAAGGTCGAGCCTCAGTAGCCTAATAGTTTTGGATTTATAAGTCTAGAGGGTGTAGACAGCGTGAAGCTGATCGCTCGAGGCTGATAGAGGACAAACCACCAAGTTAGTACCCTAACTTACTTGACTGACTTCTGTCCATCGAACTATCAGTCAACCGTAAACCCTGACAGATCGGTTAAAAATGTCCTGGAGTAACGGTGCATAGGAGTTTCCAAAAAGCTTTATCAGTCCATCAGAATGTCACATAGGAGCTACAGTGTTGACTATCTGCGCGTCCCACAATTGTATGGACCGATCGGTTAATTAGACACCAGATATCTTGCTTACGTAACACAAAAGATCATACCCAAATTCTCAATTTCAGAATTCCGGGATTTTATTCCAGGAATCTCAACTTTTGAAACTCCCTCTCAAGTAAATTCTGAAATATACAAAGCTTCACTTGTGCGAAGTCCTCGCAAATAGTTAAGGCCGAGCATTGAGGCGGAACAGACTATTTTGGTAGTCGGTTTGTTTATTCATACTGCCAGCTGGATATAATGAAATGTAACCATTTCTGTAAAACAATCTATTGGGTGTATAATCTGACTGTAATGTGATCAGCTGTTCGCAGTGTTCTAGCAGATTACGTAACTAACGTTGGTGGACATTCTGAACAATATTATTTTTGTAAGTGCTGATACAAGTGATTAGTTCCAATCGTTTTATAAAGTGCTTGGCATCATACACTGTTTTAGTCCTTAACAACTTCGTATTCTATTTGTCAACAACGCAGTTTGACAGTCGGTAACGTTCACGACAACGTGTAGACAGGAATTCTGTCGCTTACTTCAGCTTTCGACCAGATCCTTCAGTTCATAGAGTCCAATCACTCAATCGATCTCAATGACTCATTTCGTCCTATCTAACGCGCACCGGGTTTACAATCAAAACATGTCAAAGAATGCTTACTGGCAGTCGCGGAAGCCATAGCCATCCGTTTACTCTCCCCCACTATGTATTCAAAAACGTTTCGTAAAAACACTGAATCCTCCATGGCGTTATCTTGTTTAGTGCCATTAAGCTGGGTGCCAATATAGCGATCATTGCCACAAGACCCATCTTCTTAGTAATGACTGATCTGATTCGAACTGTGGTAGTCCTTGATCTAATACGGATTGTGAAGAGCAGTCGTACAGAAAAAAGCCTGACGCCAAGCATGTGCTTAATGATGTTCGGAAATATCCACTATGTTACAGTGGTTCCAAGACGGTTTCGCCTAGCAGAACATTGACAACTAACTAGTCGACGACCAGAAATCAATCGAGTGAAATCTGTGACACAAAACTGTATCTCTTTGTCCGTTGTTGATTCCAAAGTCAAAGATATTAGTTCCCCTACACTGACTGAAATATAACACTAAAAAAGAATACAGAAATCATAATTGAAAGTGCACGTCGGTCATTACAAGTTAAGTTAGTTGACAAAGTTTGTTCTTACGGGCTGACATACCTGTCAGATGATCACTAGTACCTCGGATGGACTAACCAATGAGCTTATGTTAGTTTCGCAGAAACTAACGTTCAGGGTAAATTAAAGCAGCCCACTTACGGCCTGAGCTCTCCATATTCCATCATTTTAACCATACTTGTAGCGCAGTGTTCACATTTATGTTTATCAACACTTTCGGAAAATGTTCTAAAATCAAAGAGACCAAAATTGCTTTCAGCCATCCGGCCTCGTTCAAAGATACCCTACAATAGGAAGAATCAACCTCGAGATCGATAATTCGATGTAAACGACCCACGATCATCATGACCATCATGATCATGATCATGATCAT